>JARHVA010005278.1:242500-842500 GCA_037957365.1 Torreya grandis
ATAACATTCGACTATGGTTAGCTATAATTAAAAATATTTCAAATATATTTTTCAATTATTCTTGTCCACAGAAAACATACAACATTATCTACTTCGAGATAGATACACTTCATATTCATTGTGATCCATTACAAATAATTTACAGAGATCGGATTGTATATGAAATGTCAATGGACATTTTTAGAGGCTTAGCAAGTGTCGATACTTTCAAATGTTTTGAAACAAGAATAAGATCTTTTGGAATTGAAAAATATTATGCAAGGGAACCTTCTATTATAGAAATATCCTAGCGTATAAACAACCATCATATTTCATTATGTTTTTTAAAATAAAACATATGTAACCAAAGAAACAAAAACTATGCAACAAAGACATATAATGGAAAACTAAAAAAAATAACAATACACACATACACCAAAAATCATTGTGGTTAGTGAAAGTAATGACACATTACCAAAAAAATTAATACTTGACATGTACACAACATGATCATTGAAGTATCAAAATAATAAACTATTATTTAAAATCAATCAAAGACACACTCATTTATGCTTGCGCAGTTTGTGAACAACTAAACTTCAAAAAGATATCGTTCTAGTTGACATTAACAATTTAAAAGCATTTCATTGTACTTTCATAGATACAACATTAAAAAAACTTGCATTGGGCAAGAAAATATGCAAACAATGTAAAAGATCTCTTGAAAATAGAAAAGTACCGACATTTGTTGCTCCTTTCAACATTAGAAGAAATGAAAAAAATACTATTGTAAATAAATTAACAATTTTAGAAGAAAGATTGGTTGCTTTGAGAATTCAATTTACACAAATATGAGAACTTGGCTATAAAAACTCACAATATGGCCTCACATAAATAATTATAAATGTTCCAATGGACTTTGATCGAATTTAAAAAGCATTGCCTAGAAAAATAAATGAGACAAAAATAATTGCAATCAAGATAAAACGTAAGTTAGAATACAAAAATGCATATTTAATAGGAAATGCAAGGCATACATATGTCATGAAAGCATTGTCACAAATTTGTCAAGCACCATTGTATAAGCAAGAAAACATTACATTATTATTGATGAAGCTTGGAAAAGTAGTTTTGAAACAAAAAGAAAAAAATATTACCAACATTGTTCCTGTTGAGGACAATGAATCTAACACATATGAAAATGAATCAAAACTTGTTACTGAATATTTAGTGCATGCTTTTATCGAAACACAATTGATAAATGATATGCAAGATGAGATCATTGTAATTGCCCTGTCAAAAAGATTTAAACCATTAGGTATATTTGAAGACAAATTCTTAGAGGAGATGAGCTTATTAACTTTATTCTATGGTTTTAGTCATCCTCAAGATATGAAAAATAAAATTCCATAACAAAAATTAGAAAAATTGGATATTTTGCACATAAAAAATGACATTGTAACTCACATAACTAACATCTTCTTCAAATATATTAAAAGCATTATACATCAGGTATCATCTTATGCTTGGATATGCATACACAAAGGCAAATTAAAAGATAAAAAGTTTTGTTCTATAGATATTCAAAACAAAGCCAGTGTAGAAAAAATCCTAAAATCACTAATAACCTATAGATCTTTCAAAATCATTTGAACATCACCTGACTATTTTGAAAATTCAAGAAAAAATATTTTTACAATGATGAGGAATTGGGCCCACCAACATTTTTTGCTACTATAATAATTTTTGAACATTGTTGGGAACCTTTGTGCCATGCATTGTAAAATTTGACTCCCAAAATAAATAATAAACATAAAGAGACAATTGAAGAAGACAACATTGATACAGTGATAATAAAAAACATGTTCTTTGTAGTTACTATTTTAACCATAGATCCAATGCATTCAAAAAAATGTTGTTACAAAATGAACAATTATTTGGAAAGGTTTTGGGTTATTTTTTTGTGAGTGGATTTCAAAATAGAGGAAACGAGCATTTGCATTTCATGGTCTGGGTACATGATGTACCTATATATAGAGATTGATCCAATACTTAAATCAAAGATTTTGTAGACAAATACATATCTTGTTATTTAATGTTACTTGATAGCGATTTGGCTAGAATGCAAACACATCATCATATAATCACATGTAAAAAGTATAGAAATTATCATTGTCGATTCAATTTTACATTACCTCTAATGAAAAAAAACACAATATTTGATCCATTAAATAGATCCAATGAGATTTACAAAGAGAATGCCATAAGAATTTTTCTCAACTTGAGCAAAAAATGTATAGCAAAAATAAAACATTCCATATGTTTTTGCAAGAAACAAAATTATCTGAAATAGAATGCATACTTTCATTATGATCTTGTATTTTTCAGCCCATCATAATGCTAAAAAGATATCCATTAGATACTTAGATAAATGCATTTTAAAAAGAGCTCCCAGTATTGTGGTATGTTAACATAGATGCACAATTCATTCTTGATGCATATGATGTTGTAACATATTGTTGCTCTTATATGACAAAGTTTGATCATACACTAATAAATGTGTTTCAGAAAGTGCATGTTGAAATTTCTCGTAGCAATGACAACAAACTGCAAGCCATAATAAAATTGGGAAATATGCTTCTACAACACCAATAAATGTCTAGTTGGGTCATTCACATTGTATTGTCATTGCCTTTAAATCATAGTTCAAGGAAAACAATTTGCATAAACACATTATCAGAGACAAAAAAACTCACATTTTAAAAAGTCCAAAACTATTAGCACAAGATCCAGACACTTCAGAGGATATAATATGTGTTTCTCCAATAGAAAAATATACTATAAGGCCAACATAGTTAGAACATATATTCTTGGTTGAATTTGTGGCATATTACCTAAGTAAATCTGTAAATAAAAAAATGAAAAAAATCACATATCACTTGACATGTTAGATACAATATCCACATAGATACTAAAAACTATTATAAATAAAAAATGATGTTGTTTATACCTTATCGTGATAATGAAGAGACACTGAAAAAAACTTTAACATATGGATTGATGCATTCCTTGCTCATAAGACACAAATAGCAAGAATTGAAACCATGCTTATTATAAAGTCCATAACAAAGTGGGGTAATATTGACACTGATACAGATAATCTATACATTGCTTCTAGCTTGTTTTTTACTATTATTGATGATGGAAAAAATAATCAAATCAAGAACAACATTGATGCATTTGACATAGGTTGTGATTTGCATTGCATAAGAAATCACAAACTAGTTAACAATCAACATTCAAAATGTTTCAAATAACCAAACATCCTTTTTTAATAAGCAGAGAAGAATACTTAAACTTTCGAAAATAACTAAATAAAGAACAATAAGTTATTGTCAAAAACATTGCAATCAGAAAAGCACTAGAGCTAGACAACCCAATTTATTTGTTCTTAATAAGAGGAACAAGCACAAAAAAACATTCACTACAAAACTGATATATGAAACTTTGGCCCGAATATACAACAAGGAACTTGAAAGTGATCCTTTGAAAATAAAAGGTCTGATTATTACGTACACTTGTTAAGCAACATGCAATGTAAATGGTCTAACTGCACATTCTATTTTTCAACTTCCATATACATCTACATGGATGATGCCATTGGATTAAAACACTTTAGATATATTGAGAAACACTATCAATAATTGCATATGTTGTTTTTTGATGAAATCTCTTTACTAGAAAGTTTAATGCTTTACAATATTGACAAAAGACTTCGACAGATAATGCATATACCCATAAAACCATTTACAAACAATGACATTATATTTATTAGTGATTTTTACCAAACAAAGCCTATTTGACATAGGTGGGTTTTTTAACAACCATTGTTGTGTGCATAAATAACTCCATACACTTTTTAGCTTGACAATGTAAAGTGTTTTCAGCTCCAACAAGTCCATTGGCAAACTAACATTCAATTTATTTCCATCCTACACCACATCAAAACTTGTCAACAAACAATATCAAACATTGAATACTTGAATAACACATGTTATAGATAAGCTCCTTATGACCCAACATTTCCATACTTGTTTCATAAGAATGATGATGTTAAAAAACACAATGCCAAAATATTTGGGATTCTCAAGGAACATATTTATAAATTGAATGTTGTTGACAAAAAGGTGAATTTTTGTGATGAAATCATTACAAATAATCAAAATAATTACTTTACTAACATAATTATTTTTAAATAGAACATATTAGTGGAATTTATTGATAGAAATTATGATATACAAGATGAATTAGTAAATGGTGTTAATGGAATTATCAAGCATTATGCACTTAGACAATTACACATAATTCGGATACAATTCAATGACATTAAAATTTGAGAATTGTAATGCAAAAAAATGCAAAGCTTTGACAATGACCAGATTCTAAAAAATTAGACTCTAATAACAAGAATTTCATAGAAAATTTACATTAAGAAATCAATAACCACCATACATAAATAGTTTTTAATATAAATAGCATACGCTTGAATAATACATAGATCATAAGGCCTTCCAATGGATACATTGGCACTTGATCTTATTGGCGTCAAGCACCATCGACTTGTCTATAACACACTTTCATGAGTAAAAAATATTAAATCATTTTATCTTGTGAATAAATTAGAACCTAATAACTTTGTCATATTTGATAAAGTAAATGTTGGGATTCAAAGACTAAGAACTTATGCACAATTGTTGCCACTTTTTATAAATGTCCCTAAAACATATAATAGTCTCACTGTTTCTCATTGAATACATGGAGTTTGCAATTACATCTATAAATCATAACACATGACTATAAACTTATGAATGCAAACATTATATGTTTCCAAGAAACAAGAATTATGCAAATAGAAAATACTTTCATTCTTACACAAAACTTCTATTGTCATTCATCAATGAATGTGCATGGGATAATGCCATGCTTTATAAAAAACATTGTATTGATAAATAACAAGGTGTTTACTACACCAAACATGGAGATTATGACACATGATATATAATATTTAGATACACCAATACAAGTAGTTAATATATACTCAATCCCAAATGCCCCAATAAATGATGTATTATTATTTATATAAATAATAGCTACTAATTTACCACCTGATACCAACATCATATTTATTGGTGATTTCAATATTGACATGTTTCAGCAAACAACATCTTGACAACAGATTTTAAACACAATGCATAGACATGGTTACTCTTTGATATCAAACATGCCAACAACACATGCAGGTAATTTAATAGATAATTTTGGATAAATATAGATATTCAAAATATTCGTTTTAGCATTTTTGATGCATATTGGATAGACCATCATGCAAGTTTAATAGTCATTTTATAGAAATGTTAGGTTGTGGAGCTAAAAGCTTCACTGATGCAAATAGGGAAGGAGGTTGCGAAGGGTTGCGGAGTGTCACAGACACCGGCGTCGGTCAGGCCAATCGACGTCTGCAGGATAAGGCAGGAAGGCAACCGACGTTGGTCAAAAGTCGGCCAACGTCAGCACCCCCAAGGCAGACAGGGACCGACGTCAGTCCCCTGTGTGGTTCGGACTGTGTATGTTACGGGTAGTTAGCTAAGGAACCAAGTGTTTGCATGTTGAGAGCCAATTTTAGACTAAGAGTTGTGGATCTAATTATTGTAATTAGGTGTCTAATTATTGTTTGGATGAGATCTATTTAATAGACTCATGGATTGTATTGTAAACTTGTGCTAGAGAGTAAGAGAGCAATAATATAAGCTCCTTCTGTGTGTGAGGTGAGCATGGTGTGTTCCTCCTAGTGCCACAGTACCAAGTGTGGGTGCTGGATTGGAGAATCAGCAGTGTTCTTCATGTATGTATGATCTTGGTCATCAAGTGAGCATGGCTACTTTAGGAGATCTACATGGTAAGTAAGATCATTGATTTGCAGGTGCATGTGTGTGCAAGGTCAAGGTTCACAAGTGTGCAGAACCAGATTGATTTGTAGGTGTGCAAGATCAGATAGGACAGTAACACAACAGGGAGCAGAATCAAGTAGGATCTACTTGGAGTACAGTGTGTACTCAGAAAGAGAGCAAAGAGGAAGGCAAGGAAGATCCTTCCATAAGTAAGGTCTATTGAGGTGCAGGTTATTGCAGGTTCAGGGGAGATCTACTTGAAGTACGTTTGTGTACTTGTGGAGTGTGTGGAGCACTTGTGGAGTGCATGGAGCACTTGTGGAGTGTGTGGAGCACAGGTGTAAGATGAACACCAACTCTATGTTTGAGTTGTGTGTTGGGACCTAGGAGAGAGAGCTTTGAGGGAAGATTTATTGTTTATTCCCTAGAGGTGTGGGAGCCCTAGAGGTGTGTAAGGAAGAAGAATTGTGGCAGCCTTCTTTGTTGTATTTCCTTCTGAAAGAGTTTTAATACAAGTTGTGTATTGTCTCTCATATCATGTGTTATTTTTGGATTCTAGTTACTTGTTGATTCTGGTTAATTCTGCATATTATGTTGCTTGTATTTGGTAATCAATTGTGTGCTTCCGTTATTTATCCCAACACGTGGTATCAGAGCTAAGGTTGTAGGGAGCAGGTTTTGTGTTTGGTTACAGGTCACTCTCAAGGGTTTTTGATTGAGTGGGAGTAGAGCAATGGTAGATGAAAGTAAGCTAAGAATGGAGGAGTTGAAAAGCACAGATGATCACTTACGGTCCTATGGAAAGAAAGAGCAGGTAAAAGAATATTGTTGGTTAGTAGCAGATCAGCATGAAGGAACTGAAGATGCAGATGTTGCAGGTGTTGTTGCACAAGATGCTTTGGGAGGTTTCTTGGGTAAAGTTGAATCTTGGATAATAGATTCCATTGCCTCTTTCCATGCAGCCCCAGGGAGAGGAGCTGGTGAGCCTTGCCAAAGAATTGAAAAAGGGGAAGTGAAGCTAAAATTGCAGGTGGTCAACACATGGGTGTTGAAGCAGGTCATGCAGGTCTCAGGTTTGGAGATGTGGCTAATTTCTTCATAAAAGTTAGGTGATGAGAGATGCACAAGAGCTCTCACAGCGGATGCACTTGAATTAGCTGGTGGTAAGAAAATAGGTACTCTTTATCTACTTGTTTATATTACTGATTCTTCTTCTATTGTGGAGACGTGGCTTTGTAGGCTTGGCCACATGAGCAAGAAGGAGATGCATGTTCTTAAGAGGAAGACTGATATATTTGACAGGCTTAAGAACTGGAAAGCCTTGGTGTTTATGGAGGAGATGGCAGACATAGACCAGTGGATGGGGCTGGATACTTCTGGGTAGGGCAGTTTGGACATGGGTTTTGATTCAAAGGAGCTCGCAGGTAAAAATTCATCACTCACAGGAAAACACAGGTACCAATGTCGACAAAAAAATTAGCGTTGGCAGTAGGTAAGACCGATGTCGATCAGGAGGACCAACATCGGCAGCAGGAGGACACTAACGTCGGCAGGGTTGGTAGTCAGGACAGGAACATAAAAACCGACGTCAGTTGGATGCAGACTGTGTGGTGACTGAGGTTGGTCACTGTAACAGATTTTGGGCAGACAACAAGCTATTAAGGAGTCTCAAATGCCCATATGGAGGACTGAAGGTGGTAAGTAAGCCTCAAATTCATTGTTCCTCTTCTTTATACTAGTTACTGATTGCAGAGCAGGAAGGATCCAGGAAACAGTGAGAGCATGGCAGGATTATGATGCGGAACCAAATAGGAGATTTGGTAGGATTGCCAGCGGGTATGAAAGCACAGAGATGAATAGATACCTTAGTTGAAGAATAGAGAGAATGGACACGTGAGATGGAAGACCAGGGCATATGGTCTTGAGGAAGCTGCAGGACAGTGGTACAGGGTTTGACAGGTGGAGGACAAAGCATGGCTTTAGTCAATGTCAAGGTAACTACTATGGTTTGTCTTACTAGGTGGATGATGATTGCAACATCATTCTATTGTTGTATGTGGATGGTATGCTAGCTAGCAGGTTTGTACATACAGGGTTTTGTTGAGCTAAGGGTAAGATTACTTTAGTGGTTTGCTATGAAGAATTTGGAGCAGCAAAATTCTTTAGCATGGGAGACATGGGAGATCACAGGTTGATTTTGTCTCCAGTGGGAGCTGATGTGAATCAGGTGTTGGTGAGGTTTAGGATGCAGAACCAGAGCACACTAAGGACTAGACAGTTCAGTGTTTGAAATCACATGAGGTCTGGCATAGACCTGAGTTTTCCCAAGCAGTGGGTGTTGTCAGAGAGTTAGGAGCCGATTCGAAGAAGTGGGTTCTCACGGATGTTAGAGGGACCAGCAGTAGGGATTCATGCTACTTAGGGTCAAAACTTCACTACATGGATTTGTAGGTTTAGATGTGGCAGGTTACTCGGATGACAGGAGGTGCACCACAGGTTGTGTGGTGGGTTGTCTTCAGGATTAAGCTTAAAGAGGGATACAAGCCAAAAAATAGATTAGACGGGGTACAAGTACAGGTACAGTGCAGCTATTTATCTCCAAGTGGGAGATTGTTAGGTTGTGGAGCTAAAAGCTTCACTGATGCAAGCAGGGAAGGAGGTTGCGAAGGGTTACGGAGTGTCACAGACACCGGCGTCAGTCAGGCCAATCGACGTCGGCAGGATAAGGCAGGAAGGCAATCAACGTTGGTCAGAAGTCGGCCGACGTCGGCACCCCCTAGGTAGACAGGGACCGACGTCGATCACCTATGTGGTTCAGACTGCATATGTTACGGGTAGTTAGCTAACGAACCAAGTGTTTGCATGTTGAGAGCCAATTTTAGACTAAGAGCTGCAGATCTAATTATTGTAATTAGGTGTCTAATTATTGTTTGGATGAGATCTATTTAATAGACTCATGGATTGTATTGTAAACTTGTGCTAGAGAGTAAGAGAGAAATAATATAAGCTCCTTTCGTGTGTGAGGTGAGCATGGTGTGTTCCTCCTAGTGCCACAGTACCAAGTGTGGGTGCTGGATTGGAGAATCAGCAGGGTTCTTCATGTATGTATGATCTTGGTCATCAGGTGAGCATGGCTACTTTAGGAGATCTACATGGTAAGTAAGATCATTGATTTGCAGGTGTATGTGTGTGCAAGGTCAAGGTTCACAGGTGTGCAGAACTAGATTGATTTGCAGGTGTGCAAGATCAGATAGCATAACAACACAACAGGGAGCAGAATCAGGCAGGATCTACTTGGAGTACAGTGTGTACTCAGAAAGAGAGCAAAGAGGAAGGCAAGGAAGATCCTTCCATAAGTAAGGTTTATTGAGGTGCAGGTTGTTACAGGTTCAGGGGAGATCTACTTAAAGTACGTTTGTGTACTTGTGGAGTGCGTGGAGCACAGGTGTAAGGTGAACACCAACTCTATGTTTGAGTTGTGTGTTGGGACCTAGGAGAGAGAGCTTTGAGGGAAGATTTATTGTTTATGCCCTAGAGGTGTGGGAGCCCTAGAGGTGTGTAAGGAAGAAGAACTATGGCAGCCTTCTTTGTTGTATTTCCTTTTGAAAGAGTTTTAATACAAGTTGTGTATTGTCTCTCATATCATGTGTTATTTCTGGATTCTAGTTACTTGTTGATTCTAGTTAATTCTACATATTATGTTGCTTGTATTTGGTAATCAATTGTGTGCTTCCGTTATTTATCCCAACAAGAAATTCTAAAGTTGTTTTATACCTTGTGCATTGTCATTGAATTTGCCACAATGAATTTTGTACTTGCATTTGAAATTTACTTGGAAACGACCAATGACGTATGACTCTAAAAAAAATAAAGATATAAATGAGGAGGCTAAATATTATTATCTAAGACATGGTACTTAAAAAATTGAAATAACCTAATACAAAGACTAAGATTAACTAGACCAAGGAAATGACTCTAGAGTTTCATGAATAATAGCATGTGGGCATGAAAGAGTTCCGTGTAAACTAATATGATTATCAAGAATTATGCTAACAAATAGCTCCTTGCATCTTGAAAGGTTTAATTTATCCATTTTTTATATCAAGGACACATACAAAATTGTTTAAGTTCAAATAACAAACATTTAATTAACATTATCATGTATAATACAATAGCAAAAACTTAGTAACTTAATTTTGTACCCAACTACAAAAGAAGAAGAGAATAAATATTAAGAAAAGAAGAATAATTTTGGAGAAAAATAGACATGAAACATTTTTAACTTTCTTAAAAACTATATGTATTGTAACTCACAAGGATGTACTTGTAAGTAACTTCAAATAATGTAGAGATAGCCAACACAATTCAAAAAATCTATGGATTAGCATACAACTATTAAACAAAAATAATTATTTTCATATGAATCTGAATGCACCCTATCCCTTTTTGTCACCATAACACACATTCACCAAGTTGATTACATAAACTCATTTATGGACTTAACTCCAATTTAATTGATGAATCTTTTTAATTCTTGTATCTTGCATCAATTTTCTTACCTTTTGAACAACACTCCACCTTTTTCTTTTTACATAAATGTTTGACAGAAGAACATAAGGTGTAGCATTTTTAGGATCCAAATACAAAATGAGTGTTGGCATAAATCTTCCTATACATATAATTTTGTAACATTTTCAAGCACCAAACAAACACATCTGCACAACCACATTAGTTATCACTGACATTTTAAGGAGAAAGTTAAGAGTTTTAACAACGTAGCCAACAAAGCCAAAAAGGTTAATTATGCATACATAATGATCAATTATAGGCATAATGTAATAATATTCATGTTGACGTGGGTTTTATACACACCATTAGAGTTCCTTATGAGGTTGCCTCTAACATTTTAGGGTTACTAAATAGAACTGCTCCAGGGCATGAGTTGTAGGGTGTTCAACTTTATAACAACCTATTGGTGGAATAGTGGTCGAGGGACATATATTATTTACCATGGGTGAACTAGCTATGAGTGAACCTTACTCTACTTAGAGTGGGTGTAAGGATGATTATTTCTAACTAAGGTGCACAAGACTATAAAATAAACCATAAAAAGAGGGGGAAGTTAAGCAAAAAAGTAAGGTCTGTCAAAAATCTAGGCATAAAGCATTTCAAGACTAATATTTGAGCTCAAGTAGGACAAATTATCTAAACCAATACTTATTTAAAGTTGTTTTGACACACTAAACAATCAAACATAGTTAAAGAGTCAAAGGAAACAAAACACAGTATAGCCAAACATGCATAAATCAAAGGTTGTATGATAGTTAGCTTGATATTACACATCTGCAAAAGGATTGTGATAATAATGCATCAGATTCTCAAATTGTTTATTGTTAAAAATGAAAGTTTGTATTCAAAAATAAATAATTCATACACAATGTTAAGCGCTAATATACCAGAATGATGGAACGTCCAAGTATTGTAATTAGAGAAAACTAGAGATTTACACATCAAGACCAAGTCAAGTAGAACTTCTTTGAATTATGTATTAATGTTAGTAGCCAAAATTATCCTTCCATTGTGACCAGGAGATTACATGTATACATAATCTTAGGATGGGGAAGGCCTCATATCTTTGAGATTCACCTAGTTTTACAAGTATAAAGAATGTTAAGTTAATAATTCATGCAAGAATGTATGTTACAATCATAACAGTCAAAAATAAACTTTCTAACTAAAGATAAATTATGCATATATAATAACAGATGGGGAACCTAAGTCCCACTTTGATAACAATCATGTAAATACATAATTATTCCAAAAATTAGAACACCAATGTCATGCTACTTGAATTAGCTAATAAGGATACTACAATTGCAACTATGGTGTAGACGAAGAGTCATGTGAGGATAGTAGCACTAATTGCCAGTTGCATATGTTGTGGCTCTAGAAGCTACTTCCTTTGCCTTCACTTATTCACCCAATATATGTGCATTATCAAACTCTTTATCAATGGCTTCAAAATTTAAAAGTGAGGGCTTAAAAATCTTGATAGCTTCTATCATTAATCTATCTTGCTCTACCCTTGAGCTTTTAAACTCGACTGCTAAGGATTCAGCTCTTGTAACTCTATCTTTAGAAAAATTAACCAACTATATTACTTTATCATTGGTCTTATATACTACACCTTCTAGTTTTTATTTGAACTCTTCTACAACTAAGTGGAGCAGGTTGTCAAAATTAGGTCAATTCACCAGCTCCCCTATTTGGGTGATTACCTTAATTACTCTCATATTGGACAAATTTTGCAATGCTTCTATTTCATGACTTAAAAAAATAACCATCAACTTCTTTATTTATTTATGCCAGTTCATGGAGGCATCCCTCTTGGCAATCACATAGTTGAGGCACCAAGAAGCATCCATGTTGGTCATCAAGTTTAGCTGATCAAAGACACTTATTCTAGAACACTAGATGAATAAGTTTAACCTTTTTTCTTTATCCTTCATTTTATTCCATAGTGTGACTATCTCTACTCTATGGACTTGACTAGTTGCCCTAGATATTATAAAGTTAAGTAAGATGTCATACAGCTTTGTAGTTGTACTTTATACCTTAGCTATAACTTCTTGAGGAGCTTTTATGGTGTTCATTCGTTTCCATCTCTTCAAGGCCTCCTCAGTGCTTTGATGTATTTCCTTCAATTTTGACCTAATAGAATCAACAAGAGTATTAAAGTCCTCAATGTACTCTATACGGTCATTGGGGTTCGTCTTGGGTCTTTTGGCCAATTAAAACATATTCTCCCTCTGTTCAAGCTGTATCTTCACCTTTGTCCTCATATTTATTATCGTCCTCTTCCTCACTCATTGTATGGTCCCACTCTCTTTATCAAACCTTGTATAAACTATTGGGAGCTTAGCCATTCTGCCTTTGATCATGTAGATTCTACATTTCCTTTACCCATTGAGGAATTATCAATTTTCTTATACCTTCTTCTTTGGTAATTTGTGTAGATGTAGAAGGCTAATAGGTCATAGGAATGGAAGTGTTTTTTAGGGGATATATTGTTTATGTTAAAAAAACTTATTTGTATGGGCATTTGTGGAAGCTTCTGGCTCAGTACTTTCTATGGAGAAGCTTTCTTTATTGGTGTAACCTTACCCAAGAATTTGGTTAACCTGGGTGTTATTTCCATAGTAATAGTTGCTTTTGGAAAAGCCTATGAATTTGGCATGAGAAGCTCAAATTGGGTCAACTTTATTCTAGGGGTTGGGGGTTTATTGAAAAGAGACATAGTAACCAAATTCTTAAAATGGGTCATTTTAGGAGCCCTTATTAAAAGAATATCAAAATCTATACTAATAACTTGAGAAGTGGAAGATGTAAAAGAGGGAATTATTAGGGGGAACTTAAAATTGGACTTTGTGCACTACATATAAAAAAAACAATGGAAGAAACTACATCAAAGATCTTTTATGTTTGTTTTGAGGTAAGACCAATCAAAATTTCTCCTTCTTCTAATGTGTCCAAACTCAAAGACTTTACTTTCTCAAGCTCTACCTCTTCATCATTTGGTTGGACTTCTCTCGTATTTAGGTCTTCTTCTTTTGATGTGTAGTCAACCAAAGATATGAATTGATTTAGTCCCTCCTCTTCTTTCAGATCCATTGCATCCTTTGTCTCCTACTCTTCTTCCTCAATAACTTATTCAATAATAGGGAGACCAAAATATGGCCTCTCTTCTAATTTTTTGCCTTGGGAAGAGGTAGGGGAATCCTCAGGCTTCATATGGTAAGTTAAGATAGGTGGAATGGAGGTTGGATGAGATGGTGCAAGAGTTTTAGTAACAATTATGGTGGGAGGTGAAGAGATATGTGATTAAGTGGAGGATGTAGAGGTTCCCTGAGGAGACCTAGGGTATTTACTAGAGTTCATGGGAGTTATAATTGAATCAAAATAAGACTATAAGAACTCACGTAAACTAACTTGTGTAATTATGGTAATTAGAGGCAAAGGAGTCATTACAAAGCTACTCTTCTTTGGCTAGGTAGCATAGTTTTTGGATTTTCCATAGTGGTAGTTATCCCTAAGGCTTATTCACCTTAAATTATGGAAGGAATATAAGGATCAGGAAGTCCTCTCAAAATTTCCTTCCTTAGATGGGGATTTGACTCCTACTAATTTTTAGGCTGATCTTTCTCTTATTTTGTGGCTTGAGCTTTTAGTGATGGGGGATGGTCTGCTTGTTGAGAGCCTCTAGGTGGAGATGGAGATAGAAATGATTGCAAGAAAGAAGGTGGCTGAGTTGACCTGAGATACGTCATGTATCCAAACATAGCCTACATAGTCTAAATAGACCTCAAGCCAATGTAGTTTACCCAGAAGCGAGAGAAAATTAAATGAAAAATATAATAGAAGCAATTAAACTTGATCAATGTGAATGAATCATTTATACCTACCAATGTCGAGAAGCTCATCCTTATTTGCATTAATACAACTAGAATAGTCAATGGGTTGATTTGATCGAGGAGGGTGGGAGGATTTATCAAGGTTACCAAGGAGAATTTTATGTGGCACCATTACTTTTAAGATCTAATGAACTGATGTTTGTTGTAGCACGTGATAACATGCATCATGGTATAAAACACCTTGATGACCTAGTCGTAATGAGCATAAGGATTGACTCTCAATCTAATAAATAATTGAAAACAAGGCACCAATGATAAAAACCATGATGATAATGTTGAAGTATGAATATGGATAGACTCAAGAACATTGCACAAGGAATCACCCAATGAATGCATATAGACTAAGTCAAGGCACAACAATGAAATCAAATAAATATGCAAATAAACAAACAACTAAGCAAATAAACACACAAAAAGCTTGAAAGCAACATAAAACATTTTGTTGTCAACCAAATCAATATCTATGCATGAAGGCTCAATGGAATGATAAATAGGCGGTGCCTCTAAGTAAGGTTTTATAAAAGGAAATAACATATAGGGATAATATATCCTAGTATAAGCTACATGTTTTGATGTTGCCCCAATATGGTGAAAGATGTGAGCTTGGCATAAAAGTGTGAATTGGGTGATGCCCCCAAGCAAGGATACATGAAAAGGGAAGGTTACATTCCCAATGGTTGTGAAATGGATTGGAACCAACAATGTATTTTCCCTAGTATGGCAGATCAAGAATGGCTGACTAAATTTAGACAAGACAAATGTTTTTAGATTTTGAGGCATAATATCTCTCTAGGAGATTGTAAGTTGATTTTCTAATATTTAGGATTTTGAAATGTTTTGAATGGTTTTGGAAAAAATTTGGGTATTTTAACTTGTTAGAGATTGATAAGATACCACTCACAAAATAGTGAGAGTGTGGCATAATCCAAGGGTGCAACAATGCATCTATTTCAAATGAACAATGCACACAATGATGACTCACAAAATGGCAAGAGCATTCAAACTTAAATGGCTCAAAATGATGAGAGTATGGGAAAAGAGGTGATTGATCTAACCTTAACATGAATTGAGCACTACCTACATAGTCCCATTAGGACATCAAGTTACTGTAGTTTTGCCTTATAATAGATGAATCCGATTAGGTAGCAGTAAGTTCATGAATCAGGCAAATGGCATAGTATAAAAATATAAATGACAAGGTTATACGATGATTTATGGTAAAGGTATTACTCCTAATTTTCCCATAGGTGGTTATAATTAGGAAATAATGGTAGAGGTCAATGACACTAATTCTTCCAAAGGTGGTTATAATTAATAACACTGAAAATAGAACATGTTAACAATGAAGAATGCAATTGTTAAACTATTGTCATATTGGTCCAAGATATGGCCTCTATTTAGAAACCTAAATCAATTGCTAAAACTTTATCTAAATACAATCTATGAAGGTACTCGAAGAACTAATGAAGAAGAACCAAGGTCAAAAAGGGTGGGCAAGGGAGGCTAAAACAACATCGGCCAATACAGAAGCTATGGGAAAAATAGTATATGGTATGATACAATAAAAGTGATGTTATGGAAATTGGCTATAATGGTAATAGGGTTACCCCTAAGTGGCAAGGTAAGGTAAATAGTAGGGTATACAATAATAGTAAGGTGAATGGAAAATATAAAAGGCAAGGTAAATAACAAGGCAAAGCATATGATTATGTTATTTTTGTTGATGTGGAGATGAACACCCTGATCAACATATGATACAACTAGAATAGTCAATCATGGAAATTGCTAGCTCACACCTCTTCTGAATAGTTGATCTATCAAAAACTTGCTGCTAACTTGGACTCCAATAATTTTATTATGATTTTTATTGGTTGTTGATTTTGTTTCCTCAAAACTTTGAGACAAGATGTCTTCATAGCCTCTATAAAGGAAAGTGCGACTAGGGATGGTAGATAAGGATAAATATTGGTTGAAAGGTCTGATTTGGAAATGTAATATAGGTTTGGAAAGAATAGATTGATCATAATGTAATGTATAATGATTGAGAAACAAATGAAGATAAAGATTTTTAGGTACACACAATGTTGTTAAATCTGGATTCGACATAATTTTAGTTGTGGTAGGGCCGAAGACTTCTAAATATTCTCTTGATAAGACCACCAAATTTTTTTGTCATTTAGTCCTAAGAGATGCTACCACTTGATTATGTTATAGATTTAAATCTATATTGATATTATCTTTAATAATGTCTTCATCAAGCTTTGAAGAACTGTTGTGCTCAGCTATTAGCACCTTGAAGAGGTTTTCACCAATAAAGTTGTCTTGATTGTCCTATAATGCCTATGAGAAGGTTTCACTAAGAAACATTGACTTTTGACTTTGATTGTCTTCTAACACCTTAAACAAGGTTTTACTAAAAGATGTTGAGTTTGGGATTTAATTTCCCCTAGTGCCTTCGAAAAGGTTTCACTAGGAAATTGTTCTTCTTCTACATGAATGTGGTCTTGGTCCCCCTAATATTCTGCAACTGATATGTCACCATAGATGCAATTTAACAAGGTGTGATTCTGTTGGTCCTAATCGACACTTGTGGGAGGTGGAATTTCAATGTAATGTCTATGTTGAATGGTAATAGCATGTGGAATGGTAATGAAATGGGAAGAGATAACATAATCCTCATAGAAGATACTAGGGGAATTTGTATCGATGTTGAAGTAATCATCCTTAAAAACCATGGAAGGATCACAAATGTATTCAAGTTGATATGTAAGGCATGTGTAATCAATGTCATCACAACCATGAATGTATTTTGATTATGAAGCTAAGTCTGACTCTAGAGACTTTGAATCCCATGTTGAGATTGATGTTGATTCTACTTTTGATATTAAATTTGATTTAGTTTAAGAATAAAACATGAATCTAGTTCTAATTCTTTTTTGATTGTGGATGCTACTAAAATGATGTCTTGTTGAATGTTTGGTATTGAACAAGTAATGTCCTGTGATGGCATAATGGGCTCTTCAAATATAGACTCATTTAATAAGGGTTCAACATAGATTGGCTCATCTAGGTGAAGTCCCTTAAAGAAAGGGAACAATTCAAAGGGTGACTTCATAGAATCTGGATTGTCAGAGTGAGGCTTCTCAATGAGGGGAAAAAAGTCAAGAGATAAATCCATAAAGACTAGCTTATCAAAGTGAGTCTCTTTAAAAACAAGACAATGGTCGAGATAATGATTTGCCCAAAGGCAGTTATAGTCATTAAGAAGTGACTCAACAAAGATTATTTGTCAGAGTGAGACCCTTGACAATAGGGAAAGGATCAAAATGTGATTCATCATAGGTTGAATCATCACAAATATGTGTTTCAAAAAAACATCATGAATTTGTTGGTTTTCTTGGCCTTGATTTACACTTGGTTGCAAAATATCAGATTTGGACACTTCTTGGTCTTTGAATAATGGCTCTGGAAGGGGTAAAAATTGGATTTATTATGGCTTGAAGATTGGCATGGATTTTTTAAAATGGGGGAAGGTTGGCATTGGATGAAGAATGATTGGTGGTTGCATAATGACCTCTTTATGAATAAGCTCATCTATAATGGGCTCAACAAAAGCTATTTGCTGGTCTAGGATGGTAACTGTGACCCGTTTAGTTGTAATTGCATAACCTTGTTGGGATAATGAGATACCAACTTGGAAGGGCCTAGAATGGTGATGAAAGGGCATTACGAAGCTTGGTTACTAACAAAAACCAAAGAATGAGGGCCCGAAATGTAATCCTTGGGTGTTGTGAAGCTTGGCTGCTAATGCAAGCCAAAGAATGAGGGCCAAAAATGGTAATGGATGGGCATTATAAATATTAGTTGCTAATGCAAGCCAAAGGACAAGGGCCTAAAATGGTAATGGATGGGCATTTGAAGCTTAATTGCTAACACAAGCCAGAGGATAAGGGCTTGAAATAGTAATGGATAGATGTTGTGTAGCTTGGTTTCTAACTCAAGACAAAGGATAAGGGTCTGATATGGTAATGAAAGGGCGTTATGAAGCTTGGTTGATAGTGCAAGCCAAAGTTGGAGGGCCTAAAATGGTAATAAATGGGTGTTGTGAAGCTTGGTTGCTAATGCAGGCTGAAGGATGAGGGCCTAAAATGGTATAGGTAGGGGATCGGGTACCATTATCATTTAAAGGGTGAACATTATACTTTAATTGGCCCATATAAGGGTGATCATGACATATTATAATCGACATGGCTAGGTTTGGCAAGTATCCCAAAGAGGGCAGTTTAGATCTATGAAAATGGTCTTAGTCTAGATCTAGGTTTGAAAGCGGCATTGGTCTAGGAATAAGTACTTGGTCTAAATGGAAAACTTGGTCTAAAATTTGGCCTATAAGTGGACCTATTCTCCAAAATATCCAATGATAAACTTGGTCTAAAATGTCTCCAAAGTCTAATGCCAAATGTCTCGCATAAATGGTCAAGTGAAAAATAGAAATTTAAATGCCAATTTTGGGAAAAGGTGTTTCAAACAACTCTAATCTATGTCTAAAAATAGAAAAGGTGGCTAGGTCTTTGGGAACAAGGCACAAATATAGGCTCAAAACAATTGGGTCTCAAATGGAAAGTAAAATGCTGTCTTTTGGAAACACAACACAAAAGCTAGACTTGACACAACACTATGTCTAAAACAAAAGGGAATTGCTAGGTATTTTGAAAACATGACAAAAAAGCTAAACTTTGAAACACACTATGTCTAATACAAATGGGAATTGTTAGGTCTTTTAGAAACATGACACAAAAGCTAGATTGGCACAAACTAGGTCTAAAAGGCAATATAATTAATCTAACAATTTGAAACACTTGGAATCAAACTAGGCATTCAAATTTAAACACAAACTACATTGAAATTTAAGCATATGCATAAAACTAATTAGGGAAATCAATTCAAAGTGGGTAAAAATAAGGATGAGGAATAAAACATTCAAGCCCAAGTGATAGGCAAGACTCAAATGTAAACTAGTCGTGTTTAAGGTTGTACTTGGAGAGAGCATTTTGACCTTAGTTCTAAGCAATAAAAGAGATGCAAGGCACGTGGAAGATAGACCACTTCCCAAATCTAAGCACAAAAATATTATTTAAATAAATTAAGTAATTAGTCTAAATTACACAACCCAAAAGTGAGAGATAAATGTCTAAGCCAAAATTAAGCGAGCCAAAGGCATAAACCAATCAATGTTTGAATTTGAACTTCACAAGACCAATTTCGAACTTATTTTTAAAAGACTTGGTTTTCAAATAGATGACAATCTAGATAAAAATGGATGGCATAACGATACTATGCATAGATCAAAAATTCACACATGGTTTCAATATTGCGATTGGATATAAGGCAACAAGTGTTTGAAACAATGTGAGTAGCGTAACGACTCTATATTGCTCTAAAGGTATGACAAATGGTTTGTTTCAAAAACTTTAGGGCAAAAGACTTTGAATTAAATGGATAACATAATGATGCCCCTTTCGAACAAGTGACACACATACCAACATTTATAAAATGACCAAGGTAAAGTGTCATATCAAACAAATAATATAACACCTCTTTACATAGAAGAGTTATGTGCAAACATGATTTGTTTTGGATGTGGTTTAAAAAAACAAACAAATTTGACTCAAAATAATGAAATTAAAGAGGAAAAGACACAAAAACACCTAAATGTATCATCTTGATCCTAAAAACTAACAAGATGGCTTCGTACTATCAAATATTATCTATATACTTGTTTTTTAGAGGAAATAATGTTGTTAATCCAAAAATTTAGATGCATATGAAAAGTAGGGTTTTTAGACCCCCTCTTATCTCAAGAGTTTGTATGACAACAAGGAACTTCGGGCTACTCACCTTGCATTGACAATATTTTTGTGGCAAGTGGGGTTTGTCTAAAAACTATAATTTTTGCATGTTCTAAATGGTCCCATAAGTGGGAATAACACTAGGGTGAAACATGTCATTTGGATTCATGTTAATTGGCTTGTTATGAAAAGGTCTTGTCCTTTTCACAACCACTATATCCATCAATTGCTTAGTATAGTGCAATGTTCAAGTTAAACCTATGTTCTAAGGTAGTCTCTTAGTAACGAAGTTTGTTTAATTGCTTAAACAAGCATCCCAATAAATTGAACTCAATTTATATACCCTTATTATGGAGTGGAGTTGAAGCGATGCTGAAAGATGAATTCCTGGGTCAACGCTTTCCTAGAGAACTCATGGGGAGGCTATGAACTCCCATCCACAAGCCAATATGTGAGAAATAAAAATTGTAAGACTTTAGGGTAGTTTTGAGGATCACTCAAATTAATAAAATTTTAGGGAGTGTCTTAGTGACTTTCTTTCCATGCTTTGGCCAAAGCGATAAAATCAATAAGTGAAGCATTTTTTATCACCCAAGTTTCCTAAAGCGGGTAGGGGGAGAGCATACATGCTACACTTGGTTTGTGAAAATAAACACAATAACAATAAAAAAGCAAAAGCTCTTATGATCACTTTAACTAAAGTTTGAGTTTGTTTTTAGAGCACCGAATGAAATATGATGTGAAGTTTAGCCCCTTGGCATTGTTTGAGTTGTAAACTTTGAAAAATGAAGACAAAGCAAATAAACAATTTTTAAACACCAAATGTAAATGTGATTTGAATCTTAAAGTGTTAAAAACATCATTCCTTGGTCTTTGGGTCCTACAAAAAGTGTTAGAGATAAAAGCTAAAAGCAAGTGAGTAAATGACAATTGAAATTTAGCTCTTGAGTTTCTTATGTTTTTCATACAATGTAATAATGTAGATACACATAGCAAAATCATGACTTTCTTGCAAAACTGCAACTTGTTCATCAAAACTGCAATTACCTACAAAATCAATTGTTAGTGCAAAACCACAACTACATAGTGCAAAACCGCATATCACAAGGTCAATAACACAACTATTAAGGCAAAAATGCAAATAGAAAGTCAATAACATAATTTTCAATGCAAAAATGCAACTATTAATGCAAAAACATAATTGGGAATGCAATAATGTAATTAGGAATGCAATAATACAACTAAAAATGTAATAATATAACTCAAAATGCAATAATGTAACTAGCAAAAATGTAATTAGGGGTTGTAATAACACAACTACACAGAATAAAATCTCAACTTCCTGTGTAATGTCTATGAGCTTCAACTTTTCATTTTTTTGGTCAGTAAGTTAAGATTTTGACATGAAAAATGTTAAAAAGAGGTCTTAAAATGCCATAAGAAGAACTTTGTGGGGTGAGGGTCCCAACTAGAATTCCATCATGTGAATAAAGAATCCATAAAGGAGAGATTAGTATAGTGTTAGTCAAGAAAATCAACTCAAAACAAACACATTAAACACTAACATCTCTAGCCTAGACACTAGGGAGAGGATATATAATAAGTACACAATGAAAATACAACTAGAAAACAAAAGAAATCTTCTTTTTACCTTATTTGTAACTCCAAATCCACTTGTTGAGTTGGTTTGCTCGGCTATGTACTCAAGAAATCTTTGTCAATGAAGCTCCATTGCTCCACCTCTCCTTAACACCTTGGTAATGTTGGTTGGCTTAGCTTGGCTTATAAAAATTGACATGATAACACTACAATGAAATTTTTTGGAGATATTTTGATATAATAATGTTGCACTATAAAAGTTTTTGCATTTATTTGAGCATAATAACTTTACACCGAGATAGATTAAAGATCAATAGGTGAGGCCTTCTATTTATAGCCTCCAAAGTTAACTCTCACCCAAGTTGAGTTAAGTTAGGATTGAGCATGGTTGAGTTCAAACCAAACCTAGGTGAGTTGAGGCTAACCTTAGTTGAGTCAAGGAGGTGGCATGTAATTATGATTTTCAATTAAATAGACATGGCTCACAAATTTAGATATTTGTTAGATATTTTTTGAATGCTTGACAACTCACAAAAGCAATGACAAAGAAGCTTGATATTGTGCATTTTTGAATTTCTATTTTAGATTTTCATTAATTGGAAATGGATAATTTAACTAAGCATTTAATTTAGTTTCATTAGTTGATTCATTCTACTTAGCTTTTTAGCCTTTTAAGAATTGTTCAAGTGCCCCGCTTAATGGGTCTAAAGGCCAAACTACCAATTGTTAGGTCGTAAGGTGACTAGGGATGAATTCGTGAGAGGTTATTATTGCGTATGGGATAATACCCCAAATAGGAATGCCTCAACATGATTCTGAGTACTAATGTTTGATGTGCCAATCAAATTAGGATGTTTAATGATTTATAGGCTTAATTTGCAATGTTTGGTAGAAATTAGTCTGAAGTCTGATTGGAAGCTAGTTATGGCCAAAATGGAGTGTCTACAAAAGGTAGTAAAGATATTTAACTATCTAGGTCTGTAGTTTATGAAAAGGCAAGTTCAAATTGAAGAAACCTTACAATAAATAGAAATAAATTCAGTAACATCAAGGATTCTATTCTTCTTTTGAGAGGGTAAATTTTGGATTATTAAGTAAATTGCAACTTGGATTGTGATAACGACTGATTCTCTACTTCAACCTTTTATATTATATAGGCCTAGTCTCTGATCTATAATTTTTAACTCTATAGTTACTATGTCTTCAACTTAACCTTTTTTTAACTTATGATCTTACAATTTTTTACTTTATAGTTACTTCTTGTAGGTGCTTTTTCACTTATTATAATGTTGTGTGTGTAGTGAACATCGATGTTATGTTTATGTAAACATACATTAGAGGATTATCTTGCTCATACATATGCAACAAGCTCAATTTGAACCATAGATTTTTAGTGGTATGATATGTTGCTGAAGGCTATGCCCCCATTAGACTTAAGAACAAGCCCTACTGAATCATAAAGAACTCGTGGGGACTTAACTAGGGATAAAATGGATACTATATGCTTTATAGAGGCTACAATGAATGTGGGATCAACAACATGGTTTCCATTGTTGTAGTTGCTACTTAAGCACTAAATTATTTCGCTTTATTATTTGTATATATGTATTAAGTTTCTTCATGGCATAATGTACATATTATAATTTCATAACTTTATTAGTTTATATGTTCTTCAAAACTTTAAGCTTCATGATTAAGTCTTAATAAGTTATTGATTATATTGAATTGGCCACAATTAATATGTATTTAAAAACATTATATATATCATTTTAACATATCTTCATTCATTACTGAGGTTCCAGAGTTGTTCTAATCTTACGTTTTAAACTCCTATAAGCTAATTTAGAAACCATACTTTTTATGGAAATTCAGTAATTGGTTCAAGTCTTTGATCTATTTTAGTGATTTCGTTTCCACACTTTGTTAAATTCTTAATAATTTACTAGAAATTTGATGTGCCTAGTATATTAATTGTTGCGAAGCTTTTTTTTTTGCGTTTAGATTTTTAGTTATAGGTTTGACTTATGTATCGCTATTTACCTCTTGCTCATTTTAAATTTTATATTTATAATCGTCAAATTTATTTTTTTAAATATCTTGTAATTGTACAAAGCATATAGTTTAAATTTCTTAATACTTAAACCATGTTTTTTTGGAAATTTGTCTAGTGTGCAGAGCTACACAAAAAATGGACCAACGAACCCCTAGGTTAGGGCATTATGAATAAATGGATTGTAACTAAATTCATCAAGTTCAAACTGCATCATGAAACCCCTATGTTAGGGCATTATGATTAAATGGATGACAACTAAATTCATCACATTCAAATCAATTACATTAATAAAATATCATTATATATGTTATAATAATATGACTTAATTAGTTATTCCTATTTAGTAATAGGGAAAACACAAGATTTTAAATTGTTGTAATAATATAATATAATTAATTATTCTAAATCTAGTGATAGGGAAAACACACAGTTTTAAACTGGAATTTGATTGTAATTGCTTGAATTTGAACCTTTAGATGTATATAAATTGTGTCACAATTATGACCCATAATTTTAAATTGACAAATATATAGAGCATTTGGGGTGTGTATCGGATAAGTGAAAGGCAAGTTCTTATATAATTCACTATTAAATCTAACGAAAAGATGAAGACTACTAAATGTAGATAAATGCATTAAAATATGTTTAATTTGGACTAATAATTGACAATTAGGCAAATACACTATTATATTAATAAAACATCACTACTCATGAATGATATAAGAATAAAGCTTAATTAATTATTCCAAATCCAACAATAGGAAAAACACAAGGTTTTAATTTGGGTTTTGGTTTTAATTGCTTGAATTTGAATATTTGGATATATAAATTGTGTTTCAATTATTTTACCCATAAATTTAAAATTAATAAATATATGGAGCATTTGGGGTGTGTTTAAGATAAATGAAAGACAAGGTCTTATTATAATTCACTATAAAACTTGACAAAAAATGTTGAAGCACTAAGAAAACCGATAAGGACTATCAAATATTGATAAATGCTTTTGGCTCTTCATATTAATTATATTGGTTGTATTTTCTAATTCTATTAAACTATTTTGGTTATTTGTGAACAATAATATAATTTCTCTATTGTATTGATTACTATTTTTTAATTCCATTGAACTAAGAAGACCAAAACATCAACAAGAAACAAACCAAAACACTATTGTATTCATTACTATTCGAGATTACCATAAACTATTGACTATACATTTAAGCAAACTATTACAAACCCAACTGATCAAAACAACCAAGAACCATCCTTAATCAGAAATATACACCACCTCTAGGAACAAACCACCCCACTATAGCATTTCACTTCATTGTCTCACATGCCCTGGAGCCTCGTCTAGGAAGAACGAGCTGCACTACCAGATAACAAACCCGTTCCACCATCTGGAGACACTGCTTCACCTTATGCTCCAATTTTATATTCTTCTCCCAAACCTTATGCTACACCACAAATAAATAGCCTTGATTTTTTGAAAGCCCCAACACCCTCCCCGCCTGAGGAAACTAGTTTAGAGAAGGAACTGACCACAAAAAAAGTCCCAAGCCAAGAATTTCACTCCCACCACCCACTCCTTTAACCTTCGATCATGATGCCAAATTGCAAAACTTGGCAAAGGAACTAGTTTAGAGAAGGAACTGACCACAAAAAAAGTCCCAAGCCAAGAATTTCACTCCCACCACCCACTCCTTTAACCTTCGATCATGATGCCAAATTGCAAAACTTGGCAAAGGAGTCTTAAGAGCTTCAATGTTCAACGTAGACACGTCCTTGACCACCTCTTGTTCCTCAATTTTGACTACCTCCAGTTCTTCAGCCAAACGTAAAAGGGAAATGAAGCGAGACTCTAACTCCTTGAAGAATGCCAAAGGAACAAATCCCAAAACATCCTTACTAGAAAAAGGAAGAGAAACATGGGAATCATTAGGAAAATCTGCCAATTGAACTAATAATTCCACTTAAAATTTAAAAACTATAAAAAAATTGACTAAATTCATCACCTACTCTTTACTTGAGATGATCAACAAAAAAAAAAGCAAATAGAGAGGCAATCTCCAAATTTACCACCCACCTCAAACTCTTCTCTAATACCTTAACACCCAACACTTCCAAAATGGCTTGGGCCACATTCGGGGTAGGAACCCAGAAAATGTGTTTTAATTGTGCCATCAAAATAGAGCCTACAAACTCCATTTCTCGTTTAGCCCTTCACCCAAAGACAATGGGCAAAGCCAAAGACTCAATACTACTATGCTCCATTTTATCAAAACCCCAACCCAACGTTGTGAAAACAAAGCATGGAATAAACTAGAAAAAACAAATCTTAAGAAGAGAGATCAGTGCCATAAAACACCAATTGCAATGATATTCAAGCAAGCAATCCACATGAGCCCCATGAAAGATAATAAAGGAGGCTCATCATATCTTGTCATCCCTCTAAATGCCATATGCATAGGCTATCCATCCACATCATTTAAATATCAAGGTTTACCACCTCGATGAAATCTTCCCATGCTTCCCTAACATTATCCTCCCTTCTGATTTTCATTTGCTTAATCCTAGCATTAGCCAAAAAATCGGCCACTTGATTGACCTCTCTATAATAGTATGCACACTTCCAGTTCTAAAATTTAGAGACTTCACCCCATATTTTCATCCCAGGGGTGGAGCTTGCCAAACAAGTGTTGTTGTTTTTCTCGATTTTGCCATTACCAATTACCATTGATCCATTAACGAGGGATAATAATATAATAATATAATTATAATATTAATATATAATATTAAATATTTAAAATATTATATAGTAGTAAAAAATATTATAATTAAAATACTATTATATAATATATAATTAATATACAATCATATAATTATTAATTACATTGTATCGTAATCATTTATAAGTTTTTATAATTGCCCTGGATTTAGCTGTCAAGTGTGGTCTTGAATGACTAATTATTGAGAATGATTCTCAGGTGGTTATTCATTCTCTAGTTAATCAAAAAGCTAAAGCTAGGAACATCAATTATATCTTGGCCAAGGCCTAGTCATTCCTTAGCCATTTAAAAGCTTGAAAACAATTACATTGCTTTCGTCAGTCGGACACGATGATGGATTTTTTGGCAATTGTAGGAATTGATATGGCAAGATCTAATCAAATTGACATTTACAAAGCAAGATAACTGGACATTGATGACGTAGCCAATATCAATTTATAATGTCATCATTTTAAGTGGAACGTGAGAATTTTAAGGTGAGATGATTTCATGATGATCGCAACTAATATATAACATGGGAAATCAAATCCCACACATGTATTACAGTGAAATTTGTCGATAATTATTTTACCCTGACATTTTGTTATTGGTTTACATTAAGGTTATAGCTCACATGCAAGGGTCAATTGGAGAATAGATGGAGAAAGTGTTTATCGATGATATTTCTCTACTCGTGGTGTTTAATACTAGCTCCAAAAAAGAAATGGGCTTTCTTGGTCCAGTCTCTTATTATCATCAACAACACATCTTCTGAGTTTCATCGACAAAGGTTGTTCAGGCTATAACCCAAGTGGTGGGAGTGGAACAAGTGAGTTTTACCCTGTATTGGCGAGTAAATTTTGAATTAGTTGTGCTTTTTACCACCAATATTTTGATGCTGATCCCCAAAAAAATTAAGGTGTTGAAAATGGTTGAGTTCTTTGTCAGACAGGAGTATAGGCTGAAACTCCTTGTAGAGATGGAGATTGTTAACTCAAGACTGTTTGTGGAATTGCCTTTCTCTAGTAAATATGGTCTCGATTTTCTTTTGATCTCCATCTTCAGGACCTTTGAGGAGCATTTCATAAAGCTTATTAGATTTGTTGAGAATTGGAAAAAGTCTACGCAATAGTTCAAGAGCAAGATATTGAAAAGAAGATGGTTCTTTTAGAGATTTCTAAGCTCAGAGCCCCTATTGTTGAGTTGTCTTTGTGGAGAGTTGATCAAAGATCTCCATCTCGAATTGAGGCTGTGAAATTCCTTCTCTACGATATTTGTAAGGGTTACTTCTCGGTGTCTAGCTGGTTTGATAAGTGGGTCATAGGGCCAACACAATCTTTGGCCTTGGTTAAGGAAGACCCTGGTGGTGTTGTTCAAACTTTAGTGTTGTCTCCTAGAGAACTCGGGCAATCGTCTGATCAAATGGAAGTGGTAGTGGTGTTGGTCAAAGCGGAGGATAATGCTTAGTCTTTGTATTCTTGATGTTTAGTAGGTGGTTGTTCAACTTTTCCTTTCAGCTAGTATTTTGAATTTTTGTTCCTTTGTATGCTTCTCTCGAGAAGCCTTCTGCGCTCTTTTGCCTATCAATGTATATGAACCTTCTAATACTATAATTGAATAGTTTCATATTTTTATTGTCTCCTATGTTTTTGGTCACATGCATTAAGGGTTTTTGCCTCAAGCCAAACATTCTTTTTTCTAATTTTCTGCTTATACCAAGCAGGGGTCTCACCAACCGTGAAATCAATTAAAAAATAATAATATCTAATATAATTTCTCAACATTAAATGCCTTCTGACACAACTCACCCTCTGAAACAACTATTAATTTTAATTTCATTGTTACATAAAATGGACCAAAACCTTGCTAATGAGATGTAGAAGGGTTGGTTAAGTGGGTTGGTTTAGTCAAGGCCCATCTAGGTTCGAATCTCATAGGGCGTTTATATATTAGTTGTGGTCATTTGAATTGACTTAATAATTTTAGTGGTCGATGATGATTGTTTGTATTAGTTTAATGGTTATCGGGGACTAGGCCCCCCTAATTATACTTTAGATCCGATTGAGACATGAATCTCGCCAACTCTACACTAGTGTTGCCAATTCGAATATCTATCCCTTGAAAAAAAACACAAAAACCTTAACTCCATAAAACAACAAACAAAACTTATTTTCTTAATTATGAACCACTATGAAGAGGTACTAATGCCACTTCATGGCTCATTTGTCAAGTTGTGTTCCCCACGCACCAACGTTTCTTCATTAAGTGCGCGTCCATTGCAACACTAGGTGAAATTGCCACTTCATAATACAATAATGAATGAATGAATGAAGGATTTTAATAACGTCCACGAGGCCACATCAGCCTATGGGACCCATCAGTCGTGCACATCCCCTTCAAAATGGGACATCAGCCCCAAAACGTTCCCTACGTTGCCTGAACTTCCTTCTTGAGATCTTCCCTTCTGTTGTGAAGTTTGATCACGAGGTTTGCCGTATTACCCAACCTTGTCGCTTCAAACAGGGTGTCAAGGTTGGCGATTTTCAAAGTTTCACTATAGCTATATTGAAGGTCGTTGTATACCTCGCACTCCAAGAGGAAGTGTCGTTCTGTCTCCACCACGCCTTTGTTGTAAAAGAGGCATATTCTCTCCTCCCAATCCTTTAGGAGTTAGCCATCTACCTGTTTCACACCTAAGATGATGAGAGCTCATCCTAAGTTGGGCAATCAACAATTTTGCTTTCCACTTAATGTTTGCTCCTATATAGGCTTTTTCTTCAAAATCACCTATGAGGTTGAATTCTTTGAGGTAGTATTCTTTTGTATGGCCCATTTGTTTTGTCCACATGATGCACTTGAATTTTCTTCTCACATATTTTTTTATTTCTTCATTAGTATTTGGGCACTCCTGCATGCTAATATCCCACCTCTTTACCCATTTGTCATTTTGCTTCCTCCAAGTGTTCTTTCTTCTAGTTAGCTCTTCCTCCATAATTAGTCTAGGCCACCTGTGTTTCTTCATGTTTTGAATCTTCTTGAGGTAGCTTAGTAACCGTATCATCGTCAATGCCTCTAGAGGGAAGGACCCCGTTTCAGCAAGTAAGATCTCATACGGCACCGAATTCTTGACTTTGAGACTGCTTATGATGAAGTGTTTCTAGATTCTCTCTATCTGTTTCCATTTATGATCTGACATACTGCTGCCCCAAATTTCACACCCATATAACCAACAAATCGAAGAGTGTTCTCTTGGTCTTCCAATCCCATAACTCTGCAATCCTACACCTATTTTGAAGAGAGTACAACGCTTTCCATCCTCTTTGAATTCTTTTTGCTCTACATGTTTCCCAGTTGAGTTTGTGGTGAAAATCAAGCCCGAGGTACTTGTACTCCTCGACTATCTCTAACGCGTTGCCTTCAAAGGTAAAGGTATATTGTTTCTTTTTTCTTTTTAGAGAGAAGATCATTACTTTGGTTTTGCTTGTGTTCACCTGCATTCCAACCTCTTGACAAAAAGTTTCAAGTGCTCTCAAATGTTCCCTCAAGCTGCTGGATGTTCTGGCGATTAAAATGAGGTCATCCTCATAAAGAAGCAGTTTTATAACATACTTAGCTAGTTGAATCCCCTCCCCACTATCTTTATTTAACCATTCTTTTAATTTATCAATGTACAGTCTAAATAAAGTTGGTGAAAGCTGACAACCCTGCTTGATGCCTATATCACTGCCAAAACACTCTGACATTCCATCACTAGTTCTGATTTTAGCCTTTACTTGCTCATATAATCTATGGGCAGTAGCTCTAAGCTCATCCAGAAGCCCCAGCTCCTTCATCCTATTCCAAAGTTTGTCACAAGGGACCGTGTCAAAGGCTTTTTTGAAGTCGACAAAGCAATAAAAGGCCTTGTCTCCCTGAGTGTTCCATATTTTGTCAATCAAGAACCTAAGTGTAACCCCATGATCAATAGTAGAGTGCTTTAGTCTAAATCCAGCTTGGCCCTTAGCTCTTTTTCCTTCTTTTTCTGCCCACCTGCTGATTCTGTGCTCTATCATGCTTTCAAAGAGTTTACCAAGAAGGGGATTAACCATGACAGTACAATAATTTGACGGGTTATTGGTATCCCCACTTTTGAAGATAGGGATAACCACACTAGTCGTCCACTCTTTCGGGAAGCCCTCTTGGATGACCCTATTGAAGATGTGTTTGATACGAGGTGCTAATACTTGCGCACCCCACTTTGAGTACTCTACTTGCAGCCCATCAATATTCTGAGCTTTCCCACTTGCTAATTGTTTTATGCCTTGAATGACGTCTTCGTTGTTGAAAAGTTTTGTATTTGCATAGATTATTGGGGGTCTATATTTATCTTGGTCCCTCTCATATATCAACTTAGCATACTCAAGCCATTGGTTTCTAGTGATATTGTTTTTTGTTTGTTTCTTCTTTTGACGTAGCTCTTTCCAAAAACTTTTAGGACTATTTTTTTCAAAGGCAATAAGCTCTATTCTTCTGTTGTTTACATACTTCTCTTTCTTATTCCATAGCATCTTTTCATACTCCTTATGCTCTTTGTCCATACCTCTCTTTCGCATATTTCTTTTTGCTATCTTGCATTCCTCGTTGAACCATGGGTTTGCTAGGAAAGTATTTCTTATTCCTCTCTCGGATCTAGCTCTCTTACAACCATTTAAGGCCTTGTGCATTAGGGAATCAGCGTGTTCTCTCTGAGAAATTGATTCTTTATGTTAGCTATTTTTCTTCATGATCTCCAAATAGTTGTTTGATTGTAGCTCTAAAGATTTCCTGATTCTCATGATTTAGAAGGATTTTACCTTAGGGAGTATCCTTCTTTTGGCCAAAGTGGACTTGTTCTCCCTGTTGTTTCCTTATGAGAATGTGAACTTTAATATGAATTGGATTATGGTCTGATTGTAGCTCTAAGACATTGTCCCCAATCGTAACCTCCATCAACTTCGAGGTGTAGCTCTGCGAGCAAATGACATAATCTACTACACTTTGGCCATTGTATGTTTTGCATATGATTTTTATTGATTCGGGCCATGCTCTCATACCGTTGCAGATGACCATGTTGTAAGAGCTACAAAGCCCTAAGAGTTCAGTGCTAAAGTGTGAGACTGCACCTTTGTTATCTTGTGAGACCCTGTTCCAAAGTTGGTTGTTCTCTTCCTCTAACCATAGGGGGTTATCTTTCTTTATGTTATTTTTCAGATTGAGAGCTTGATTGTTTGCAGTTCTTGCATTAAAGTCCCCAATTATTACTATTTCTCCCATGTTACTAAAAATAGAAATGTCTTTTTTTAGAGCTGTAAATGGATCTTCACAGTCTAGATTCCTTTTCTTATAAAATTTTGATCCCTTTGGAGCAAAGTAGCATGCTACCATCCTTGTTGTGACTTGATTTTCTGTAATTTTAAGCCATATGAACTGCTTGTTTGGATCTTCTTTCTCCACTTTTACGAAACTGTCCCATTCCTCTTTAATTAAGACTGCCACTCCACCGTGTCCCTTGCCACTATCAGTTCTTTCATTCCACATTGACGTCTTTTTATACCCTTCAAAATCTGGGATCCTACACCCATCATGTTCATGAGTCTCAATAAGGATGATGACATCCTTTCCCTCTGTTATGGGCCCCAATCCAGGGCTTCTTCTCCATGAATACCCTTTGCAATTCCAACTTACCACTGTTAAATACCCCTGAGGGGGCCCGAATTCCTATTTCTTATGTGACGGCCTGTCACCTATTTGAGCTTTGCCGTTTTGTACCCAAGCCCATTTCCCTCCATCTCTTGTCGCCTTTACTTTCTCCCACTCTTTCCTTGGTCGGATATGCCTTTGATATCGTCTTCTTACGGAGGAGGCCAAGCCGTTTCCCGACACATCTCGTGAACTCAAGATTTACGATAATAAGCTTTTCGGGGTGGAAGCTTCGTTCCGTCCAAAAGCCTCTCTCTGCCTGCAAATCTTGAGCTTCTCAGCCGAATAATTTATTAAAACAACACAACATGTCTGATAAGATGCGTAGCTTCCTGGATTCCATGGCATCCTTCTTTGGGGCAGGGGACAACCTTCCATGGACTGATGCTCATATTATATCTGTAAGTTCATTTTCGTTCAATTTACACGTGTATTACTTCACCAGTCTTTATGATTAAGGGGTTCGAAAATGGCTTCGGAAACACTTGCTTTGCCTCCTTTTTCTATATTTCTCTTTTGCGTGTACCTTTTTCAGCCCAATTCGGTATTTATTTTTTCAACACAATTCAATTTCCACTGAAAACCTGAGCCAGATTTTATTTGTAATTTAACATATCTCTTACCTGGACAAAACCTTGTCTGGTTTTTGGTTTTTAAACAAAAAAACTAGCTGCGCCATACTACAATTGGATTTGCAATCTTTATGGTATTAACAGGGTTTCGATACATCACAGGGTTAGTTTTGTCTGAACGCAGTTCTGAAACCCACTGTGCCTAAAGCTGAACAAAATGAGATTGTAGTGTATTGGTTTGAAGAGAATAGCCTTTATGTATATTAATTCACAAGGGTATGGTGTTTTGGCTTTGATTCTAACCTAGTGTGAACATTTAACAAAACCTAAGTTGGTGTAATGGGGAACTTAACAAAGTTAAGGAAGATGACATCTACAATGTCTGCAAATTCTTTAGCTTGGACTCAGATCAATTGACTTGTAGATGTAAGTCCACACCAAAACATCAAACCGGGGTGCCAACAAGTTTGGGATTCTGATTGTTGTTCAGAACATTTCAAAATAATCCTAGTATACCCTCATGGATATAATGTCAAATAGTTATACCCTATGTCATAAGTTTGTTGTACTCAACACATCGCCATTTTGAATTTTTCGAATGAGGATCCAATATAGTTTGAAAGGCCTAGGTCTGTTTTGAAAATATTTTTTCATTGGTATTCATATGTGCACCTAGTTAGTCTCAAAGCTTTAAAAGTTCTTATTCCTTACGTGGATGATTTTTGTTAAGCATGTTGTTCAATATAAACATAATAGGCCTTCCCCCGTTACCCAGGTTTTCACTGTGCGATTTAGTCATACTAACCTATTAATGGCCTTTGGGAGTTTTGTGTATATGCAGGTTTTTAAAATATGTGCATGAATTACAGAACTAAAATCGTAAGTTTCGGAGTTCGTGTATTTTGCTCTTCGGGAAGTTGGTCTTCAGAAATTTTGTTCTTTGGAATTCTTAGTTTTTGCAAGTCACGTACTTCGACATTTTGCTTCTTCACATCTTTTGTTTTCGCGAGAAGTGTTCGTTGGAACTTTTGTTCGAAACTTGTGTTCGCCGAAACTTTTGTTCGTCAAAATTTTTTTGCATCGCGAAATTTGTTTGTCGCAACTTTTGTTTTTGGCATCTCTGAGTTTTTGGGACTTCGCAACTTTTGTTTGGAACTTTTGCTCACAACTTTTGTTCAAAACTTTTGTCTGTGAGATTCGTTCTTTGCAACTTTCATCTTCGCGTTTTATGCATACGAGGCGTCGTGAAATTTGGTTAGCCTAGTTCCAACAAAAGTTCAGACACTCGACTTTTGAAGGCACGCTACATGGGGTAAATAATTTTTTGCAGAATTAGCTACAGGGTGACACTTGTCCAAGGTAACAACATGGCGTTCCTTCGAACATTTAAAATTTTTATGTGGCATACCCATCAAAGTAAGTTGTAAAGTTCAAATTAAATGAGTAAAACAAGTTTGGAGACGTTGGACAGTAATGGCGTACGAACTGGAATTAAAGTCCCATACTCAAAGCTATATGAGTGAATTCTGAAGAGACATTGTGTCTATTGATTACTGAAAAATTTGAGCGAATTTGTATTCCAAAGAGAACTTGAAGCCCTAGCTATCTGTATTCAGCTGTGAATTACTTCCAGTAAGAGAGCAAACAGTTGAATTGAAGGCAAGAATTACGTGAATGAAATAGACAAAGAATGGCTTCGTCATCTAAGGTGTTCAGGGGTGTATTGCCATGTTCGAAGTTCTCTCTCAAGGATTCTACAGAATATACAGACACTGTCTTCGACACAATAGCGTTCAATGATGAATTTGCTAATTACACAACTCTGTGGGATGCAATAGAGAATGTAGATGCCCATTCACACAAGGAAAATCTGACAGACAAGCAAATGCAGCTGGTATTTGACTTACTACCACTGAAGTGCCAACAATTACATTTTGCAACAGCCAAGCCGGAAGTGATGCCTTGCATCGCCCTACTCCGGGACTTGTTCTTTGTAGGGAAGGTGACTGGTAGCTTTTTGCACCACATGAACAATAAGATAGTTGTTGCTTGCATCTCAGGGGTTGCTTTCCAGAGATACCTGCAACTAGCCATCGTAGATGCCACATTCAATGGACACAGAGTTGAATTGTAGAAGAAGAAGAGCACAATCAAAAATACATTAAGGAAATGGATTGCTCCTGAGGAAATAGTCACCCTCAACACCAAGGAACCCATGCCAATCACCAAATTTAGGATGGGAATCCGTATTGGAATGGCCCTACTGAACATATTAAATGGTTATGCCAACATCCACTTCCTCCACTTGGAATGGGTGCCGTTGTTGGATTTATTGGTGACCTCAGAGCTAACTTTTGCCTTGAGAGAGATAATCAGTGCCAGGCTTTAAGAGCAAATGTTCAAGAAGGACAAAAGACCCATGGGTGGCCATTTCTATATGATGTCTTATCTGTTGGACGCAATCATGGCCACCGTTTACATTCACAGTGGATCACTTTGGAGCCCAGTCCCATATTGCATCAAGAATCGGGTATACGACTTAGTTTCTTTCCTTCACATCTATTTGTATATGAGAAATATCATTAGAATTGCTGAGAAAGCTTATCCCCAAGTTTGGAGGGCAATTCACTAGGAACCCCTGGACCGAGTATTAGAAAACATCAGGAAAACCTTATGGCCAAGGGGATATTATTGGTTATATCCAAATTATACTGTAATCATTGTGGCGGGGAACAAGGTTGCCCCTTTGTCTCCTCAAGTATGTCTCGAACAAATTGGTTGAACAAGAAATAACTTATCAGCTATGGTAGAGTATTGATGAAGATATGAAGAAGAAACATAAGGGCGTGTTCCACGGTTCTTCTCTAATAATTGATTGGATGTGTTACGCCAATAGGAAGCACTTTAGGGAAGTTAGGTAAAACCAGAGAGTTCTACTCATTGGCATCCTTGCCACACAAGGATTGGGATCCTCATGGCTTCATTCAAAAGCATATCTCAGGCCTAGGCATTCCCTACCAACATGAACTATATGAGATGATTTTGTTTTCTTAAATACGAAGGACGATGCTGAGGTCTTGGATAGGGCACGAGTGGTTGGATTAACAGAGGATCGTTTAAGGGCTATACAAAGGGAGCCCTCCACATTTGAAGAGTTGCACACTAGGCTTCCACCTCCAGGTGGATGGACTGCAATAGATTATTGGACCTCTTGGCCTCCCTAGCAACCCTTAGACCAAGGAAAGTTATTCCAACCACCACCCATTGTTTGCTGTTAAGTAGGAGCATGGTGTGGAAGAAGCCCCTGTTATTTCAAGTTCTTTGCAAGGAGCAGGACGACTGTTTAGCAAAAGCAAGAGGTGGAGGAAATCCCTGATGCTAAAAGTTCTTTGGGAGGAGCACATGAACCGATTTGCATTGATTCTTCTGACTTTGAAGATACAGGTCTTCTTTTTGCTTCTTCAGTTTCTGTTGCTACAAGTGTGGACATTGCACCTTCCACGACTCAATAGACTCCTCCCCTGGTTGAAAAGACAACAATTTTCTACAAGAGAAAAGCAAGAGCTCCCAAGGACTCTCTTCAATCAGTAGAGTCCCCTGTAAGTTCAACTGTGGGAGCCCCATCAATAGAGAGTGAGTTTGAAGATGAGGATGAAGAATTACAGAGGGTTAAAGTCCTAGGCCTCCATGGAATAAAAAGAAAGGCCCCACTTAAGGCTAGACGACAGGTGAGGTCATTGCCACTGTAGCCACTAATCCAATTGTTTATTTAGTTGCTATGGTTTCTTCGGTCCCTGTTGTTCCTTTTGTCTCCTTTATTCCTGTTGTTTCTTCATCACCTATTGTTTCTAGGATTGTTGTTGTTTTTTCGGCCCTTGTTGTTTCTACTTCTCATGTTGCTACTTCAATTACTGTTCTTCTCATTGTCTCTAAGACCAAGAAATTTCATTTTAAGAAAACTTTGGGGGCCCTTGCAAGTGCTCAGCTTCATGTGTCTTCTACTTAGTTGGGTTTGCCAATGCCTTCTTCTAGTACTACTCAAACCACTTCCATTGTTTCATCTACAAAAAGTGGTAAGAAGAACGCTACTTATACAGTGCATCCCATGCCCCAGTTCAGTGGTGTGGATTGGTCCAAAATCATCTTCCCTTCCTTGCCAGACCCATTGCATGTGGAGGCATTAATGCAGTCTTTTGGGGATCTTTTGTTGGAGGCTTCCTTCCAAGACACTCAGCCAGTTGATACTACACAATTGGTGATTCCACAATGAGCAGTAGACTTGGAGGCCCAAGCTGCAAAAAGACCAAATATAGTGATTACAGAGCTGCCTACTGTGGGCTCCATTTTTGATAAATCAATAGGAACTATCCAGAGAGTCAAGAAGAGGAAGATCTAAGATGAATCTGGCAAGGGTGTGATTTTAGAGGAAAAACAAGATGTTTTCTCTAAATCCAAGAGAAAGAACAGGAGACTTGGAGAGTCTCCATACAATGAGAATTTTAAGGCTTATCTCCAGGGAAATACAAGGGCTTTGTGGGAACTCCAAGCGGGCACCGAACAAGCTAGGCAAGCGCTGCATCAAGAGCTAGAGCAGGTACGAGAGTTGCAGTAGATTGTACATGTTCCCAGAGAAATTGAAAATGACGTCCATAATGTAGCTTTCAGGGTGTATAATATCTTAGACACCATTAATACAATGAGATCTGAATTGTCTCTCCATATTGTTGAAACGTCTAAATTGTTCAATTCTTTGAAGGATGATGAGAATAAATTAAATTTCCTTGTATTGTACACAACCAATAAGGCTTTCAGCCATTTGGATTTGATGACACCACTTGAAGCAGCCAATGCTCTCAATTTGGTGGTTATCAGGACAGTGGAAGTCCAGGGACTGGGTGTTAAGTGCACAAGCCTTGATTCCAAAGCTGACAGAGCCTGAAAAGCAGGTCTTGCAAATTTTGGATGAGCCAAAACTGTCTTAGGCTCGAGATCCCTTGGGCAAGCTAATAAGTAGGGCCAATTTTGATCAATTACTCCAGCAAGAATCTGCTAATTTTAAGCAAAGTCTTCAAAGGTGTATGTTGAAGGAGATTGAACAAGAGCTAGGATTTGCTAGGAAGAAAGTTATTGAAATAGAATTTTTTTCGGTGGAGTTCAGAACCACGAAGGTCGAGCAAGCACGCTTATTGGCGCAAGTCACTAGAGTGCATAGGCCATCTCTTTTGAATATGGATATAATCAGATTGCAGCATAGTGTCGAATACAAACATTATTAGGACCTAGAAGCAACAGGCTATGGCTGGACCATCCAGTTCATTTTCTCTGACTACTACAAGTTCAACCATGCAGGCCCTGGCTTCAAGTAAACCTTAGTTATCTTAGGTTGATTTTATATGTATTTTGCATGTAAATTAGCAAATGGAACTAAAGCATGTAATAGTCGACTGAAGAATTTTGTAAACATGCACATGTTGCATTGTTTTGTAAGAATGAGTCTTATTTTGAAGACACAATTTTGACCAACTTTAATTATACATGCAAAATTTACATCAATTAGAACTTTCGTTCTGATTATTAGCATGTAATTTTAGAGTTTTGCATGGATTTGGAGGATGAGGCGACCCTTCCCCAAATTTATTTATATTTGTAATCCTCTCATTTAAAAAATAAAGGAGAGGTTGGAATTTTTTTATAAATACAAAAAGAAATGTCTTTTGCTTGTCACGCAACTGTGTTGATATTTTTCTATTCAAATTCTGTATTTTTAGTTATGTTTATTTTCCTGGTTGGTTGGTTCAGTAATTCGAAGTGTACAAAAGCTACCTAGAATTCCTTGTTATTAGTGGTGTATGCCGATATAAAATGTGCAATAGCTATTGAATGATTTGTAAACATCATTGATTTTATGCAACTAGGTTGACTGTTTCATTTCTCTAAGTGTGCAGAAGTGTTCCCCACGATATAGCTTTCTAGGAGTGAGCAATGATTGCCTTAGATATCTCTTCAATCCGAGCTATAATCTTCTGAATAAAGGTGTGCAACAACTACTCTAAATGGGAGCAACCTTTAGTTGAGATCTCAGAGTTTACTATATCATTTTTCCTCGGACTACCTTACCGTGTTTGTATGTGTTTGAGAAACAATTGCTAGTTGCAAGCATTGGTTTTAAGACACTTGTCTATGAAGAGACCAGCCTGGAAGTAATCCCTGATGAGATCATAGAGCCTTCTTTTTTGCTCTACCTTTCCCCCTTTTAGAGTTTTTTTTGAGATCTACCCACTCTAGCATAAATTCCATCTGTCCAACTCAAATAGGATTCAATTTCTTTTAGGTTTCATTCATCCAATCACATGCGGTTAACAACCTGCATGCTTAGAGTGTTATTCCACCACATGGTTGTTCAACCCATACCTGCAACTCGTGCCCTGGAGTGGAGTTTACCTTGATTGAGATCCTAAAACTTTAGAGGTTATGTCGTTAACTGTGGTGTGCTAAAAAACTGCATCAACAAAGGTATGCCAAATTTTATCGAAAATTCGAACTTCGCCAAATTTTATCCTCGTCAAACGTGAACTCAAACTTTATTCATTATTTTTACTTGGGAATTTTTTTACATTATTTTATAAATATGTGTGTATTTATACATATATCAACAGAAAGCAAAGGACGGAAAGGTCTCTTCACTCTATCCCTCTGACATATTTATGCATTTTTTTTGAGAATAAAAAAATTAAAAAAAAATCTTTTGTTTGACTTTAAAGACATTTTTTTTTCGAACTTTATCCATTGGCAAACTTGAACCTATATTTGTCCTCGCCAAACATGAACTCAAACTCAAACCTTGTTATTTAGGTTACATCTTAAACCTTTGTTTGAGATCTTAGGCACTTCCATGTTGTTGAAGTGGGAATACATGGTGTATTGAAATTCTCTTGGCCTAAAGAAATGTGTGCGACTTAACCAAAAATGTTCATGTATAAATTAGTCCAATGTAGCCAACTTTTGTGCAAACTATAAGCTCAACAATAGTGGAAGGTGACAGCCTTGGAGCACCTTGGGCTTGTGCATGTCATGAGGCAATACGAATGCAATTTATGTGTAGAGTTTACCAAGTGGCTGAACCACCATTGATGAATTTTGAGTGTATAAAATGTTTAACACAAAATGTGTTTTGGGTAGAAGCATAGGTGGGCTTAGGAACTATTTGTTGCCCACCTCTATTAATTTTGCATATCAATAAACTCACATCATTTTCTCCCCATTTCTTGATCTTTATGTGATCTTTTTCCCACCTCTAATATGACCACATTTTAATAAATTCATATCATTTTCTCCCCATTTCTTGATCTTTATGTGTTTTTTTTGCTTATAAGATCCTATTTTCTATTGAATAATCCTATGAACTGCTAATGTATTGAACATTGCATGAATAGTGCATTTGGGGACTATTCTCTTGCAACATGTTATTCATTGCAACATCACATCTATTCTTAAGGATGTTAGTAAATTGCCATTGTGGCAACAATCAAGTGCTCCATTGCACCGCTCCAATGAACATTTCTATTTCAAAACATTAGATCATGTGCATGATGAGACAACGGTTGCATGACCATGCTAATTCTTCAAACATAATGCAATCTATTTTATCTTATGACAAAATGTTGGGGTTATTTTAACCATCCTCCCCTAGTAGTGTGCTTTGCAAAATAACACATCATTTGGAAAGAAAGCCCTCAAACACACCAGCCCATCTCCCATTGCATGAAAACACCATCCTTTGCAATATATCCCAACCAAAGTGCATAAGAGAGCACGGGACCCATTTGGTTGCATTGTCAAAACCAGGACAAGTAGTATAAATACCGTTCTAATATATCCTATTCTATTGGCATGCATGAGAAAGTAAACAAAAAACCCATCTCCAAGATCTAGATATTTATTTGTATCATCAAATACATAATCAGCTGTATTCCATGCGAGCAAACACTTAACAATGATAGCAACATCATATCATATGGTACTCAGCATTAGTTATACGCTAATGGCCTATAGCTGCATAATATTAGAATTTATTTATATAACAATTTGCCTAATCTGCATATCAGCAGCGCCCACCAACCTAGGCACTAACTACTTAGCTACAAACCAACAACATTCCCTAATACATGCTCCCTCTCTTCAAGAATAACCTAATTCGCATACCACGCCCAACCAACCCATGCACTAACTACTTATCTAAAAACCGTCAGCATTTCCCTGAGGTATTCTCTCGCTATTTGTCTGTCTCTTAATGAGGCGAAGACATAAATATATAGGCTTAGAATAAGCTTGGAATGTCAACATGTGGATCCATGCAATGCAACACTTGTCTCATACGAATGCCAAGTGTAATTTGTCCTTGAAATTCCAGCATGGTCAATGATCAACTATTCTACTTTGTCTTCCCTTGATCATGAGGGCCAATCGACACTTGTATTGTAGACTGTTCATGTATCCGTCAACCTTGTTTGTCACTCTGTGTATCTCTCATGGGTCTCCTTATGTCTCCCTTGGGGTTTTTTTATATTCAGTTCGAGCTTAGGCCTTTTGGCTGTCTGTCTTTGTTGTAGGTTCAGCAAATGCCAATTTTTTCACATGCTTTAGTGCTCTCCATCTAGGGCATCATTTGTAAAAATTTGATGGTCCATTTCCCTATCCACATTTCCTCCAGCTCTAACTTCTTTGCCCGTCCCTCAGAAAGTTGGTCAATACCTCGGGGAACTTGGCCAAAAATTTCTCCAAGATCTTATTCTATTTCGTGGGGGCACTTTGTATATTGGCATGAAGTCTCTCAATATTGGTGGTGATATGATCTATCCCTTCCATCTCTGCTTTGGCCTCTTTTAACCTTACATCTTCCTTGAGCATACTTTCGTACTTATCCTTCATGGCTTTGAAGGTTGGCTCAAGTTGGTCCACAAGTTCATTTATTTCCTTTTCTAGTGCCTTTTTCTTCTTCTTTGATGGCCCCTTCATTTGTTTGGCGACGTGGTATGCTTGCGAGGCATTACATCTCGACCATGCAGTCTTCTACATCGACGACTTTTTTGTTTCAACCAGGTCTTCTTCTTTGGTGCTTGTTCTTAACTTAACCGATGTAGCAGGTTCTAAGATGTCGTTGTATATTGTTCGTAGACATCCCCAATCTAATCGAACCACCTCACTTCCATGGCAACAAGCGACCTTAATTGCTTCATCTATGTAGTTAGATCATCCTCTTGTTGGGTGGCATCATTTTCTAGAGTTGGGCCCAACATCGATATAGGGGGCCATCGTTTGCACTATGGCACACAACCTATCCTCGAGCTCCAATTCAACAAGTCCTTGCAATGCTACTTTTGGCCTTAGATATGATTTTTATACATTCGGTGGTTGTGTTAGTTACTATTGCCATCTCTTGTTCCTTTCTCTTATTTTCCCACTACGAGGCTAGTCACTCACTATTTAGCCCAATTGTCGTTTGTCGGAATCCCAACATTCTCATGTTGCATTGTATCATACTCTTGATATTAAGGGCAGTGATTTGCCCATCAATTAAATTCTTTGGCGACACAAATAAACACACTCCCGTTGAACCTAACCTTCGCTTAGGTGTTAGAATATGAGGTTCTTTCATAGCATTAGTGTGGATTTCTAGTTCTTCTTTGGCTTCCTTCTTTAACCATGCTACTAAATTTTTTATTGTTCGGATATCAGTCAGGGTTGGCAAACCGTGGTTTGGATCCTGCATCACAAAAGAAGATGCATCTCCTGGTCAGTCCGATCGTGGGATGAAGGGTATCCTTGTATCGATCAAAGTAAATGACTTAAGTTTTGTAGTTATATCCACAAGAGAATCAACACCAACTAGGATTTGGCATAGGGGTGTTTTCTTCGACACAATTGATGCTCTAATTTTTTTGCTTCCACGGCTCTAGGGGCCTCTCTTATTGGGTGCCCTTCTCTCTTAGTCTGGCACTTGGATCTCTATCTCTTGCTTCTTGCTCATTTGAGACTTTGTCTTTTTTTCTCTTGTCTTGGGTAGTTGATGCTCTAAACATGCTAGGAACTTTGGGGGAGGGGGTATTTTGGATCAGCGGTGGGTCTAACCCTGGGGAGGTAGTGCTCGTGCCTCTTGCTTTCTTTGGCTTCATGTATGGCAGACTACGCTCCTTAGAGTCTCCACTAATTTCTATGTCTTCCCACACTCGTGGTATGTGCACTCCTTTCATTATAAAGGGGTCATGAGGCGTAGAGTTGAGCAAATTCCCTTTCAGCATGGACCTAGATCCTTCAGTTTGTGTCCCTGGTTCTATCTTCACTTGTATCCTAGTAATTCCAGCGCTAGGTTTCAGTGTTAGGATTGGCACTCCTCCAAATGTTGAGGGCCTTTTGATCTATATGGTGTCCCAACCAATGCTTCTTACCTTTCTACCTAGAGTTTGGCAGCATCTTTCAGTATTATTTGCTGTTCTTCCTTCGTCTTTCTCCTCAATTGGTCACCGCCTTCTTCTTCTTCCTGCTCTCTGTTCCACTTAACATTTGGTGGGGGTTGTCCATGTCTTACCAGCGCTCCCACAGTAAGTTTTAATATATATGGGTCAATGGAATTTTGCAGCACATCCTGCTTATGATCCCACAATGTATACAACACTTTCTTTGTGTTAGCCATAAAATTTAACGCGACTGTTGGAGATTAATTTTTATTTGGGTTCACGTTATCCAAAGTTAATTTAGGTGTGCATAGGTTTATTCCCTTATTATTTTTTAATTCATATATTAGGGGAATATGTGAGGTGTCACACCTCTTTTGTCCCTTTTGAAGGGAATCTTGGAGTTCTATGTTACATGTAACTTTTAGAACACTTGTCACACACTTCCCCCTCACCTCATGGGGATTAGTGACACTAGGCATATATCAAGCAGGTTGGCCAAGGTTATGATGGAGTTTCTTTGTAACTCCTTTTGGCTCCCTCATTCTATTTAAAGAGCTCTCTCCTCTCCTTTCTTATGGCTCGAGGCACATTCTTCTCAACACTTGAAGGCCATTCTTCTTTTTCTATTTTCTTATTTCTTCAATTCTTTTCATGAAGATTGTCATCTGGAGAATATTGTTGTAAGCCTTCTTAATGCATGTAGGGTTTTCTTATGTTGATTCGGTTTCCCCATTTAAAACCTCGTGTCTCCCTTTTTCCTGGTTTGGCTTACTTTTGAGGTAATATCTTACATTTTGTGCATTTTTTTGCTTATGCTTCAACGTTATTGTGTAAAGATCTTGTCATTTATTCTTTCATGGTATTAGAGCTAGACTTTTTGTTGAACTTTGAGTGTGTGCAGGTGCTTGAGTGGAGAAGCAAGAGATTTTTTGACACATTTTTTTTGTGAGGGCTCACACCCTTGCAAATGTTTTTGGGTCTTCCATTATTTCTACTAACCCTTTACTTGTTTTTTTATGTTTTTCTTGCATTATATCAGTCATAAACCTTTCATAATTCAATTTTGTGACTTTTAAATCTGTCTTTTTTGGTACCACGTAGTAGTTTTTGATGCCTGAATAGTCTATTTTGGCATTTTTGTTGGCTATATTCCTTTAAGTACTGCACAAATGCATGAGCAGTCTTGCATTAGTAATACAATTATCTATTTTTCTTTTTTGAGTCTTCAACATGGGCGCCTTCATATTGGCTTTTTTATCTTGGCATTTGCTCTCCTGTCATTTTCAGCTTGGCATTCTCTCCTTCTGTTTTGACATTTTCTGAGCTTCTTTCTTCTAGTTTTTGGCACCTTCCTTCCTTTGCATAGCGCCTTCTTGATGTGGTAATACGTTTCATGCTGTTTTATAACATTTTTTTGGATATTTTCTGCCATCCAATATCAGCCTTTTGGCATTAGTTCTCAGCTGTCTACGTAACACTTCAATGGTTGAAACTCTAACAGCTTGGTGTTTTAAAACTTGGCATGCTTCTGTATTTATTCTGCTTTTTGTGTTGTTTCCAGCTGACTTCAATATGTTGTAATTCTGTTTTGATGCCGTCTTTATTCCCCTGGTGGCGTTTCATATTGGTGTCCACTTCTTTAGCCTGAGGATTGGCATTTTACTGTTATGCTATTCTAAATTTTAGTTTCTGCACAGTCATCAAATATATTCAGTTTTGAAGTTTTCATCTTCAGAGTTAGGTTGTTTTAGACTCATATATGCACCATGTTGTAATACATTTTCTTGCTATTCTTTCACCTGGTAATGTGTGATAGTTCAATGTGTAATATTGCATTGTAATGCATCATATTGAGCAGTCAGATTCACTTTGGCATTTCATTTTTTTTGTTTGGTGTTGTTAAATACATTGGAATCTTTTTCACATCTTATAATGTTTTTGTTCATTTTTAGTTTTTGCCACGCTCTGCCAAGTGGCGCCTTACCTATTCTGAGTTGACATTTTGTTCTAATCCTTATTATGCCTTTTAATGCCAATCCATAACACTTCTCCTTGGCATGCTTTGACAAGTGGTGTTCATTTCTTGACAGGTTTTAATTTGTCATTTATCACCTTCTTCCTTTGTTTATCAACTACAAATCCCTTTTGCAATGCTTTCCCAAAGTGTCTTTGCCAAGTGGATTTCCCTTTTTTGAGCTTTGTCTTTGCTGGGTGGTGTCCTTGCCATATGTAATGTGTCAAATTCGTTTTGATTGCTCTATGTTTTTTAAAAATCTTTCAAATTCAAATCAAGAGACAAGGAATCATGCATTTTGCATTAATATACATATTTATTTTAAAAGAGGTAAAAAAAGGGGGATTCTAATAAGAAAATTAATTAGGGTCCTTTGCAACTTTGTTATAGGTTCCTTTTTTATATCAAAACCTTTTTAATACATATTCTGACTACAACAAAAAATATATCCTTTTTTTAATGCTTTTAATATAAATTTTATGTTTATTTGGCATTATTTGAAGCTCTCATATGCTTTCAACCTCGATTTTTTTTATGTTTTCTTTTGTGCTTACATTTATTCTAAGTTGTTAGGAAAATGTCTTTTTTGGAGCTAACTCATTATCGGAGAACTTTGTGCATAATCTTCTTTTGCCTTCGACTCATAGTGGTGTGATTATTAAATCTTTTGAAGGTGGATTTGCATATAGTTTTTTTTAATTAGACACTTCTTTTGGCTGTGCACTATCCAAAATAAAATTCGCATTTTATGTTTTTTATTATGAAAGTTGTCTCTTGCTTCTTATGTCTTTTTTAGATCTATTTTTATTATATTAAATGTATGAAGATCTTTTTTTATAGCATGGTTGTTAACTGAAGATTAGGTGTAAGCTTTTATGTTTTGCAGTTTATAATGGATTATTTTTTATCATCTTCTTTCGTTGGTCTTTGTTCCAAAACGCAGTGACCTTATTTTTCGAAGAGGATTCTTGGAGATTGTCGATGATTACACTTTCAACTTTGTAAGACTTTTGGCGACACCTATGCTTTTCTTCGTTCTTTTCTCATATCATTGTAATATTACTTATTCCTCTCAAAGCAAGTTGTCATCAAGGGGGTTAATATGTAATGTCAACTCTCTTCTATGTTTAAGTTTTTTTCCTATTTTGTAACCCCAAAATAAAGCTTAAGGGGGAGTGTTGGAGATTAACCTTTATTTGGGTTTTGTGTAGGTTTATTTCCATATGATTTTTTAATTAATATATTAGGGGAATATGTGAGGTGTTACATCTCTTTTGTCCTTTTTGAAGGGAATCTTGGAGTTCCATGTCACATGTAACTCCTATAACATCTGTCACACACTTCTCTTCATCTCACAATGGTTAGTGACACCAGGCACACACTAAGAAGGTTGGTCAAGGTTATGATGAAGTTTCTTTGCAACTCCTTTTGGCTTCTTCACCATATTTAAAGAAATCTCTCCTCTCCTTTCTTATGGCTTGAGGCATATTCTTCTCAACATTTAAGTCAGTCTTCTTTTTTATTCTCTTATTTCTTCTATTCTCTTCATAAAGATTGTAATCCAAAGAATATTATAGTAATCCTTCATTCTTAATGCACGTGGGGTTTTCTTCTGTTGATTTGGTTTCCCGCTTAACTTCTTGTGTCTCGCATTTTCATGGTTTGGCTTACTTTTGAGGTAATATCTTACCTTTTGTGCATTCTTTTGTTTATGCTTCAATGTGATTGTGTAAAGATCTTGTCATCTATTCTTTCAATGACTATTCCCCATCTGGGACCAACCACGTTAATACTTATCTGAACATTATGTGGCGCAACAATAAAAAACAGTTGGGGTAGTAGTTATCAACTACGGAGGACTCTATCTGCCAATGTGTTGCTCACTTGTGCTAACAAATTCGTATAGATGGAATCCTACCTTTGTTTTAATGATGGTGTAGTGGCATCTGTCCCTTCCAACTCCTCGTACCGAGGGATCAACGGTACTTGATCGTTCCTCTTTTTCATAATCCCACCCTTCTCCGGTTTTCCATACTTGGTCAACATGGCAAGGATTAAGAGGGAGCCATTCCAAAATTCCTCTTCGTGCTTTCAATGCACTTGGCTGATATTTGTGTTCAACTTCTTTTCCAAGCACATAGGAAAATTGAATTTGTTTCTTATCACGATCTGATTGATGATGCAAATTATTTCTGCATTCTAGTTTTCAAATTTTGTCACGTTACTAGCTTTGTCACTATCAACCGCACAATGATGCTTGCCTTTGGGCAGGGGAGGTTTGCAATTCCCCACCCATCTTTGCTTTTCTTTACCTTCAATTGTTTGTAGATCGCCTCACCTCCTTCCTCCAATACTGCCATCAAATCATCCCCTTCATCTTGCGTACTTGTCAACTCCACGAATAAGGTGGTGTCAAACTCAATCTTCACTTTCTTGAGTAGATATCTCCTTGGTGGTTTTTGCTTGAAAGGAACTTCATTAGCTTTTTTGGTTTGCCAAAGCTTAGGAAGTAGAAAGCTTTCATTATTCCAGTTTCCATTAGCATGGTTTTTACAGATTGGAAGGTGATCAGGTTTCCGCTTGTGCTTTTGCTTTTTACTTCATCATTTTGGCCTCCATTGTTTTCAAGCAAGCCTCCATCAAATTGGGCTCTTTGATGATGCACGAGTGACAACGCATTCTAGTTATCATCAATGTTCCTACCCTCACTTGTATTTTTAGTAGCGGTGGCATGAAATCAATGCTACTAGAAGCCTTTAGTTCTTTCTACTTCCACAAAATCTCTCCTTCCTCTCAGTTCTTAAGGATCTCTTGGTGCTTTTGCTTAGACACTTCTACTTTTGTGCTCTCCAACCACCTCCTTGCATGGTTTCTCTTCCACGGTTCTACGGCGCTCTTTTGGCCAAAATCGTTTTCTTTTAGCTTGGAATTGCGTAAGATTTTTCATCCTCAAGGCTCTGTTCTATAAATTTTATGCTTGGCTTTCACTCGATTCCTTTGCTTTAATGGCATCTTGAGTTCCAAAGCTTAAATGTCAATTTCATTATGTAAACATGTATTTCCCAAGATGCTCGTTATATAGACCTCACCATATTCAATGCTGTACAAACCCCTCATTAATGCTCTAAGCGGGTAGATACGTGTCTCTTCCCCTCGCACTTGCCACATCATGATTCCGCTTGCACCTTTTGGCGCTCTCTCGTTGACATTGACACTTGGCACCCCTTTTTTCTCAACGCAAAATTGTTTTGTGTGCACACACGTTTTTTGTTTTTCTTTCTTTTCAATGGATCCTCTCATTTTGTACTCTAGCTATTCTCTCACTTCAAGTTCTCTTCTTTATATCTTCACCTCTTTTCTCCATTGGCACGTAACATCCTCCTATATTCATCCTAGCCCTCCTACCCTTCATCTACCTTTCTCTTTCTCTTGGTGCCTCATCTTTTGATGTTCTTCGTCCAACCCCAATCCCTTGTCTCTTCAATTCTACATCCACCACCGCTTGTTTCTCTATTTTGCCACTTACTATTACCAATGACAAACAATGCTCAAAATTTGATGTTCATCTACTAAAACTCTTACAAAGCAAGAAAAACTAACCCTACTTGGTTATACGACCTGATTTACTTCTCCTTTTGTGTCTACCAAATCTTGTGAGCAAATCCCCTGGGAGTCTTATGGGTCTAAGTCAGCTGATCTTCGTCATACTTAAAAGTTATAGGAATTTAAGATTCGAGTTGGTGTTGCACCCCTCTTAATGTTAAGTCCCATCTCACGATTTGGCGCATGGACCTTGCTTCTTGTTTGGGCAGAAACACCCCTCGTTTACTTCTCGATAGTTCAGGGGATCTATGCTTCCTTGATAGGCGCCTTCTCAAGAATCAACGCTCCCATATTTGCCTATGCTCTTCAAAGGTCTCTCACAGTGCTATGTTGAAGTTAGTCTCTAACTCCTCCATGCTCTGCTCTTTGGACATGTGGTACATTCATGAACTTCTATCGAAGTTTTGTGGCTACTATATGTGGTATCATTTGAAATGATTGCATCTTCACTTGTAGTCTCTACTCACATCATCTTAGTTTGGATGCAAGGGGGAGTGGGTACCACATCACTTTGTTTGGCGTTTCTCTCAATTGCCTCCCTTGGAACTTTATGCACCATTGTTGGTACCTCCTTTGGTGTTGAGTCATTGTTACTAACTATACATCCTAGTGATCTAGATCCCAAGCAATATGCTATTGAAAAAATCTCTAAATGAGAATCTAGATGCGTTGTATGTGTGTGCATAAGCTATATGAGAAAATATGCCGAGAATTAAAAGAGAGAAATTAATAGAACTGGAATAAAAAGTTTATTAATCTGTGCGTTTTGTACATGGCATACTCTTGAGAAGGATGTATGGTTGTCTTTCTTCTACTTTGATTACTATCTAAAGCTACATATGTGTATACATATATTACAAAGCCGCAAATGAATAATGAAGCGTTGTGGAAGTCGAAACGGTTGAGCTTCCATGTGATTCTTCATCTTCTGATAATTGAGTTAATCGGTGTCCTAAGTTTAACCCTTGAAAATTTTGGTGAGGGCTAAGCCCTTAACACATTTTGGGGGCTCCGTCCCTATTGGAACAAAGGCAACTAGGTTGTCGACATTTGGCAGTATTGCAAGCTTTGAGAATGGACTTGGTGGTATCACTGGAACCACTTTTGGAGGATCCATTTGGATCGGTTGCCTCACCTTGATAAGCAGTAGTCCCGATTGCCTTAAGGCCTAGAAGAAAGTGTAGAACCTTGGCTTCTAGCTAAACCTTGGTGAACCATTTTGCTTGTTGAGGGAGTCGACCCTCTCTAAGAACTTTGTATACTGACATAAAATAGTTTTGTTTATACATGGTTTCCACAATCCGATCTGTCTTTGTTGGTCGAGGTTGAACTTTAGTATGAGGTGAAGTTTTGAATGCTAAATATGCATAGCTATATGGCACAATCTTCTTAGGAGTTGGTGCAACATAGAATCACTTCAAGTATTCAACATCTCAGAAAACTCACTGATATAATGACACCTGAGGATTGGCTATGTACACACACTAGTGAATATGCATGTATGGGCGCCCAAGGTGTACATTACAAACATCAATTGGCGCTGCATCACAAATTAACTCTTCTTTGAAATGATAGATAACATATGAGAAGTGACATTGGTGAGTGATGTGTATACCTTTGGTGTTGTAAAAATTGAACTGTCCCAATTTGTAAGGTTGCGAATGAGGCATGGTTGGAAAATTTAGTCCCCTGATAGTTGCTTTAGAAATGAGATTCTTTGTGCTACAACGGTTGATAAACAAATCTTGTTGTTGCTCTTGTATTCACATTTTTGAATGGAATAGGCATTTTGCTTCAACATCTTGCGTCATTGGTGTAACTTGTACCGTGGCTACTACAACATGTGAATCATAGTCAATGATTCCATTTGAGGTCTTGAGTTCATAATCCTTTGTTTCTGCCCTTGTAAGAAAAATCTTCTGAGCATAGCAGTCCGCATTTGAGTGGTTGTTGCTTTTGTGCTTGTCACATCACTTGTCTTAGACTATTGTGGCTTTTTGTCTAAGTAAGGTGGTTTATTTGGTGTAGACAATATGTCCCGCTTGTCCTTCATTTTAGGCTCTTCCTCAATGGTTGCCGCAAAGTGATAGGACTCACCTAACATCTTGACCTTAGCCAACTTCAATTTGGATTGAATGAATGGTCGTAGGTTGTTGTGGTACTTGAGAACTCTATGTTGCTTTGATTGGAATGAGCCTAGTTTTGCATACAAGTAATGGAAGGCTTCAATATATGCTTGGACTGACTAGTCATATCCTTGTTGCAATTGTTGCCACTTGAATGTAATTGTTATCAAAGACATCGTTAGTATAATATTCATCCTCGAAGGCTTCTGAATTTTTCCCAGATGGGGTTAGATTCTTCATCTGTCTGGTCTTTCTACCATAGAGTACAGGGTTGCCTCCACTTGTTGACGGGTGAAAAAACTTTCGAAAGTGTGATCTTGATTTTCTCTTCATCAGAAAAGTCATTCATAGAAAGATATGACTTCAATTGAGCTAACTAGTTATCAATTGCATTTGCATTTATTTTCCCCTCAAACATAGGGACATCTAGATTTACTTGAAATATGGGGGGACTCGACCTCTAAAACCTTTACCTGATTTGTGAGCCGATGGAACCACCTATTCAAGGACTTAAATAAATTGTTTGAGCAAAAATGTATTTTGTTCTTGAAGAACCTTTGCAATCTTATTCCTTATCATTGCGTGAGCTTCATCTTGTACTTCATTGTCCCTTACCATCTAAACTTTATTGAAATGACACAAGTAGATTAGGGGATCTCGTGATTTGATGCCAAGCTTCAAATACTCTAACCTTGTTCGATTGGGGCATGCAAGATGAAATGCTCTAACACCAATGATCCAAATCCCAGGAGATATGCGGGGGGCAACACCCTAAACGAGAACATATATGTATTGCATGCTCGTGCAAAAGCTATATGAGATAATATGCAAAGAATCAAAAGAGAGAAAATAATATAATTTGAACATAAAATGGTTGAGCTTCCTAGGTGACTCTCTGCCTTTCGACAATTGCATAGATCGTTTTCATAAGTTTAACGCTTGATTTTTTTTGGGTGTGGGGCTAAGCCCTTGACACATTTTCTCTATCGAAATGGAGGCATCTAGGTTGTCGGTATTTGGCAGTACCACAAGCTATGAGAATGGGCTTGGCGGTATCATTGGAACCGCTTTTGGGGGATCCTCCTAGATCACCTAGGTAGGCCCAATGTATGAGCACTGAAGTGGCAACAAGCTTCTCCGTTGGCTCCCTAGTGACAAAACATTGGGATGGGCGTGGGCATTGGGGAAAAGACGATTTGAAAGCCCATAATATTTTGTGATCCACCTAAAAAAGTGTTCAAAGTGTTCCTTGGAGTTAGTAACTCATGTCCGGGCCTGTCAGGGCATCTCAATTTCATGGTTAGGCTAGATGTAATCATTAACTTATGTTGTAGTGTTGTATATCTCATTGAGTTGCTCTTTTTCATCAACCAATTCCACTTATGTTTCTCTATACTTTCGTTCGAGAGGGATTACCACCTTCTAATTGCCTTTCTCAAAGTTTCTAAAATGTTGTTTAAAGCGCATATTGGTGTTATTGGCATAACATCAGGGCCTCTCTAGTAATGTGGGGCTATGTTGTCACATTTGGCAAATTTTATGTAAAAAAAATCGATATTTGCCGAATACCAAACATGCCTAAAAATTCATTGAAATACATTAAAGTTCGTAGAAATTTTTCTTTTTTGAATATTTAATCTAAAAATCAAGTATAATATTTCTTTTTAATTGAATTTAATCACGAAATCGATGGCAAATTTTTTAGCAATGGATCTATTATGAATTTTATTCTTCACAAATTCGAATGCGGAAACTTAGATGCAAGGTAATCCTTTGCTTCCGCCAACTTGATCAGCCTGAAGTTAGCGAAAAGCACAACTTCGAGCATATCTACTTTGGTATTCCTCATTATTCTCAGGGTTGCACTATTGCCTTCTTCATGATGAAGAGCACATGCAATGATGCGCTGAACTTTTACATTCACTTCGGTGTTGGTATTGACGAGTATGTCACAAACATTGTACTCATCTATGGTGGTGTTGATATTCAATTGCTTGTCATATCCAACATTTTTCATCAAGTGAATCCTCCATGGGGAAAATTTGTCTGCTTTTGAGTGTCGTTCTATTGCTTGGTCCCTTGAAAAGTCATTGAAAGATGTTAACACTATACCAGGATCTCTTTTGAGTATTTTCAGCTTCGGCTCCTCAGTTGTTGGAGTGCATGCTCTTCTTTGTGCTACCTCCAACTCTCGTGCAACAATTAGGTGACCTTGAAGTTCCCTAATGATGCATGTGGCATCCTTCGTAACTTCTTTTTGTTGGCATGGATCCGGGTGAGGATTAGATCACTTTGCAGCCGTTTGGCTTTGGTGCAACTTTACCAGCTCACGTACCAACATTTTAGATGGGAAACCAAAGACGAATGTGAAATATCCCCAACTGGGAGATATTGTTCCAAACTTGCAAAATTCTGATTTTTAACTAGTAGACATTTTGTCAAACAGTTTGTATGTAGTCTATTATGAAGGAATTCTGATTTCAATCACTTAAACGGCTGTAACTATATTATTGATCAAGGGCCTATTTACAAATAGATATCATGCATGAAACAAGTCATTGACATTTTAACAAACACTTTGTATGCATCCATTGGCTTGCTGAATATATTCATCATTAAACCATGCCAGAATGATATATATATATATATATATATATATATGCTGTCTCAGAAAATCAGAAGTACAGGAATGAAGAATACTAGTTTCTGACCTCTAAGATAAAATCAAACACACTTAGGAATGAAGATTAATCTACCTTAGAAGGATGGACAGCTGCTTTAGTGGCAGATATAGCTTGGGAATAGCTCCTTATAGCTCTAAAACGACTACTTTCCTATGCTGCGCGTACCTTCCAATACTCATGTATCCCTCCAAGATACCCGTGCACCCACGGGTGATGTGGCAACCAGCAATGTATGGGTTTGGGAAACCCCACGACCTACACGCTGCCTCCAAATCAACACGCCAATTCAAACATCTATGGCGTGAATTTTTTGGGCCCACTCTATGACAAATACCCTGTGATATCTTCCCAATTTGTATGCCCAGTACCAGAATAATTGCTAGTATGCTTAAAATAATCCTCTGTACCTGTGAATGCAGCTACTAGGGTTTGAGGATAAAGCCTCTCACCGAAATAACCCTTCCAACTAGGGTCCAAAGTCTCATTTGCATCGAAACCAGGGATCCCAAGGGATTTCACTCCTTGAGCAATAGAAATGAACACACAAGGTCACCAAACTTTTTTTAGAGAATAATAGCCATGAACATAATGATCCTCCTATTCTTCTCTTATAACTCTTCCAATCCCTAAAATTTTCACCTTTTCCAATGCCCCCTTTAAAAAATAATTAATAATTAGTACTAAATTGTCATTAAGGATCCAACACCCATAGTGGGGAAATAACATTTTTCCTAGTCATAAGTTATGACTTAAAGCACCTCAACGTGAAAATATAACATAAAGTGCATTAATGGCATCCTCAATGTAAAAAAATTTAAAGTTAAATGCACCAAAGGGTCCAAATATTTCTTTTATTCCTCCCACGCCCCAATTCCCAAGGGAATAAATAAGGAAAAAGGGTGGAGTAGGCCAGCTAGGTCTCCGAACATTTGGAAAGGGACATTACAAAATGCCAGATCTCGTCATTATTTTCACAAGAGCATTGGATTGATTATCTTTCAGCGTTGGTTGAGCCTGTTGGCCATTTTTTGGCCTACATACCAAAATTTTGCCTAAGTGTGAGAGGGTGTGCATTCAAGCAAGACTTCGGTTTTTACACAACAAAAGACTTTGGGTTTTTGGAAGAAGTCTTCGGGTTTTACAAGAGAACTTATTTCACTTTATGAGTAATCAACAGTTGAAACACCTCAGCAGAAGTAATTCGGGTTGGAAAACCCGAATTACTCTTGACAGTGCAAATCGGGTTTTGAGAAGTGCTTTGCTTATAAAAGTTTTATCAGTAGAAGTAATTTGGGTTGGCAAACCCGAATTACTCAGGGTAGTGCATTTCGGGTTTCTTAGGGTGAATGACTTATCTCTTTTATAAGTAACAAGCAATAAAGAATCTGAAGTAGGTGCCAATGAAGACTCTGAAGTTGCAGACATTGAAGAACAAGCAAATAGACTTCGGACAAAAAGCCCGAAGGAATTCCTTCGGAAAAGTTAAAAAGACAAGTCAAAATATTTGAAGGACACTTCCAAAAACCCTGAAGAGCAATGTACCCTTCGGAAGGGATGTTTCCAAAAAAGCCGGGTGCCCCTCGAAAGGCTCGGGTGGCCTCTAAAAAGTTAGAGGGACTGTTTAAAAAACCCGAAGGGCAAGGTACCCTTCGGAAGGGTCAATTACAAAAACCCTGAAGGGTAGGGTACCCTTCGGGAAGGTTCATTTCCAGATTGGAAGGGATGTTGGAAGAAACCCGAAGGGCACCTGTCCTTCGGGAAGGTCTATCTGGCGAGTTTAAGGGCTTTACAAAAGCCCAAAGGGCACTTGCCCTTCGGGAAAGGACCATGACAAAAAGCCCGAAATGCTGTTCTCTTGGGAAAGTCTAAAGACAATTCCCTCAGACTTTTAGTCCGCGGGAAGTGGAAAGCAAAACGCCGAGGGAAATAAAGTCGAAAGAAAAGAAAGGCTCAGGGAGGATAAAGTCTCGAACTTTTTGTCCGAAGAGCAAAGTCCGGAGGCAGATAAAAAACCCGAGGCAAATAGGATAGAAACAAAAGTCTAAAGACAATTCCCGTGGACATTTTGTTCGTGGGAAGTTGACTGCGAAAAAACCAAAGAACAAGTCTGCAGACCAAAGCTTGAGACAAATACATAAGCCGTGAGAATAAACCCGAGGCCTTAGAAATAAAACGAAAAGGAAGGTCCATAGAAAAGACAAACCAAGCGAATACAGCGAAAAGCTATAAACAGATAAAGACTCGAGGAAATACATGCAAGAGACAGAGTCAACATGGAATTTCATGCAAGCAAGGGCTAATTACGATTGACTGGTCAAAGCTTCAGTTGACTGGTTGTTGAAGTCAAGCTCATCTCTTGGTCAAACTCGTGCTTTTAAACGTTCCAACTTAGCTTCCAACATTTTAATTGGAATTCTAATTTTAGCATGGCATGGATTTCATGCATGCTCTTGTTTATCTCAACTCTTCAAACGATCAAACAACTCAAGCGGAAGTCCATATTTGGAGGTGGGCGTAGCATTTTGCATGATAAGAATTTGACTTTTCAAAATTAGCCAACGTCCATTTCAATGCCAAGGATCCTTCATGCAAGACAAAAGACAAGAAAAGACAAATTTGGAAGACTCATGCAACGCAATTTGGATTTGGGCTAATGAAGAGTTAACTTTCTCTCCTATTTTCAACGTCATCTCTTGGCTATTGTATTTTTTATATTAATGGCTTTTCAGCCTTGTGTAAAAAGGATCTCTCATTTGGCAAGAAAACTTCTGTCAAAGATTGTGCTGTAACTTTTTTCAAAATCAATAAGAAGAGGACCGAGTTTTTTCAATTCCCAACAACTAGTATAGTGTATTTTTGTTATAGATTTGCCTAAGTGATAGATTTTCTTTCGTCCTTGACAAATTTGAATTCGTATCTAGTTACTAGCTGGGCATTTATGCAGGTCATGTTGTGAGTTTGATTGTCTTTCGCTGAGTTTATAGTGGATATTAGTGGCTATTTAGTGCTTTTCATCAGGGCTATTCTTTCATTTCCCTCAAGCTTAGATCATTAGATTAATTTTTTTCGTAAAATACTTGTGTATTGATCAATTGGAGTTGAAGTTCAGCCTCTTCCTTGTTTGAATCGGTGTTCTCAGAAGCTCAATTTGAGTGGATCAAGCGAATTAGGTGTATCACTATTTTAGCTAGGATTTCATTTCAAGTTCTTCCTTTTTTTTCAGGGAGTTTGTAGCATAGAAGTTGAGATCCTCATAAATACATCTTACAGAAACCAACCTTCTCTGGGGGTTCTTCTCATCATTGAGTCACCCACCCTCGTGAGAAGATTCCATTGTTTCAACTAGAGCGAAGATTAGCTATTTTAGCATGTCTTCGATCAGGTTGCAACTCCAAGTTGATAACAGTTTTGGCACGTCTGGTGGGACTACAAAAAAATTCTTTGCATAGCTGAAGAGTTTTCATAGCAGCAGAGGATATTCATCTATATCCAGTTGTAGAGTTCATAGCATCATTGAGGCAATTCGTTCATGCCAAAGGTTACCACAAGATCAACAAATAAAGGTATTCTTTTTGAATTTGTAACTTATAATAGAGCAAGATCTAGGAGGGCAAATCCATATCCTCAAAGAGAATATTTACCTCCTCATCCTATTGTTCTAAACACTGCAATCCCTAATATTCAAATGGCCATCAGAAACCAAGTGTTTGCTCCATTTAATAGAGGTAGCCCACTGAATCTAACACAGTTTGATGACGTTTATGTATCTACCCTCAAAAGTATTTCATTCTTCTCAGAAAAAAATCAAACAACCCCTATTGAACATATCCAGGATGTGGCTAATCTTTGTTCAATTCATAATGTTGTTGAGGATAATGCTGCTATTAGATTGCTTGCTGCTTCTTTTAAAGGAAAAATATTACAGTGGTATAGAATCCTCCTACTCAGATCCATTTCCACCTTGGATGAATTGGGTGTAGCTTTAGTCAAGCAATTTGAAGAAAAATTTGATCACTTATCTTTAGTTGAGCAATTAACTGCCATACAGAGAGCTCCTCATGAGTTCATGTCCGATTTTAATCTTAGATTCCTGAAGACATGGATCAGGGTACCGGTTCTGATTAGGCCATCCCCTGAATATGCATTTTTGTATTTTTTGAAAGCTCTTAATTCTGACATTGGTGTGATGATACAGTCAATGGGTGGTATTACTAGCATCAGATGCTTATGAAGTTGAAATAAAGACAAAAAATAGTTTGATACAAGCAAGTAAGCTTTCTCCAATACCTCCAATGCCTATATTTCTAGAAATAAGTTCCATAGCAGCTCTTCAAGCTCTTCAAATTCTATCCTTAGCTCCTATTCCAACACTTCAAGCTCAATTATAGCCCCTACTAGTCAATCTAATGAGATAGGAGAGTTAAAAGGTTTGCTACAATCTTTTGGAAATGAATTAGTACAGTTTAAGAGGCAGCGATTTCAAGGTAATAGATCTTATCAACAGCAAAATCAGAACACCTATCAGTGTTTCAGAGATCAAAAGCCTTTTTATCAGGGTTTCAGAGAAAATAGACCACCTTATCAAGCACAAAGAGCCATAACTCCAGTTAAACCATATGTTGTCCTTGATCCTAATGCTCCTTCTACTTCAAAAGCTATTGTTTCTACCCCATCACAAAACAATTTGATGCAGGATTTAGGTTGGTAGCGTTCAAATCTCAATGATGCTCAAAACCAAGCCTTGGTATCACAGAACATCACCATGCCATAGATGACACAATAAGAGTTTTCTTTTCAAGGAAGTCAATATCATGATACATGTTTGGCATCACAGGGGGAGACTCATCAAATTCAAGGGCAGCTTGATGCTATTAATGTAAATTGACAGGGAGATGATCATATTGCTTTTACTCAAAATTTTGAAACTAACAATCCAAGTGGTCAAGTTGCAGCTATAACCTATTAGAGAGCTATTGATGAGGCTCAAGCGGTATCAAGAGCTTCAAGTACTCCTCATGTTGTCTCTAAAAGTGCAAAATAATAGCTTGCTGCCCCTACAACTCAGAAAATCCAAAATATAGAGGTTGGTAAGGTTAATCAATTACCTCAAATTCATGAACAACCAGTGCATCAAAAGGTACAACCAAAGGTTAGTGGATCTCATTTCAGTATAGTTGATCAAATGAAGAAATTTAATATTAGCATTAGCATGTGGGATTTTCTTACAATTCCAGGGCAAAAGGATAAGCTTATCCAATAGCTTTCAGCGCTTGAATTGTCTCCCAAACAGGTTGAGAAAGGTGTTGTCTTGGCTAATTTAGATCAGTCAACAAAACAACAGCTACAACAAGCAATTAAGGTGACAAAGATAGACAAAACTAAGGTAAAGTCAAGAAAACTCCTCCTTTTTACTTTTCTTTAATAGTAGGTGATACTTTGGTTCATAATTGTATGGTGGATAGTGGAGCTAGTAGTACAGTCATGCTTAAGCAGATTGCAAATAAGCTTGGACTCGTTTATGAGCCAAATACTAAAGGAGTATTGCAATTGGATGGGTCACCAACAAAGACGGTAGGCATCATCAAGGATTTGAAATTGACATTATATGCATGTCTTAATGTTACTATTCAACATGATGTTGTGGTAGATTTGACTCCCTACTTTGCTATGTGCGTCTCAAGGGATTTCACCTCAAAGATTGGGGGATATTTATTTGTTGATTGGATCTATTTGTTGTGCAGAATCAGGTATGGTACAAAGGTAACAATTCATTTAAAGCCTATTGTACGTTTTCCATGGAGCCATATACGCCAAGTTTTGTCAATGCTAATTATATCATCTCAGATGAAATATTACAAACTAGTGATGTAGAAAAAGACTCACCTTTGGATGGAGTTCCAGATTTGTTTCTTGATGAGTGGGCTTCTACCTTGCATGAGCATGATCCCTACAAGCTGATTGAAAAGGAGGGTCTTGGTGTGTATTGTCTTCATGAGAATGATGCACCAATTCCAGTCATGGTTAAAGAAGACGAATCTAATGAAGGTTTGTGGCAATTGTACTTTGATGGATCAAGAAATAAGCATGGAATCGGAGCTGGGATGAGGTGGTTTCTCCAACAGAACAAAAGTATTTCTCTTTCATTAAATTTCAGTTTGGTTGTTCAAACAATGTTGCTGAGTATGAAGCGCTAGTTCACGTTTGCAGTGGACTAGGAAAATGAAAGTCAATTGTTTGCAAGTATTTGGAGATAGTGAACTTGTAGTTCATCAAGAAGTTTGAATGTATGCAAAAATTTGTCGCTTAAATCTTACAAGCATAGAATTTGGAATTTACTTGAAGATTTTCAAGTTTTTAACATTCAGGGAATACCAAGGGATAAGAATAAACATGTTGATAGGTTGGCTGTTGTTGGGGCACAATTTAGTATTCTAGCTGATGTAAAAAGTGACAAATTTCAATCACATATAAAGGTAGTTGTAAGGCTTTTTGTTTCGGATAATCATGAGAATTGGCAGGTGTTCGAAGATGACAAACAAATTGTGAGATTCTTGCAAGAGGAGATTGAGTTTTTCTAAAAAAACCAGTCAAAACACTTATAGCAGTATGGCGATCAGATTGTGCAATTAAAAATGAATAAGTTGTCCAAAGGAGTGGTCACTCTCAAGAATATTTTCAGTGGTGATGATGAGTTAAGAAGAGAGAAGGCATCCTTGTTAACAAAAGAAAAACACTATGCCAATGTAGAGATTGTAGTGGGTAAGGTTTTGAAATTGGGAAAGGTATGTGCTCCTTCACAAAAAGAAGCCTTCATTGAGTTAAGTACAAGTTTTGCTGATGTATTTGCTTGGCAATATAGTGATCTCAAGGGATTTGAGCCATGTTTGGCTCAACATAACATTGAGCTGGAAGCTGAAATTAAACCAGTGAGGCAAAAACAAAGGCTCATCAATCCTAAACTTGAGCCTTTAATGAGAGCTGAGCTTCACAAGCTCATCGAGTCAGTTATCATATTTTCAATCAAGCACTCAACTTGGGTGGCGAACCTTGTTTTGGTACGAAAAAAAATGGTGAGATTTGTTTGTGTCAATTTCTGTGATTTAAACAGGGCTTCGCTTAAAGACCACTATCCATTCCCATCAATGGAACAAGTTTTACAGCGTGTTTCGGGTTCAGAGAGGTTCTCCTTGTTGGATGGATATAGTGGTTACAATCAGATTTTAGTCAAAGAAGAGGACCAATTTAAGACAACCTTCACAACCAAGTGGCGAACCTTTGCATACAGAAAGATGCTGTTTGGATTATCTAATGCTAAAGCGACTTTTCAAAGAGCCATGGATATGGCGTTCCAAGGCCTTCTTGAATAAATTTGTACTTGTTTATTTAGATGATATAACCATGTTCTCAAAAAATGCAGATGATCATATAGCTCATCTTAGGCAAGTGTTTGAAAGGTGTAGACAATTTGGGATATCTCTAAATCCAAAGAAGTGCATCTTTTCGGTTCATGAAGGTAAGCTTCTTGGACATATTGTTTCAAAGCATGGTTTAAACATTGATTCTGAAAGAGCAGATTCAATCCTTGCACTCTCTTTGTCTAAGCACAAAAAGGCTATGCAAAGTTTCTTTGAAAAAGTCAACTTTATAAGGAGATACATTTTAGATTTTCGTTACTATGGTAAACCGCTTACAGCCATGCTAAAGAAAAATCAGATCTTTAGCTGGTCCAAGGAGGGAGTAAAAGGGTTTGAAAATGTTAAGAAAGCCATAGCAAATGCTCCTACACTTTTAAATCCAGATTTTATGAAAGATTTCATTTTGTATACATATGCTAATGTGGACACCATTTTAGGCATTCTTATGCAGCAGAATCATGAAAATTTAGAGCAACTAATAGCTTTTTATAGCCAAGGCTTGGAAGAGTACGAAACAAGTTTTTTTTTGTTGAAAAGCATGTCCTTTCAGTTATAAGATCTCTTAAGAAGTTTAGACACTTGTCTAATAACAAGATACATCTTATGGTTCCCCATCCAAGCATCAAAGCATTTTTTTTGAACAAGGATATTAATGAGAAGAGAGCTGGTTGGATAACCAAGGTAATGGAATATGAAGTGGAAATTAAGGTTACAAAGCTGGTTAGAGGCAAAGGACTTGCAAGAAACTAATGAAGTTGTTTTAGTGTCAAATGATGAAGAGATTGTTGCTGTTCACACCTCACCTTTCAACTAGTTTCATGATTTGGTAAGCTATCTGCAAGATGGTATTTACCCTTCTCACCTAAGTGCTTCAAAAAGAAGGTATTTCAGATTGCAATCAATTCCATTCTTGCTCATTGATGGTGTTTTGTTCAAAAATGATATTAATGGAATGTTACTAAGGTGTGTGGAACCAAGCCAAACTCAAATATTACTTGAAGAATTCCATGATGGACATGGCAGAGGACACTTTTTCACAACAACTACAACACTTAAAATCATGAGAGGTGGGTACTATTGGCTAACTATATTTAGTGATTGTCATGCATGGGTTAGAAAGTGCAAACAGTGAGCTATGTTTGTAGGGAAAGTCAAGCTTGCAGCCTTGCCCCTTCAGCGAATTGCGGTGGATCAGCCTTTTGTCCAATGGGGATTGGATTTTATTGGTCTCATAAATCCTCCTTCAAGTTCAGGATACAAATGGATTCTAATAGCTACGGATTACTTCACATGTTGGACAGAGGCAATGGCATTGAAAGAAGCAAACGAAACCAATGTTCTCGATTTCTACGAAGGTTTGCTTATTAGCGTTGGAGTGGTGTCAACAATTATTTCTGATAATGCAATGGCTTTTGTGGGATCCAAAATCAATCAATAGGTTGTTCAGCATGGAGTTTACCTCAGCGTTTCATCAAACTACTATCCACAAGGCAATGGCCTTGCTGAATCTACAAATAAGAACCTCTTAAGGATCATACGAAGGACTATTGAAGACAATCAAAGGTCATGGCATCTCAAGTTGAAGTCAACTCTATGCGCTGATCAAATCACTTACAAGAGATCAATAGCCAACTCTTCATAGACGCTGGTATATGGTAAAAAGGCAAGGTTACCTATTTCTTTTGGATTTCTAGCTTTGGAACTAATGCATCAGCTTGAATTGTTGGAGAATGAGCCTATGGAAATTAGGTATGCAGAACTTATGGAGTTGGAAGAGACAAAAAATCAATCCATGCTAGCCATGGAAAGTCATCAAGCACAAGTGAAGATAACTTTTGACAAAGGAGCTTCCTCACGAAGCTTCAAAGGAGATTTGGTCCTCAAGTGGGATGAGAATCGAGCCAAACCAGGGAGGCACACAAAGTTTGATTCCCTTTGGAGTGGCCCATACACGATCTCCAGCTGCAAATCCCACAATCCCTTCCAACTTGCAAAGATGGATGGCCAAGAGCTTCCAATCCCAGTCAATGGGATACATTTGAAACAATGTTATTGAAAAGCAAAGCTCCATGTACATAGTTAATTTGTTTTGTTTTCCTCTAAGCGCTGTTCAGTTTCTTTCCGTTTTGTTCCAATAAGTGCTTGTTTGCATATTTGTTTCTTAGTTTTCCTGCTTTCGTGTGTTTTCTTTCTTATTTTGAAGGAGGAAGGTTACTTCAGCCATGATTAGAGGAGATTTTCAGTCAAAAACTAGGTTTATCATTATTTTGGGAGTTCAAATAGCATCTATATCGGCATGCTTCCCTACGAGTCGTCAGAAATGTTAGCCATTTTTTGACCTACATACCAAATTTTTGCCTAAGTGTGAGAGGGTTGCATTCAAGCAAGACTTTGGGTTTTACACAGTAGAAGACTTCAGCTTTTTGGAACAAGTCTTCGGGTTTTACAAGAGAACTTATTTCACTTTATGAGTATTTAACAGTTGAAACCCCTCAACAGAAGTAATCAAGGTTGGAAAACTCGAATTACTCTTGACAGTGCAAATCAGGTTTTGAGAAGTGCTTTGCTTATAAAAGTTTTATCAACATAAGTAATCCGGGTTGGAAAACCCGAATTACTCTTGACAATGCACATCAGGGTTTGAGAAGTGCTTTGCTTATGAAAGTTTTATCAGCAGAAGTAATTCGGGTTGGAAAACCCGAATTACTCAGGGTAGTGCATTTGGGTTTTTCAGGGTGAATGATTTATCTCTTTTATAAGTAACAAGCAATAAAGAATGCAAAGTAGCTGCCAATGAAGAGTCTGAAGTTGCAGACATTGAAGAACAAGCAAATAGACTTCGGACAAAAACCCGAAGGAATTCCTTTGAACATTTTGTCCAAAAGAATTCCTTCGGAAAAGTTCAAAAGACAAGTCAAAATATTTGAAGGACACTTCCAAAAAACCCGAAGGGCAGTGTACCCTTCGGAAGGGATGTTTCCAAAAAATCCGAGTGCCCTCCAAAAAGCTCGGGTGCCCTCCAAAAAGCCCGGGTGTCCTCCAAAAGGTCCGGGTGTCCTCCAAAAAGCCCGAGGGATTGTTTAAAAAACCTGAAGGTCTATCTGGCGAGTTTAAGGGCTTTACAAAAGCTCGCAGGGCACCTGCCCTTTGGGAAAGGACCATGACAGAAAGCCCGAAGGGCTGTTCTCTTTGGAAAGTCTAAAGACAATTCCCGCGGACTTTTTGTCCACGGGAAGTGGAAAGCAAAACGCTGAGGGGAATAAAGCTGAAAGAAAAGAAAGGCCTAAGAAGGATAACGTCTCGGACTTTTTGTCTGAAGAGTGAAGTTCGAAGGCAGATAAAAAACCCGAGGCAAATAGGACAGAAACAAAAGTCTAAAGACAATTCCCATGGACATTTTGTCCGTGGGAAGTTGATTGTGAAAAAACCAAAGAACAAGTCTGCAGACCAAAGCTTGAGACAAATACATAAGCCGTGAGAATAAACCCGAGGCCTTAGAAATAAAACGAAAGGGAGAGGTCCGAGGTAAAAAGGTCCCGAAGTGAATGAGCATAAGTTCGAGCAAAAGACAAATGTATGCAAAGGGAGAGGTCCGGGGTAAAAAGGTCCCGAAGTGAATGAACATAAGTCCGAGCAAAGGACAAATGTATGCAAAGGGAAGGTCCATAGAAAAGACAAACCAAGCGAATACAACCAAAAGCTATGAACAGATAAGCCCTGAGGAAATACATGCAAGAGATAGTCAACGTGGAATTCCATGCAAGCAAGGGCTAATTATGATTAACTGGTCAAAGATTCAGTTGACTGGTTGTTGAAGTCAAGCTCATCTCTTGGTCAAACTCACGCTTTCAAATGTTCCAACTCAGCGTCCAACGTTTCAATTGGAATTTTGATTTTAGCATGGCATGGATTTCATGCATGCTCTTGTATATCTGAGCGCTGCAAACGATCAAACAGCTCAAGAGGAAGTCCATATTTGGAGGTGGGCGTAGCATTTTGCATGATAAGAATTTGACTTGTCAAAACTAGCCACCATCCATTTCAATGCCAAGGATCCTTCATGCAAGACAAAAGACGAGAAAAGACAAATTTGGAAGACTCATGCAATGCAATTTGGATTTGGGCTAATGAAGAGTTAACTTCCTCTCCTATTTTCAACACCATCTCTTGGCTATTGTATTTTTATATATTAATGGCTTTTCAGCATTGTGTAAAAAGGATCCCTCTTTTGGCAAGAAAATTTCTGCCAAAGATTGTGCTGTAACCTTTTTTAGAATCAATAAGAGGATTGTGTTTTTTCAATTCCCAACATTTGGTATAGTGTACTTTTGTTATAGATTTGCCTAAGTGATAGATTTTATTTCTTCCTTGACAAATCTAAATTCGTACCTAGTTATTAGCTAGGCATTTATGCAGGTCATGTTCTGTGTTTGATTGTCTTTTGTTGAGTTTATAGTGGATATTAGTGGCGGTTTAGTGCCTTTCATCAGGTTTATTCTTCTATTTTTCTCAAGCTTAGATCATTAGATTAAACCTTTTCGTGAAATACTTATGTGTATTGTTCAATTGGAGTTGAAGTTCTACTTCTTCCTTGTCTGAATCAGTGATCTTAGAAACTCAATTTAAGTGGATCAAGCGAATTAGGTGTATCACCATTTTAGCTAGGATTTCCTTTCAAGTTCTTTCTTCCCTTTTCTCCACGCAGTTTGTAGCATAGAACTTGAGATTCTCATAGATACATCTTACAGGAACCAGCCTTCTTTGGAGGTTCTTCTCATCATTGAGGCACACACCCTCGTGAGAAGATCCCATTGTTTCAACTGGAGGGAGGATTAGCCGTTTCAGCACGTCTTCGATCAGGGTGCAACTCCAGGTTGACAACAAAGCCTTCGTTGCAGAAGCATCAACCATTTGTTGCAGAAGCATCAACCATTTGTTGCAGCAGCATCGACACTTCATTTCACCCCTATCATGCCGGTCCCCTTCCTTTTCTCTTTCTCGGGGATCTTGGTGACAAGATCTAGGCAATCCTTCGTTTGGTGCTTTCCATTGCACTCATTGCAAATCAGAAACTTCAGACATGGTGTCAATAGTTCTCTGGGTTGACAAAACTAAAACATCAACCGCAATGCTGACCATACTCACGCCATCCAACAACCACCCTTCAATGACCTCTTCCTCTATAAGCCTTTGCATCTCCTCATTCCATTATGGTTGCTTTTTCAATATTTTTCTCTCTTGCATCCCTAATGTTTCACATAAACTTGCAGTTTTTTTTGTCATGGGTGTTATCTTTGTAGATAACATACCATGTAGCTGCAACTTGTTGCTTCATCATCAATCATTGTGAACATTGCAAATGTACAAAACATCGCTGCCATGCATATCTACAAAACATTGCTGCCTTGCTCACTAACTTAGTTTGCATGGTGCTCAATTTTTCCAATCTTTGTACCATCTTGATGATTTTGGCCTCCATGCTTGAACTAATGCTCATATAGTCTCTTGGGTCTCCACTTAATTCTACGTGCAGCATTGCTTCTAGCAGCCCGCATTGTGTCTCGTATACTTTCTGATTAAGTTGTTGCTTAATAGGAACAATCAATCTGCCAATGAACCACTCCTTGTGCTAATCTTGATGCAAATTAAATTATAACTTCGCCATCAACACTTGGAAGTGCGATTCATACTTGTTAACTGGTTATGCAGCCTCCTGTTTAATCTCCTTTAGTTCCACGAGATGGTGTTGCTTCATCTCTAGATGTTGGAACTAGTTCAAGAAGGCGGCCTTCAACACATCATAATCAATACAAGTAAGATTTGGGTCGAACTTACATCACCAAGAGTGGGCTTTATCATACAAAGTGGCGGCAAATTGCATTGCCTTCTTTGCAGCCAGCATTGTTCCTTTGGCCTTCTAGATGATTCGTCACATTTTAACATGTTCTTTCATGTTCTTGTGTCCTCTTTTCTCTGGAAAACTAAAAGATGGTTCCACAATAATACCATACCAGATCAGAGGTGAAGGTGGTGGTGACTTTTGTGGACTCTAGTTTTGGTTTGCCATCCTTGGCACTTTAGTGTTCTCATGCTACACACACTTTTGGTGCCTTCTCGAGTGCAAAGAATCTCAATCTAATAACTGTTTCCTTTTCACCAACATTGTAATCTCCTCAAAGCTTCAACCGCATTAACTTCTTCTAGTCATAGTTTGCAAAACATGTGCAGGGTTGTGGATTCTACAGGGGTTGAGATTTAGGCTCAACATTTGAGCACATTCCAATATCCTTAAGGGTTAGTGATCCTTCTACTCCATCTCTTCCATATATGGGCGTCAATCTATCCATTGTTGCATCCTCCAAGCAGTATTGAGCATTCTCTTCAAGCAAGGGTGAACTTCCTCGACCTCCCTCTCTTTCCTTTACCTTCCTCTCCTTCCTCCAGGTCCCTCAGTACTCCTCATGTTTTCATCCACTCAACCGCGTGGATATCTGCTTCTCAGTGCCAATTCCCAGGCCACAAAATATTGTAAAAGTTTCAACAGGAATTCACTTGCATCCCTGAAATCACTTCTTCTTAGTGTCACTCTCCCTGGTCTTTATCAATTTCACTCCATTTTGCCATCCATCCTACCCTGCCTTTGCGCTACCCCACTACTTGCAATTTTAGCTAGCCATTGGGAAGGGTTATACGCCCTTGTTAACTACTATTTGCTTGATTAATAGTGGAATCTACACTATAAGCCTTCCTCATTTTCCTTCCAAAAACTTAGCCTCATCTTCTTTAGAACATGAAAAAGTCGTTATTGCAAATTGCAACAACTATGGAATGCTCCCTATGAAAACACATCTACAACACATGTCTAGACATCATCAGCGAGTGCCAAATATTGCAATCTCTCTTACATCCATACTACAGAGCACTGAAATCATCCTCTTTGTGCAACATATAGCGCCAACCATTCATAAATAATTGAATTAAAAACTTTACAAAGAACTCCTCATACAAACAATCATAAACATGCTCCTCTAGCCACTTTTGTCGTGGCAACAATCCTGTTGATGAATCTTTTTCAACAAATTCTAGTAAGACTTCATGGGGTCTCTTGTGTGATTCCCCATAGCATTTCGCAGTTTCGCTACACAAAAAATAGGTTCTTGACAAAGGAACAAATTTTTTGGGGGTTATTTTAACTAGCCTCCCCTAGGGGTGTGCTTTGTCGAATAATCCTACATTTGGAAAGAAAATCCTCAAATGCGTTGGCGCATCTCCTTTTGTAGGAAGACACCATCATTTGCAGGTGTTTCACTTGAAGCACATAAGAGAGTTCAGGGGCCCATCTTGTTGCATCGTCAAAACCAGGAAAAGCATGTAAATACCATTCTAATCTATCATATTCTACATGCTATCATATTCTACATGCTTGCATGAGAAAGTAGACAGAAAGCCCATCTCCAAGATCTAGATAGTTATTTGCTTCATCAAATATGTAGTCAACACTATTCCATGTGAGCAAACACTTAACAATGATAGCAACAACATCACATTATATTACTCAGCATCAATTATACACTCATGGCTCTTGGGCATTCTCAATATCTCAAAAACACAACAAAGATTTCCCTAAATAGATTTTACATCTACATAGTAGCAGAGTTTCCCCATACAAGAAGCCTAATTTGCATACCAATAGTGTCTACCCAACCCATGCACTAAATACCTAGTTGCAAACCATTAGAATTTCCTTAATATATGCTCTCACTTTTTGTCTCTCATTGGAGTGGGTGGGCCAAGGCTTAAGGTTATTAGCCAGATGGGTTGGCCCTTGCCTCCCTCTAAGGTGGAACGTTCCCCTACGGATGTATTTTGACATCCCACAACTTCGGCAAATTGCTTAGTCCCACGGATGTGAACAATAGGGTGGGGATAGTATGAATGCTCAAGATAGGATGGGTCGGTGGGGTAGAGATAGAGATTTAATCTGAGGGCCAAGTGCATTATAGATTTGCCATACACCACACAAGTGGGTTGGGTCTCAGTCTCCCTCAGTGAGGCAAATACACACACACACCACATATATATATTTGTGTATATGTATATACATATACATACATATATATATATACATATACATATACGTATACACCACATATATATATTTGTGTATATGTATATACATATACATATATATATATATATATATATATATACATATACATATACATACACATATATGTGCGTGTGTGTGTGTATCTATCTACATATCTATCTCTCTCTCTATATCTATATATACTCGCCTCCCTCTAAGGTGGAACGTTCCCTACTAGATGGATTTTGACATCCCACAGTTTCGGTAGATTGCTTAGTCCCATGGATGTGAATGATAAGGTGGGGATAGTATGAATGCTCAAGATAGGATGGGTCTGTGGGGTAGAGATAGAGATCTTATCCAAGCGCTGAGCGTATTATAGATTTGGCAAACACCACACAAGTGGGTTGGATCTCAAGTCTCTCCTAGTGAGGCAAATACACACACACGCGCGCGCGCACACAAACGCGCACACACATACACACACACATGCGCACGCGCACACACGAACACACACATGCACGCACGCAAGCACACACACACCGCACATGCACACGCGCACACACACACCGCACATGCACACGCGCACACACACACGTGCACATGCACAGGTGCGCGCGTGCACACACAAGCCTTTGGAACGTCAAAAGGTGGATCCATGCAATGAAACACCTATTTCATGCAAATACCATGTGGCATTTGTCCCGGATTCGTCCTTGAAATTTCGGCATGGTCAACTGTCAACTATTTTACTTTGTCTTCCTTTCATCTCCGGTGCCAATCAACACTTTTACTTTTGTGCATTGTTGTGTATCCATCTCCCTTGTTTGGCGCTTTGTATATCTTCCTTGGGTCTTCTTATATCTCCCTCAGTTCTTTATCCTTGGTTCAGTGCGAGCCCCTTCGACTATGTCTATCTCTATTGTTGGTTCAACTCTTGCTAATCTGTCTATGCACTTTGGTTCTACTTCTTTGGTGCCTCCCACCTAGGGGTCACTTAAAAAATTTGACGTTTCTTTTTCTGGTCAACACAAGTGCTAACTAAGTCTAAGACTAAAGTTTGTTTTAGTTATGTATGCAAGATGCTCAACTTTGTGGTCAATATATATTAGTAAAGTGCATTATAACATGTATATAAATTGTATATTCTTGAAAACAATACACAAACCAGAAATCTAAAAGTCGACAAATATATATATATATACAAGAAACCTAAGCTTACAAATTTATTTTTAAAATTTTAGAAATAAACGAGTCTGTAAGTGCTCAGTAAAAATAGTAATGAATTATAGTATTTATAGGTAGAAATGGAAACTTACCTACATTGATATTGACACTGCATGTGTATTTTGCTTTTGTTTCAGGGTTCAGCATTTTCTGCAAAATTTCCCTTGATCCTTAATGCCTAATATGCCACAAGTGGTCGCTTGTTATGAGTGATATGTATGATAAGCATTTAACACCCCTGTTCTTTGAACATCACATCCATGTGTTTGGAAATTTCTGCTTAGTGACTCTTGAAACTGGGTTGCTTTTCTAGTCATTTAGATTTTTGGTGGGTTTGGAGTTCGATTTTCTTGTTTCCAATTCCTCAAGCTTGAAATTAGCCAAACAATAAGCTCTTCAGAACACTCTTTGCTTTCGGTTATTTTTTTGTAAAAGCTCAATGCATTTCTTATGAGGTGAAGAACTGAGGATTTTATTTAATAGTACCGTCCAAGATCAATATATCTATCTACTCTCTTTATTTGGTGTATAGGGGATGCACAAATCAATATCTACATTTATACAATATGTGTTCTTCATGAATGTCCTCTTGAAGTGTCCACTTACATTAAGAGATTGACTATGCTTTATGTATGCACCTAAATCCGCTCACCCTAATAATTCTACTAATTCCACTAATTTAACCTATAACTATATTTCCTAGCCAATTAACTAATATCCTATTTCATATTCCCTACATCCCACAAACCTTATTCTGCCCTTGCAACCAATTAATCACCCTCATTAGTCTACTAACTAAGCCTACTTACCTACTAACCTACCCATTAACCCACTTGTCAATTTAAAAATACATTTTATTCACCTACCCATTAACCCACTTGCCAATTTAAAAATACATTTTATTCACCTACCCATCTACCACCCTACTAAACAAGCTATTCCTATATCCCTACTCCCTAATAGAGATTATAGAATTGGAGAATTCTAGAATCTCCTTTAATTTAATCCTTCCCCTCTAAAATCCTCTATTCTAGAGGTTTCCAAGGAATTAAAAATTCCTTGGCCATTGATCTCAATGGCTCAAAATTAAATTTGAGCCATTAATTTTCTCTCCATGGCTTTTATATAAACAAGCCAATCCCTCTATGAAAACTAATTTGGAAACCTTGAGAGCATATTTACAACCATTCTTGCATCCTCATAGCCTTGTCAAAACCATCATCAAGCCATCAAGAATCCATTAAAGCCATTAGCAAGCATAATCAAGCAATCCAACAATCCACTTGTTTCGCACTCAAATCGGTTTGGCAATCTTGGAGGGGAGTTATAAGAGGTAAAATAATGGTAAGTGATCTCATTACAAGCTCAAGTTATCTCTTTATCCTCTCTGTTTGATGTTGTTTGCATTTTGGGTTTTATTGTTAAAAATAGTAATATAGAAAGAATCCAAAATTCTTACTACATTTTGGCGACCACGGTGGGACAGATTTCCTAAATCTAACTTCTTGAGCTTGCTGGAAGTGATTTAGAAGCTTGCAGGTATTACTGGATGAAAATCACAGGTCGGATTTTGAAAAAATCATCACGTATAGGATAGTTGCGATTTTGCACTGGTATTCGTGGTATTGCAGTTGTGACATTATAGGAATGTAAGCGGTATTGCATTAACCTCGAATTTAACCACTAATGGTCTCCAGTCTTGACAGGGTGTCACCTTGGTGCAATATCGCTACTTAGAAAGTAGTGACTTTGCCTTGGTAATCGCGACATTGCATATAGAGTTGCGGTTTTTCAGTTGTCTTAATATCACTGTTTTTCATCTGCTTCTAACTTTTGTGTAGTCCTTTTACTCCGTTTGTATTGCTTGGAAGTGGTTTATATCTTCTGTGTGCAGGAAAAAGTAGGGTTGGCCAAGAATATCGCAACTCTCAGACTTGCGATTTTGACTTGGTAATTGCGATATCGCCATCGCAAGTCGCAGCATTGTGGTTTTCAGTAAAATTGGTAAAATCTGACCAGTTAGTCTTTGATCTACTAGTGATAGTCCTTTGTTAGCATGACATACTAGTGATCATATAATCTCATTAGACAATCTGACTATTTTTGACTATTGGTGGCTGAAACACAATATCACAACTCTCAGACTTGCGATTTTGATCTAGTAATTGCGATATCGCCATCGCAAGTCGCATCATTGCGGTTTTCGGTAAAACTGGTAAAATCTGACTTGTTAGTCTTTGATCTGCTGGTGATAGTCCTTCCTTCTCTGTAAGCATGACATACTAGTGATCATATAATCTCATTAGACAATCTGACTATTTTTGATCCAACTATTTTGAGTTTGGTTATTTTGAGTTTTTGGCTGTGTGCTTCTGAGCTTGCTGTGAACAGGTTAACAGGGAGAGGAGATATAAAGAAAATCATTTGCAAATTGAAAAGTGCATCATTAACCCCTTTTGGTCCTTAATTGTAATACCGCTAATTGCATAGTAGCGATTTTGCTTTATACATAGCGATATTGTAATTTAATCATTTTAGGAACAATCTGCTTTACTGTTTAAATTTCCATCTGGTCACACAGAGCTTTAGGGCCCAAAACTGATAAGAACACTTTGCTATTTATGTAGATCTGTTCGTATTTGATAAATAATATCATCTCAAGTCCTTTTTTGTTAGAATTTTTTTGTAATATATAATCAAAACTTCTAATCTATTCTAGACAATATTTTACGTTTTTTGAAATGTTTGGTATTATAATCTGATTGTCATTTATAATTTGTCTGCATCAACTGAAAAACCAAAAATTTTATAGTTTTTATAGCTTATTGCAAAATTGCTAATCTCGAAGTTGTGACTTTGCCTTGATAGTTGCGATTTTGCACTAACAGTAGCAGTTTTGCAGGGACTTGTTTGTTGACTGTCACAATCAGCTATTTGTTGCAATATCGCAACTCGCAATCTGCATTTTTACCTTATAGTTGCAATATTGTAGTCTCTAGTTGCAGTTTTGCACCTAACTGACTGTGTAATTGCGGTTTTGCAGGCGAGTAGCGGGTTTGCACTAAGTTAGACTACTAACCTTGTTGTGTAGGACCTCTCAAGATAAAGGCACCCCATTTGTTTTCCTAATCCTTGTGTTTGTAGGAGGGGAGCCAAAAACTTTATAATTTAGTCTTGTTGCTTGTATATACTGTGTGTTGTGTGATTTGATTGTGTATTTTTGTGCTTCCTCAAATAGGTAATTAACGGGACAATTAATTGTGCTTGCTTGCTTGTTAACGCATTGAGTCTAGGATAGCACGTGACGTGGAATTCATCTCCATGTATGGGCTTAGTCACTAGGGGTTGGTGTCACAGATTTCATCATCGTGCATTCAACTAAACTTTGTGTTCTAGTGGAGTATAAATATCAGGGATCACTGTCGTTAGGTCAAGCGGTTGATCTCATACAGGTCATTTGTGAAGGGGAAGAGTTAATTCTCTGAACAAAGCATTAGACAACATCCTATACGGACTTGGGCCCCATCGTACCTTCGCGTATATTAGGGACTCTCCTAGAAACCTTTTTGTGTAAACCTAGCTTAGGACCCTTTCGCCATAATAGGCGTTTTGCTACCAGAGCCAAGATCAACTCCTAAGAAACCGTTAAGTGTAGACGGGGTTGAGAGGGTTCAATTTTTTCCATAGCAGGTCATTGGCCTACAGCCTCATCCGTGAAGCTGTTAGACGGTGCGAACGTCAGGTTACACACCCTTTTCAGTTTACTAAATTAGGAATTGTGGCTAAGTGTGTTGTTTGCATGTCGTGTTTAAACCCATGTTGTTTGTAAACTGAGTCAACCACTCTCATTTTTGTTTCAAAATCCCTAGACACCCCTAGGATCTAAACCCATCCTTAAACCCCATCATAACATTCATCTCATACCATCCATTCACACTTCTTAGATACAACATTAGTCTCGAAACTAAATCTTAGTGATCACACATCACTCTAATCTTCATTATCACTTTCAAATCCTTTGACTAGGTATTACCAACATACATAATCTTGTCAAGACTTTAGTCTAGCACCCATCCAATCATCCCTTTGCTAGTGTGAAAGGTACTTGATCACTTCATCTCCTAGTCTTCTTGCTAGATTGGGCTGTTGTAAGGTTTTGTCTTTTGGTAATCCTTGGTCATTTTAATCTCCACCTCTTTTTAAAATCCAAAATCACCACATTTCCAAATCATCTTCTTTGACCACCCTTAGATTTGATTTCTAGACCAAATTAGTATTCCAAGTCACATCATCCTCCATCACACTTAGTCACTTTCTCCATCCAACATGCCAATCCAAACCTGTGCCCAACTTCGTAGGATGGGACAAGGATCCAACCAAGAGAATGACTTCTTGGGGAACTTAGGTGATCGAAATCGGGATCATGACGAGACACAGTGATATGCACACTCTCGGAGAAGACGCCTGCTTCACAAATGACTTCTTCCATACTGATGAAGTTAGAGCACGATTTGACCAATATATATACGAAAATCGTGACCAGATTTTAGCTTGTCATTGGAATGGGGGGCACACTACTCCCAAGCTTTGATCGCAACCTTTTGCAACATTTAGTCTGTCCATTCACACGACCTAACACTCCACGTCAACATGTCCATACTAATCAAACACCCGAAGAAGAGGAACTTGTTAACCATGAACAAGAACTCAAAGATCAAGAACAACAGGGCCCTCTTCGAAATAACCGTGTTGAGGCTAATAGGAGACAAATCGCCCTAGAGGATCGATTGGACCAACTCACGCAACAAATTAACTCTTTAGCCTACGAATTATGTACCCAAAATCAACAACCATCCTCCCCATGCCAAAATATCCACAACTCCAATAAACCACACATAATTCACGCTCAAACCTCAAATCCTCTTGGGGATCCCTCATTAGCACAAGAATGGAAAATGATGAAACAAACTCTCCAACAAATCGACCCTCGCACGCAAGCAATGAAATATAAATATGAAGATTTTTGCTCTTGTCCCTTAGATATGAGCATTCTGCAAATTCCTTTCCCACTTCACTTCGAGGTCCCTAAATTCAAAAAGTATAGAGGGAAAGGTGATCCCCGTGATCATGTCCAGGAGTTTTATGTGGATTGTCATGAGGTTGCATACGATGACGCCTATTTATTATGACTTTCCCCAAAAAGTCTCATAGGACCAGCCCTAGAATGGTTCATGCATTTGCCAAAGGGGTCTATATCTAATTTTGGAGAATTAACTAAACAATTTTTGAGACATTTCTCATTTAATATAGAACATAATGTCTCCATTATAAACCTCTACAACAGTAAACAAAGGAATGAGGAAGGCCTGACATCTTTCTTGCAACGCTGGAGAAGCTTAGCAAGTTGTTTTCGATGCACAGTAGTAGAGAAAGAGTTGGCCAAAATATTTGTTGACAACCTCAATGCAAAGCTAAAATATCATTTGAAACTCCAATGTGCCAAAACCTTTGATGAGATTATTGAAAAGGGGATACAAATCGAAAGAGCACTTATTGAAAAGGGAACAATTAAATTATATACCGGAAATGAACATAATCAACATCAGGGTAATTCCTTTTTGGGCAAATAAAAAATCTTCAATAAAAACAAGAATGTTGTGGGAGACGGGGTTACAGATTCCAAACAACATGTTCAAACTGTGCAAAAGAGGATTCTTACAGATCAACAAAATGTCTCCTCTATCCAAGTACCACGAGGTAAACCAAAGCCTCGAACAGGAAAAAGACCTCTTATTAGCCTTGGAGTGCCTGTTGAAGTGGTCCTTCTATCAAGCTAACATGATTACCCTTCTTGAAATTTGACCTTTGGATGATAGTAAACCTTGACTCGATTGGTATCGTGAGGATGAATTCTATCAATACCATAGAGTTAAAAGTCATGACACAGAGAAATACATGCAATTAAAGCATTTTATTTAGGACCTTATTGAAAAAGGTGATATTGAAGTAGAAGGGAAGAACACTCCTAACCAGTCAAAAAATCAGCAGCGCAGTATTTATCAAGTCCCTCTACCCAAGCATGGTCAACGACAAGGGAAGCCACCTAGAGACTAGGGTCAGGGATCCACTTCCAATCGTATGGACTATCAGGCCATCCCATACCACTATGTTAATACCATTAAAATCCGTAGCCCCCAAGACCCCACTCCATCATCCACCATATTAAAAATCAATCGGGCCACAATTGATTGCGTGGTTACTACCCGACGCAACAAAATCATAGTTCTTGAGGGACCAACAAAGGACCCATCTACATTTGCATCTCAAAAAATCAATATCTCCTAGAAAGTCTCAGTATCTTCCAACCAGCCTTATGATATCATCAAGCAACTCGAGAAGACCTTGCTCAAATCTCACTCATGGATCTTCTCAAAACATCATCTGAGCATCGGGAGATCCTCAATCAAGTCTTGAATGATCTAAAAGTCCCAAGAGATATCAACCCCAGTCAGTTCCAAGCATTGGTGGGTCAGTTGTCTCCTTCACAACAAATCACATTCAATGCCCAAGACATGCCTCCCATTAGCCCACACCATAACTACCCATTATTCATAGAAATATCCATCTCCAATCACTGCATTCCCCGGTTACTCATAGATGGCGAGTTTGCATTGAACTTATGTAATCTGGATTTCTTAAAGAAATTGGGGTATTCTGAGGCTTCTTTGAGGCCTACTCTGATCATGATAAAATCATATGATGATAATGAATGACCATCTGCAGGCACCATCCACCTTCCCATTGTTGTGGGACTCGTGGTACATCAGACCTTGATTCATGTTGTGGATGTGGATTTGTCGTATAATTTACTGTTGGGTAGCCCATGGATCCATGAGATGCAAGCAGTCCCATCCACTCTTCACCAATGTCTGAAATTCCCTCACTCTAGCATGGAAGTCACCATTTTCGGGGAACATGAGCATTTTTGTAGCTGCCAAATGGGTCAATCCCAATCCTCCTGCTATTGTCCTATCATAGATAGTTCCACTTTGAACCCAATAGCTGCTAAATATGTACGCCCCGATGATCTAGTGCCTGCTTCTGATCCATCACCCGATGTTACACGTCTTAAATTCACATCCACAAGATGCAGGGAATATGAATATAAAACCTTTTGTGTGGGAGACCTACCTCTTTCCCCACAAAGTTACGTGTCCCCAGCTATGAGTAAGGTCAATCCTATCAGCTATCAGTTTGGATCAACAACGTTTTCTAGTGCGGTACTATTATCAGAAGAATATATTGATGAATTTGATGAATTGTGGCTTATTTCAGACAATGAGGCCCTCACATCTCATAGACAGAGATACCCTCACATTTAGATAATGTTGCAAAATATGCATTACCAAGGAAAAGGACTAGGGAGACACGAGCAAGGTAGGGTTGAACCCATAACAGTTCAAGAACGCCCACAATATCTTGGCTCAGGTTACAAACTTCTTGACAATGACTCGAACAATATCATTGTGGATACTGCTTTGGTCCTTGAGGAGTCTCTTTCTGACGAAGAAATCGAGACTGGATAAGTTTTTAGTCTTTACGAAGACCTTGCTGCCACAAACCTTTTCTACGATACTACTATCACCACCATCGACATATCCCCCCGCTACCCCTTGTTAATTGACTGGGATCAACGTTAGGAGCCATCCTTTGATATATTTCAAAATGATGATGCCATCTTAGAATTCCTTGGAGCTCGGGATTTTATGCCTTCCGATGACCATAAGAAAGGCTTTTTTATTAATCTCTGTCAGTCAACATATATTGGGGAACAACAAACGTCCCTTAACTAAATTGAAGAAGAGGAATCTAAGGAAGAAGAGCCACCTCAAAGTTCGAAAGAATTTCCACATGTTTCATTGGAATCAGAAATTTATACTGAAATAGACACAGAGCTTCCGACTGATTTTGATTCAAAAATCCAGGATTTACCATTGCCTCCCACCTATCTCCAAGATCAGTCACCCTCTCTCATTGAGGAGGTGATCGAAGTCAACATTGGAATTGAAGAACATCCTAAAATAGTCAAACTGGGGGAAATAGACATAGAGATCCCGACTGATTTTGCTTCAGAAATCCAGGATTTACTATTGCCTCCCACCTATCTCCAAGATCAGTCACCCTCTCTCATTGAGGAGGTGATCGAAGTCAACATCGGAACTGAAGAACATCTTAAAATAGTCAAACAGGGTGCAACTCTCACACTTGAGGAATGCCAAATCATTATTGAGTTACTCAAGGAATTTATAGATGTATTTGCATGGTGCTATTTCGACATGCCAGGACTTGACCCCTCCTTAGTTGTGCATCATTTAGTTGTTCATCCAAACGCCAAACCAATGAAGCAAAAATTACGTAAGATGAACCCTAAAGTAGCCCTACTAGTTAAGGAGGAATCACATAAATTCTTAGAAGCAAGGTTTATCCGACCCATTGATTATTCCGATTGGATATCTAACATAGTTCTTGAGGCTAAGCCACAAGGAGGGATTCGGATTTGTACTGATTTTTGAGACATTAACAAGGCATGTCCAAAAGATGACTTCCCTCTCCCAAACATAGATTTGATCGTGGATTCAACAATTGGGTATGAAATGTTATCCCTCATGGATGGCATTTTGGGCTACAACCAAATCAAAATCGCGCTTGAGGATCAACATAAAACAACCTTCATTACTCCATATGGGGGACCCTCTGTTACCAAGTCATACCTTTTGGTCTCAAGAATGCAAGTGCTACTTATCAATGGGCAATGACTGTTATATTCCATGATATGATGTACGACATTGTGGAAGATTATGTCGACGATATTTTAGAGAAGTCACAACTCCGATCTGAGCACCATATGGTTCTACGCAGAATCTTTGAGCGACTGCATGAATATAATGTCAGATTGAATCCGAAGAAATGTGTATTTGGCGTTACCTCAGGGTAGTTATTAGGGTTTATTGTATCCAAGAGAGGCATAGAAGTGGACTCAACTAAAGTCAAAGCCATCATGGCATTGCCTCGTAATCTAAAGCAGCTTTGGAGTCTTCAGGGCAAGTTGCAAGCTATTTGGCGGTTCATATCTCAGCTCGCAAACAAATGCCACCCCTTCACCCATCTCTTGAAGAAGGGGACCCATTTTAATTGGAACTCTGAATGTCAGCGGGCCTTCAATAATCTCAAACAATATCTGGCAAATCCTCTTGTGTTATCACTACCAGCTACGGGAAGGCCCTCGCTCCTAAATATTTTCACAACACCTTGTGCGATAGGTGCCCTACTTGCACAACACAATGATGAAGGAAAGGAGCAGGCAATTTATTATCTCAGTCGCACTTTGATTTCATATGAGTTGAACTATACTCCCATTGAAAAAGTTTGTCTAGCCGTTGTCTTCGCTTCACAAAAGCTTTGGCATTATATGTTAAATAGTCATGTTTGGCTCATTGCTAAAGTTGATCCTATCAAATATCTACTATCAAATCAACGTTCACAGGACGAATGGCCAAATGGATAATGTTGCTCAGTGAATTTGATATAGAATATGTTCATCAAAAGGCCATTAAAGGACAAGCAATTGCAGATTAACTCACGGAGGCACCTCTTGTAGCGACTAAACCTCTTGTCATAGCCTTCCCGGATGAATCCCATATGAATACCACATAATCTAATGGCTGGAAGCTATACTTTGATGGCTCTTTTACCATGCATGGATCAGAAGCTGGTATTCCGTTGGTAACCCCACAAGGAGACCTTATTCCTAATGCTTTTCGATTGGCTTTTCCGTGCACCAATAACATTTCTGAGTATGAGGCTTAAATCGCTGGTCTCCACTTAGCCATCCAATGGAACGTCTAACACCTACAAGTATTCGGTGATTCACAACTAATAATCAAACAAGTCAATGAAGAGTTCCAAACTCGAGATGAGAAATTACTCCCCTATAAGTAGTTGGTAGATTAGTTAAAGTAGAGTTTTCAGTCTATTACATTTGAACAAGTGCCAAGGGGGAGTAATAGAGTAATAAGGCAGCTGATTCCATGGCCATTATTGGGTCTCTAATTGACCTTCCTGAAGATTTCCTTGAAGGGAATTTCTTGATTGAGCATTGATCTTACCAGCCCATCAATCTATGGCTCCTCTACAAATTTGTGCTATTCCTGATCCCAGCCTCCCTTGGTATCACGACATCTAGAATTATCTCCATGACATCCTTCCACCAAACCTCAATCGCCATCAACGCAAGGCCTTCATCTACTGTACCTCCCGTTATACTATCCTTGACAACATGCTCTATCGGAGAGGCTATGACCGGACCTTGTTGAGATCCCTGACCTCAGAAAAGGCTTATCTTGCGATCAAGAAGGTCCACGATGGTATCGCCATGTTAGTGGAATGGCCCTAGCTAAGAAATTGCTCCGGATTGGATACTATTGACCTACCATGGAACAGGATACTTGCCAATATGCATGAAAATGCGTAGCCTACAAAAAATATGGTAATCTTATACATGCACCCGCACAAGAGTTACAATGTATTATGAGTCCATGGCCATTTTCTATATGGGGACTTGATTTGATTGGCAAGATAAATCCCACGCCATCTGATGGCCACAAGTTTATCATTACTGCTACGGAGTATTTTACCAAATGGGTAGAAGCTATGCCGCTTACACCATAGGTCTCTAGATTTCTAAATTCATCTTGAATCAAATCATTTGCCGTTTTGGCATTCCAGCCAACATCCTCTCAGATAACAACAAGTCCTTCAAAAATCAAGAAGTCGAGGCCCTCTGTAAGTGTTTTCATATCAAGCAACACTTCTCTACACCCTATTACCACCAGGGGAACGGACAGGTTGAAGCTACAAATAAGACTCTTACCAAGATTCTCAAGAAAACAGTCAATAATGCAGGAAGGAACTAGCATTTGCAATTATATCCTGCACTCTAGTCCTATAGAACAAGTGTTCGAACATCCATTGGGGCCACTTTGTATTCTTTGGTTTATGGAACAGAAGTTATCTTGCCTGTAGAAGTGGAGCTCCCCTCCTTATATATCTCGTTGCAAGGCATCATCACTAATCACAATTTCAAACAAGAAAGGCTACAAGAGCTAGAGCTTCTAGATGAAAAGCATCAAAATGCCCTAAATCACTTACGAGCATATCATAATAGATTAAAAGGTCAATCTCGCAAGAAGATCTAGTCCTGAGAGTTTGGGGTCGGTGATCTAGTCCTAAAAGAGAATTAGAAAAATACCAATGCAAACAGGGATAAGAAGGGAAAATTTGAAGCCAATCGGCTCGGGCCTTATATAATAGTTGCCAAGTTTAGACCAGGAGCCTACCAATTAGCTACTCTAGATGGTGAAGAGCTTGAGGAGCCAATGAATATAATGCATTTAAAATGTTTCTATATGTGACAAGCTCCAATTTACCTCCGTCTATGGGTCCCCACTCTTGGGGGCATATCCATTTCCCTTCCACACTCATTCCACTCCATTCCCCATCCCTGACCCTGGTTTTATAAGTGTGAATCCATTATAGGTTTATACAGCAACAAGAGATAGAGATTTTAAACGGAAGAAAAGTCATTGCTTGTTGTGCGAAGGGAATGTTTGTTGAGGAGTCTTTTGGAGTCATTTTATCCATTTTCACATATATCCTCCATCTCATCACATCCTCATACATAACCCCATCGCATCCTCTTTGGTGATTATGTTTCCTCTTAGCCTCAAGCTAATCCTATTCTCGTTTGTCATTTGCTATCTCTAAGCCATGGTCCACATGTTCCCACTAACTTTATCATTATGGAAGGGTCAAAAATAGCTCTTACTTTGGGGTCTAGCATACACTATGCCACTGAATCCTGATTGATTATCCTAAGCCCCTTATATAGTTGTTTCTGATTCGATTGGATCCCTGTTTCAATCCAATAATTTGTGGGCACAATATACCCCATGTACATACCTCTTGTCATCATCTAGACCATTGTCCATACTCATCCTATAGCCATCACCTGATACTATCACCTATATATCTATTTTGTTTATATCTTTAGGTTATTTCGTTTTTATCTTGTGTACATCTAAACGTGTATGTTTTGAGTGTGTTGTTGTTTACTTAATCATTTAGTCTTATATAGATTAATTAGATTGTCTTGTTATCTTATCTTTTTTTATGGGAACAAGGATGGTCTAGGTGACTCTCGAACTTGTTTTAAACAAAGTCACTTCAAAAACGAAGTTCCCCCATGCACCATGTTATAATGTACCTTTGACTCCTATTATGTCAATGACACATTTATTTACCAGTGTTAAGCACGGGATATACTGAGAGGGGGGGTGAATCAGTATATCATATATCTTATAAAACTTTTACTTAATCAAACTCCACTTAACCGTACATTCAAGATATGCAATAAAACTGAAACAATAACATGCACCATACAAGAGAGAGACACACCAGATTTTTACGTGGAAACCCAATGTGGGAAAAATCACGAAGAACAATCTCAAGTATATGAATGAGCACCAACTCAAATTACAAAGTTCGTAAGCGCCAACTTGCAGAAGCACCAAATCTTTCGCTGAGCACCAACACAACAATAATTTGTGAGCACTGACCCACATGAGCACCAACCCTTTTGTGTATAAAACACAACTATCTCTCAATGTTGCTTTCTCAACAAATGATATAACTCAAACATATCTCTTTTTATTCTCTCCTCTTTTCTTATATAAAATAATTACAAACCATGCACTCTTGCATATTTAAAATGGTTTCCCAAGCCTCCTTTTATAGCTTTCCAAATGACCTTTGGCATTCACCCTTTGTGACTCTTCAATCCACATGAAAAATGACACCAAACTTGCATGAACTTTCAAATCCTTTCATTTGAAAAGTCACATGGTGATCTTTTATGAGCAAATGCGTCATTTCCTCTTTTGTCTTTATTTGGTGACTCTTCGAATTCCTCAAGGTGACTCTTTCATGAAAAAATGAGCCCTTCCCTCTTTTGTCTTCACTTGGTGACTCTTTGAATTCCTCAAGGTGACCATGGGAAAATGCATCCTTTCCCTCTTTTGTCTTTATCTCGTGACTTTTTGACTTCTTCATGGGCCCTCTTCTGAGTTTATGCAACCAAAAATATATTGGTTAATATTTAATTAATATCAACATATTTAAAATATGAATATTAAAAACATCTTTAGACATTAAATGCTATGGGGCCTTTGTCACCAATAATGTTAGACCTTTGACATCAATGACAATATTTTCAACAATCTCCCCCTTTGTCATTGATGGCAACCTCAAACTGAAACTGCGACATCCTGAAACTTGTACTGTCAATCTGCGCATATTGCCAACAAAAACATACAGTAACTCTCCTTTACTGTAGCACCCTGTACCTATTCTTGCATCTATTCCCGTACTTGTTCTTGTACTTCTCCCCCTTTGACATCAATGACAAATGGTCTATTCTGGAGCTAACACTTAGCTCCCCCTCAACTGATGCTGAACCTCAATGACAGGGAGTAAAAGAAATTACTCCCAACTTCTCTCGCAGATACTCAAATGTGTCATTTGGTAGTGCCTTTGTGAAGATATCTGCATTCTGTTCTGTAGTATTGATATATTCTAACTTAATCTGCGGATCTGCAATCTGCTCTCTTAAGAAGTGATCTCTGATAGGAATATGTTTTTTTCTTGAATGCATCACTGGATTCTTAGAAATATTAATAGCACTTGTGTTATCACAAAAAATAGAGATAGGTTCATCATATTTTACCTTGATGTCTTCTAAAGTTTGCTTCATTCAAATCACTAGAGTACAACACAACACCACTGTAATATATTCTGCTTCTGCTGTAGAACGTGATATTGAGTTCTGCTTTTTGTTTAGCCAAGATACTAAGCTATTATCGAGGAAGAAAGCTCCTTTATTTGTATTTTTTTTGTCATCCAAACAACATGTCCAATCTGAATCTGTATAACCAAAGTGAAATCTCTCCCTGTGGAATACCACAATCCGTAATTCAATGTTCCCTTGATATATCAGAATATTCTCTTCACCAACTGAAAATGACTCTTTCAAGGCTGTGTGATATATCACAACCATGCCTACTGCATGCATGATGTCTAGCCTCGATGCTGTCAAATATAAAAGACTATCAATCATATATCTATACAAAGATTAATCTGCAACAAGTGAATCTTCATCCTTACTCACTTTGTTCTCTGTACCCATTGGTGTGCCAACTGGTGCACAATCTTCCAAACCAATTTTTTTCAACATTTCTTTGGCATATTTATTTTGGGATATGATTTTTTTTTATCTGACTGAAATATTTGCAACCCTAAGAAAAATGACAATTCGCTAAGCATAGACATCTCAAATTCTTTTTGCATATTATCAGAAAATTCTTTTGTCATCTTTTCAATGTTTTTTTCAAATATTATGTCATCAACATATACCACAACAATCAACTGATGCTCAGCGTCTGTTTTGATGTGGAGATTACTGTCAACAAAATTTCTCTTAAAATTTTGAACCTGCAGATACTTATCAAGCTTTGCATACCAAGCTCTGGGAGCTCGTTTCAATCCATAGAGTGATTTCTTCAATCTGCATACATGGCTACTATCATTTGACAGAAGAAATCCCTCAGGGTGCTTAATGTAGACTTCTTCTAGATTCTCGTTCAGGGAAGCAGACTTGACATCCATCTGAAACACTTTGAAATTTTTAAACACTGCATATGCAAGAAACATTCGAATAGCCTTTAGCCTTGTCACTGGTGCAAAAGTTTTTTCAAAATCTATACCTTCAATCTGAGCATATCTTTTACATACTAACTTTGTTTTATTCCTAGTAACTTCACCATCTTCATTCAACTTATTTCTGTATACCCATTTTGTTCCCATCACATTTTGATCTTTTGGTCTAGGCACTAATTCCCAAGTATTATTCTTTTCTATCTGATTTAATTCTTCATCCATTGTTTTAACCCAATGCTCATCATGTCTAGCTTCTGAAAAAGTTTCAGGTTGAATTTTGGATAAGAAAGAAAAATTAACTTGCTCATATTCACTTACCATCATCCTTCTGGTGCGAACTCTTTCATTTATGTTCTCGATGATTTCACTCTCATTATGATTTTTCTAGACATATTTGGATGGAGTTTTGGTGACTTTTTGCTCCTCATCTTCATCTGATTCTTCAAAAATTTTTTCTTCAGTGATTTCAGGAGTGTCTATCGGATCACTGGGTCTTTGTGCTATATCTTCATCTACTCTAACACTTGCATTTTCAACTATCTTTTTGATTTTTTTGTTATAACATTTATAAGCTTTATTTTTACAAGAATATCCAATAAATATACTTTCATCTGTTAGAATTTACTCAATTTTTCATCGGTTCTCTTTATAAGGCATCTACTGTCGAAAACTTTGAAATAATCAACAATCGCTGGTTTGTCTTTCCATAGCTCATAGGGAGTCTTGTCACTATTGACTCTCAACAACGCTTTGTTCTGGATATGCACTGTTGTGTCTACTACCTCTCTCCAATATTTATCTAGTATCTTTGATTCCTTTAGCATCATCCTTGCCATCCCCTACACTGTTATGTTTTTCTGCTCAACTACTCCATTTTGCCTTAGAGTTCTTGCTGTTGAATAGTGTCTTTTTATCCCATGGTTTTCACAATACTCAATAAACTTATCTGACATGAATTCTCCTCGATCTGATCTTAGGGACTTAATCTTCAAACCAGTTTCATTCTCAATTAAAGCCTTGAATGCTTTGAAGTAGCTGAAAGGTTCTGATTTTTTCATCAAAAACATCACCCAAATTATACGTGTAAAATCATCAATAAGCAACATGAATTATTTTTCACCTTGAGTACTTTGAGTTCTGGTAGGTCCACACATATTAGTGTGAACAAGCTTTAACATCTGAGTGGTCGAGTATTCTTTTGTCTCGAACTGTCTTTTGACTTGTTTGTCACGCTGACATGGTTCACAAAGCGTTTTGGAGGGTTTTGTAATCTATGGAAGATCTCTCACTGCTTGCTTCTCGCTGATATTGACAAGATTGTCAAAATTTATGTGTCCCATTCGCCTGTGTCACAACCAACTTTCTTCACCCTGACTCAAACAACATCTTTGACCTTTGATATCTGATAACATATATAAATTGTTCCCTATCTTCTAAGCATTTGCAATCAACACATCTAAATTTTTTCTCTTAATTTCACAACCTTATGCATAAAATTTTAATGTGTCCCTGATCGCACATTTGACTTACACTCAACAGATTATGCATAATACCTTCTACATACAGAACATTTTTAGTCTTAGTTTTACCATTATTCAAATTTAATGTACTTTTTTCGACTATTCTGACAGTGATATTGTCTCCAAATTTCACTGTGCCACCATTGATCTTTTTTAGAGTTATGAATTTGCTCTTGTTTTCTGTCATGTGCCTCGAACATCCGTTGTTAATGAACCATGATTTTTCTTCATTTCTTGCATGCAAAGTTGTCTGGACTAACATAGACTTTTCAAGTTGTTTCTTTTGTCATGAACTTGTCTGAACTTTCTTCTTGATGAATGGAGTCTTGAAACTTTGGTCCTTCTTAACTGACTCGAACATGTTTCTGCAATGCCGGGCTATGTGTCCGAAATTATTGCACTTGTAACATACTATGGCCTCTTCATGAAAACCTAATAGAGGAGCAAAATAGTTGTGGCTTTTACTTGACTCTGCATGAGTTTCTTTCTCCTTGTTTCTGAAATTATTAGTTCTTTTCTAACAGTGTATTTTCTTATGACCATAACTATTACAATAAAAACAATAACCATGAAAATAAACCCTGTTTTGATTTGTGTATCTTTGCTCTGAGTGTCTTTTGTAGCTCTGTTCTTTCCAACCTTTGTTTGAGCTGTCCTCTGTATTCTTAACTTTTTTTTTCTTTTGTAAGGGTTTCAGCGTAGCTCTTTTTCTTTTTAAATCCAATATCTGTCTTATCTGATATTGATTTTTAACTTTTTAATATCTTATTCAACATGTTAGTGCTATTCTCAAATTTTGAGCCATTGGCTGCTTTATCATTCATTGCTTTATTTGTTTTTTCAATATCTTCTTTGAAAGGTAATTTCAACAACATACCTTTCACATTTTTCACTTATTTTTTGCAATTGTGTTGTTAGATCTTCTTTAGTCTTTTTGGCTTCTTCAATGTGTGCTTGTAGATCTTCAATTATTTCTTTTGACTCCTTTTCATTTTTCTCGATCTGGAGCTTCAATATTTGATTATTCTTTTCAAGAGTTTTTAATTCTTCTAAGACACAAATGAGTTCTCTTTCTAGATTCATTTCAGCTTTATCATGTTCTTTTTGATCATCTGTATTTTTGCTTGCAGAGACATCTTCATGTATAGTCATGAATAAAATCTCTTCGTTTGAGTCACTGACTCCACTGTCTTCGGCTAAGTTGGGATCTTTAGAATATAAACGCTTCTTCTCGAATCCCTTCTTGTATTTGCCTTTGAAGTTCTTGTATGTAGACTTTCCTTCTTCATTGTCACCATTGTTCTTATTTGGGCACTTAGCTGCAAAATGTCCAATCTTACCACATTTAAAATATTTAAATGACAACTTTCCTTGATATTTATCTGAGCCCTTTTTAGGCTTGCAGATGAATAGAGTTTCGTTGTCATCTTCCTTATCATCAGCTCTGTCACTTGATTCTTGAATTTTAGCAGTCTTTCTTTGATGTCTTGAAAGCAACTTTTCTCTTTGAGGGTTTCTCTTGTTTGGTCCGCATCTCATATGCCGTAAGAATACCATGTAATTCATCCATCTTTAGCTTGGCTAGATCCTTCATCTCTTCAATTGTCGATACTTTTGCATCATATCTCAATGGTAGAGATCTCAAAACTTTTTGTACCACTGTTGACTCTTCCAATTTTTCTCCAAGGTCTTGAATTTGATTTAACTATTTGATCAACTCACAAAAGATAACTTGCTATATTTTCTTCCATTTCCATCTCCAAACTTTCAAATTGTCTTCTAAAAATTTGGAGCTTAGCTTGCTGAACTTTTCCATCACCTTTGTAAATATTCTCAAGCTTTACTCAAGTCTCATGAGTAGATTTGCATTGCATAACTTTAACAAATTCTGATTCACATAAATCATATAAAATAACATTGAAAGCTTTAACATTATTTTCATTTGCCTTTTTTTTTGTAGGAGTAGGTACAAGTGTCTGTGGCTCTTCGTATTTTTCTATCACTGCTTGCCAAATGTTGAATCCAAGGGCCATCAAGTAAATCCTCATCCTTATGCTCCAAAAGACATAATTTGTCCCATCAAACAAAGGTGCTTTATTTTTAGAAAAACCTTCATGTGATTCAGCGATCACGCTTTCTCCGATCTACTTTCAAGTTGTTAAACTCTTTCCAAAAGACCCTGTTTTGATATGAATTGTTAAACACGGGATATACTGAGAGGAGGGTGAATTAGTATATCATATATCTTATAAAACTTTTACTTAATCAAACTTCACTTAACCATACATTCAAGATATGCAATAAAACTGAAACAATAACATGCACCACACAAGAGAGATAGAGACACCAAATTTTTACGTGGAAACCCAATGTGGGAAAAACCACGGAGAACAATTTCAAGTATATGAATGAGCACCAACTCAAATTACAAAGTTCGCAAGCACCAACTTGCAAGAGCACCAACCCCTTTGTTGAGCACCAACACAACAATAATTTGTGAGCACCAACCCACATGAGCACCAACCCCTTTTGTGTATAAAACACAACTATCTCTCAATGTTGCTTTCTCAACAAATGAATAAATTCTACTATATCTCTTTCTATTCTCTCCTCTTTTCTTATATAAAATAATTACAAACCATGCACTCTTGCATATATAAAATGGCTTTCCAAGCCTCCTTTTATAGCTTTCCAAATGACCTTTGGCATTCACCCTTTGTGACTCTTCAATCCACATAGAAAATGATGTCAAACTTGCATGACCCTTCGAATCCTTTCATTCGAAAAGTCACATGGTGACTCATCATGAGCAAATGTGTCATTCCCCTTGTGTCTTTATTTGGTGACTCTTCGAATTCTTCAAGGTGACTCTTTCATGGAAAAATGCGCCCTTACCTCTTTTGTCTTCACTTGGTGACTCTTTGAATTCCTCAAGGTGACTCTTCATGGGAAAATGCGTTTTTCCTCTCTTTTGTCTTTATTTCATGACTCTTTGACTTCATGGGCCCGCTTTTGACTTTATGCAAACAAAAATATATTCGTTAATATTTAATTAATATCAACATACTTTAGCCAAAATATGAACATTAAAAACACCTTTAGACATTAAATGCTATGAGGCATTTGTCACCAATAATGTTAGACTTTAAACATCAATGACAATATTTCCAGCAACCAGTGCAATATTAAATTGGGTTGCATACATTATTAATGGCTTCAAAAAGTACCACGCATCCCACTCCCCCCATCCTATCACTATCTAAGCCTAATCAGCCTACCATCCCATCCCTTGCCCACCTCCTTGGTGCAGGAGGATTGTTACCCAAACCCAATTTGTGAGACATAACAATTAAACATGGGTTAATCCTTATTTAGCACATTAATTAGCATTTTATTCCATTATCCCATTTTAAATCAACACATCTCATTAACATTACATCCATATAAAATCCGTATCATGACATCCATAAACAAACAACTATCTCATAACATATCATCAACAAATCCTAAAACATTATCACATCAGTAGCCATCTATCTCCCATAACATTAAATCCATATCCAACATCCATCTAATCTATCCACATATCCATCTATCTACCATGATATGATAACAATCACATCATTTTCAATAAATGCATACATCCATATCTAGCTACCTACTCACATCACATCATAAGCATGATACCCAGTCATATAACACAAATACAAACCTCACATCATATAACATCACAAATAATCTAATACATCTAACTCATAAACAAATCCATCTCATCACATCATATAACGTGTAAATATCCATAATCAATGCATACCACAAAAATCATAATCATACATAATCATCACTGCATAACACATCACATCCCATCAAAAATCTCAATGATATAATCTCAAATGTCCACATGGAGTCCTTTTCAAAAATTACATACAATATAAGGGCCCCATGGCCATCAATGTGCTACAAATAACAAAATCCATATATATATGGCCTCATATAGCCTCGGCTAGGCTCTTGGTGGTCCTTTGGGGCGCTGGTGTACAGACTGTGATGAGCTAGCTCTGAATGTAGGGGCACGCTGCTCAACTAGGACTGTTGCCTCATACAAGTCCCATTAATATTATGCCTCCTACTCAGCCTCATAATGTTCCGCATCACCCTGTTCACCCCCTTGCTAGCCTGGTTGTGTCTGCCTCCTCCTTGGCCCTCTCGGCCACCTACACCTCTCCTATCAGATCTCTGATTCGAGTCTCTATCTGACTAATATGTACCTGTAACCTCGCAATGTGTGTCTTGACTTCAGATTTGGCTTTGTAGCATAATTACTTGAGCCTTTAAGGTAGTCACATGCCCTTGTAATCTAGCAACCTGCCCTTGTGCCTGGGCTAACTGCCCCTCCTGTGCCTATAACTGAGCCCGAAGTTGATCTCTCTGTGGTAATGCTTGCTATCTTTGAGAGTCGTGCCTGCACCTCTGTCCTGAGACATGCTAATAGAGATCTCTCGTCCTTAGTCAAACGCTGCAGGGATGGTCCTGCATCATCCCCATTCCCACTGGATCTAGCCTATGTCCTAGTCACTCCAACCAGTGTACTACTCCCCCCAGCCTGGGCCCCACTCCCTCCAGCCTGAGTTGCCGCCGCTGTCGATCACCATCACCCCCACTACATCCATGACATTTGGCCATCTGTGTCCATCTTGGGCATCTTGCATTGGGACTTGTCCCTTGCATCTTCGTAGTCTCGTCTACACCTGCAAAACCCTCCTAACCACTTCCCTCTGTACCACATGTTAATGTCTGAGTAACTGTTGACAAATCTTCCACGAGTCAGATTTTTTTTTTTTGCCACTTGGAAAGTTCTCGTCTCTAGTCAAGGAAGGAAGAATTCATTGTTTTCCTTTGCTGATTCTAAGGACTCACTCAGGATTTTCTACGGACTCAGAAGAAAATCTACGGATTCACTCAGAGGCAGTTTCTACGGACTCAGTCAGTCAGGCAAAAATCTACGGACTCACTCAGGGAAGGAGAAGTTTCTACGGAGTCACTCAGCAGTTTCTACGGACTCAGTCAAATTTGTAAAGCACTTAGAAGAAATTCGGAAAAGGTAGTTTCAAGACTTCCGAAGGGCAGGGTACCCTTTGGAAGGGACACTTACAAAAGGGCCGAAGGGCACCACCCTTCGGGAAGGCAGAAGACAAAAATCAGTGACCGTTGCAAAAATTTCGAGTGCCTCCAATTTTTTCGAAGGGCACTGCTGGAGGCCACGTGGACTGGCGAGTGGACTGCTAAAGGACACGTGGACTGGCGAGTGGACTGCGGGAGGACACCTAGACTGGCTGCCGAAGGGCACATTAAAAAGCAAAGGCAAAGAAAGATTCCTTCGGACAAAAAGTCCGAAGGAATTCGGAAATGGTACAAGTCAAATGTATAAACGGAGACCAAAGGACGTTTCAAAAGGCAAAATCAAAGAAAATGAATCCTTCGGACTTTTTGTCCGAAGGAATTCCTTCGGACAGTGGACTGCTAAAGGACACGTGGACTAGTAGAGGACACGTGGACTGCTAAAGGACATGTGGACTGGCGAGTGGATTGCTAAAGGACACGTGGACTGGCGAGTGGACTGCGGGAGGACACCTGGACTGGCTGCCGAAGGGCACATTAAAAAGCAAAGGCAAAGAAAGATTCCTTCGGACAAAAAGTCCGAAGGAATTCGGAAATGGCACAAGTCAAATGTATAAACGGAGACCAAAGGACATTTCAAAAGGCAAAATCAAAGAAAATGAATCCTTCGGACTTTTTGTCTGAAGGAATTCCTTCGGACAAAAAGTCCGAAGGAATTCGGAAATGACTTTACATAGAGAAGAAATCCCGAGGAAAAGTCAAAGAAGTTGCGAAAAAGCTTTGCAAGACAGGGAAAAACTAAGGGTATGAATTTCTTCGGACAAAAAGTCCGAAGAAATTCGGAAGTGTCCACGGAGGCGTTCAAAACAAAAGGCCGCAAGATATAAAGCGAAGGAATTCGGAAGCTTAGACAATCAAAAGAAATTCGCAAGAATATGACTCAGCGACCAATACAAAAGAGCCGACAGAGAAAAATGACAGAAATAAGCCCGATAAATTTTTTCGAAAGAAATATGACAGTTTTCGGTGATGTCCTGCAGGCCATTAATTTTTTCCTGCAGGAAGTAACCGTTGAGATTAAAAAGATAACAGAAAATCCGAAATAAATGGAAGCCGACTGTGCATAAAGGAATAGAAAATAGATAATCCGATGAAGAATTAAATACGGAATCCTGCCAAAAATAGACACGATCAAAATTAGAACGAAATACATGCAAACGTTGGAGCTATTTTCGAATGTTGGAGCTATTTTCGAACATCGAAGCTATTTTCGAATAAACGGTCAAAGTTTCAGTTGACTGATCATTAAAGACTTGTTCGTCTTCATTCAGCGCATGCATCTGAAGGACTAAATCCGGTTTCAACAGGAGTTCCGAGTTCTAATGAGGAGTTGACTAGTCCATATTTAGAGTTGACTAATTGATCAAATGCCGCATCCACTAGAAGAATCACATGCAAAAAAGAGGTGGACGGTTCATGACAAGGATGAGTGCGCTTCATCAAACGAATAGGCTTCATGCAAGGACAAAGGAAAAATATATTTATTTTAAGACCAAGTAAAGCTTGGAGTTAACAAAAGTAAATCTTTCTCTTCAAGTTTATACACCTATCTTTGGCCTCTTGTAATTTGCTATATGATGGCTTTCAGCCTTGATTAAAAAAGAATCCAATCTCTCTTGGTTAGACCAGACTCTGCCATTAAGAGTTGTGTAACCTCTTCGATCAATAAGGACTGTACTTTCAGATTTCAAGCGTGGCATAGTGTATATTTCTTCAGCAATTTGCATAAGTGGTAGAGTTTTCTCCCTTCCCAAATTCTGTTTCGTACCTAGTTGCTATATTGTCCTTGTGCAGGTCATGTTAAAGTGTTCTTTATTGTCTTTTGCTGAGACTGTAAGTGGATGTTAGGCCGCTGCAAAGTGTCTTTTATCAGACCTCTCTCCACCATTTCCTTCAGGTTTTAGTCATTGGACCAAACCTCTGCATGAAATACTTATGCACAAGTAAGTGATTAATTGAAGTCTAAGGTCTTCCTTCTCTCTTGTTCGCTCAGTGTTCAAGGTTCTAAGCTGAGTAGGATCATAATTCTGGTGTATCACCCTCTTTTAGGTAGGATTTCCCCTTTAAGTTTTCTTTCTCCCTTTTCCATGGTAGTCAGCAGCGTAGAGTAGGAATCTTCATCGATACATCATACAGGGACCAGCCTTCTCTGGAGGTTCTTCTCACTATTGAGGCACCTACCCTCGTGAGAAGATTCCATTGTTTCAGCCGGATAGAGGACTCGCTATTTCGCGCACGTCCTCGAATCAGGGCGCAGCTCCAGGTTGACAACAGTAACCTCATCAAGACCCTCTGAGTCCACCATGTAGTATACATTGCTGTCACACCTAGCTCTGGTAAAGGAGTCTGGAAATCCCACAGGGTCGGGGCAAGGCTATCATAATTTGCGCACGCTAAATCTCTATCTACTGCCCTACCCCACTGTGGCCTCTCTCGGTCACTCCAAGTTAACAAATGCTCCTCCCCTGACACATCTTGCAAGAGCCCGAACTGTCTTTGCACACTGTCGGGGTTGTATCGCTCTATAATAAAGTCTCTTCGACTTGTCAAGTAACACTCTGTTAACATATATTGAGTCACCTTAGTCTCATCCTCCCAACCAAACCGAAGTCCCTTGTAGGGCATCCATGTGATATGCTCTAACCACAAACTATCAAAAGACTGTCTATAGAATCTCATCTCTTCGACATGACCTCTCTGCACACCCAATAAAATGTACCATCCAAAAATAATGGGCTTGTGAGGCTCCCTAGCTGCTCGAGTATCTAATGGTCATTGGATCGCTATGTGCTTCCAGCTCCAAATCTGCAGTAAAAGTGACGGATCTAGGCTTGCAACTCCCCTGTAGGCTCCTAAGTGCAACTCTCGATATAAATGCGCCAACACCACTGGCCCCCATGCAAACACCCTAAAACCTTGCACCATATCGGCAACCACATCTCCAAGTCCTAGGTGGAACCATTGACTGCTCTTGTCCGACAGGAGTATGTTGGTAACAAGAGACATCACTACTAGTGTCAACCGATCAATGATACCCTCTCGAAGGCATCTATCAATGTCCACCCGTCAATCCCACAAACCAACTCATAACCCTCCTGCCAGTCTTTGCACTGTCGCACTTGGTGTGTGCGATCACTAGTAGATCCTGTCCCTTGTCATTGGTAGACGTAAAATCCGGTACATGTCCTCCAACGTCACTGTCATCTCTTCGGTCACAAAGTGGAAGGTACTCATCTCCAAGTGCCATCCCTCCACCAACGCAGTAATCAGGGTAAGATCAATCTGCACGACCGACATAATCGCTATGTAATACAACTCCACCAGCTCCAACACCCCATAATCTACAGGGCTCAACCTATGCATCTCATGAAGGACCTCAGGACGCTGCAATCGAGACTCCATCACACCCAAGTCCTGCACCAATCACACAACCCATCACTAAACCTATTCCATCACGTATACATTTCTAACCTCTCTCGCCTAGTCGACCCACCTCCCTATAACTTATTTCCCCCTCCCAACCGTCCTATCCTAAATCGTATACCCCAAGCCTTAAAAACCTCTAAACCATACACCCCAAAACCCTTGACTAATCCTAACCAATCCATCCCTAACCTAACCAACCCCAACCTCTATCTTAAAGCCCCTTCCCTAACTCACTTACATTCCTAATACATTAACTACCCCTCCTAATTAACTTACCTAAACACTTGTAGCCCCTCCTTAACAATCCCACTTATCCCTAATTGTTTAACTTACCCCCTTAACCCACTGACTATCCATCCTACCCTAACTAAATCTAATCCTAACTAACTTCATCATATCCCCTAAACACCTCACCGTCTCCTTCTATCTCTCATCCCTTAACCAACTTTTCCACCACAGCGATATCGCTACTCGCAAAATTGCCCTCACTAACGACCTTGCCATTATCGCTACTCGAGTTTCGCGGTTTTGCATAACTGCGACTGTCACCTTGTGGTTATGCAAAACTGCAGATCCCTAACCCGCGATATCACGATATCAAGAGTCAAGACTTGCGGTCTTGCAATACCGCAACTCCCATAGCAATATTGCTAGTTGCAAGTGCAATAACGTGACGAAGGGCATTGCCCCCAGTTGTGGTATTGCACCCGTGACACTTCCGATCTAACTAACATGAAAAAAAATAAAAAAAATCAACAAATCACCAGATTAGGGGCAAGAAACATACCGGTGGTCCAACATCTTCAGGCCTATGGAACTCCCGGTCTCTCTCGCCACGATGTGAAGCTTGTGGGATCTGGTCCATGTTTTTAGCTCAGAGCAAATTTTCACCAAGGTTAAAAGTCAAAATGAACCCCTTTTCACTCCTTTTGTCCTATTTGATCCCCCACCTCCTTAACCCCTTACACCCCTATTCTCTTATCTTGTCACACCCAGCTCCCGTCAACTTACTCCATTACCCCAATCAATTATCGATTGTCATCCCTCAGTCGTCTGGGGCATGGCTTTTCCATTTCCTCGTCATCCAACCTAATCCTGAGTCAGAACTACATCGGCCTGAGGTCTTCTAAGACTATGTAGGCAACACCTGGCCACGGTTTTGTGTCCAAGGATAGCTCGGCCACTATTAACCCCCAATCCCTGTCCCATCTTGGATGATCTCACTCAAACTTATTATATCATTTTTAGCTACGCATCTCCTGTAAAGTGGCTTATTATCATTAATCAACTCATCTGATCTCCATTATAGGCTTTCAAGCCCTCGGCATGTGTCCTTGCTACGGGAACCATCACAGACTTGTAGCCTATCTCATCTCTTTATTTCTCGGACAATGTCTTCGTCCTGGGAATTCTCGTCTTATCAATCAGTCTCCTTTCTAGACATTGATCATTTTTCTAGAACCCATCTCTCGAGGTCAAGCCACTTTCTCCCATAGCATCTATGCTTGGGGCATCTCAATCGCAACTATATCAATATTCGGGGCATCCCAACCCCGTCTCATTGTCTTGGTCTTATCCCACCCCAGGGACTTTTGTTCGAGTGACCATCTGGGTCAGTTCTCCCCGCATGCTCCCTCGAGGGGGCATCATACCTACTAACATTGTCTAACATCGTTTCTATACATGACTATGGTTTTTCTTTGAAAGATCATTACTCCTTCCATCCTATCCACTTGCAATGCCCTTTCAAAGAAGAACAAAATGTATTCACCTAAATTCGCTCACCTTGATAATTATACTAATTCCGCTAATTTAACCTATAACTATATTTCCTAGCCAATTAATTAATATCCTATTTCGTTTCCCTACATCCCACAAACCTTATTTTACCCTTGCAACCAATTAATCACCCTCATTAGTCTAATAACTAAGCCTACTTACCTACTAACCTGCCCAGTAACCCACTTGCCAATTTAAAAATAAATTTTATTCACCTATCCATCTACCACCCTACTAAACTAGCTATTCTTACATCCCTACTCCCTAATGGAGATTCTAGAATTGGAGAATTCTAGAATCTCATCTAATTTAACCCTTCTCCTCTAGAATACTGAATTCTAGAGGTTTCCAAGGAATTAAAAATTCCTTGGAAATTCCTTGGCCATTGATCTCAATGGCTCAAAATTGAATTTGAGCCATTGATTTTCCCTCCATGGCTTATATAAACAAACCAATCCCTCCATGAAAGGTAACTTGGAAACCTTGAGAGTATTCTTACAGCGATTCTTGCATCCTCATAGCCTTGTCAAAACCATCATCAAGCCATAAGAATCCATTGAAGCCATTAGCAAGCATAATCAAGCAATCCAACAATCCACTTGTTTTGCACTCAAATTTGTTTGGCAATCTTGGAGGAGAGCTATAAGAAGTAAAACGATGGTAAGTGATCTCATTACAAGCATCTGAGTATCTCGTTATCTTCTCTGTTTGATGTTGTTTGCATTTTTGGGTTTTATGGCTAAAAATAGTAATATAGAAAAAATCCAAAATTCCTACTACACTTTACACCAATGTCATGCATGTATCCTCAATCTAAGTAAAAATAGATTTTAAAGCTACACACTGATTCTCGACCTTTGTTATATTTCCAGACTTATCTATTATTTTTGGTTTGAGAATACCACTTGCAAACGCACAGGAATGGACTATAATACTCTACCATTCCATATATTCAATAAACTAGTGAGGTATTTATATATTGGTTTGATCCTGTTTTCTAGGATTCAAACTTTATCACCATTCACACATCTCTGAACCTCTCACTTATTTACGCAAATATTCTATCCACTCACCATTTAAATTATGGAGTAATATTTGTAGTTTTATACGTGTAGTTTCCACAGTGGATCAAATTATGTGATTTGTTTTTTTGGGATTCAACTGTGTAGTTTCGAGTCCATCTACATTGACCTATATTTCATGAATAGTGGTTCATAAGAACCTATCTCTCATGAGCTTGAATGGTCCACTTGGCACTCATTGCATCTAGGTGATGCTCACAGGGGTGAAGCAGTGGAACTTTCCGGGAGGTCACCCTTTGCAGTATTACTCCGGGTCAAGCACGCTTAACCATGGAATTTCCTCCAGAATCAAGCTCGCTTAGCTTGCTACCCCATTTGCAAAACCTTCAGCAAGTGTTGTGCCTTATTACATAGTTTACAAAGTGGGAGAGTAAATCCCTTGCATGAGGACTGGGAAATATATAATTTTGAATGAGTAAACATCAAACTTCCATGGGCGCTTATTTTCTCATGTTCGCCATTATATGATGCACCATTATTCTGTGCCTCCCTTCACTCCTTCAACATGAATGCCTCTCTATCTTCTATTTATCTCCCCCGATCTTCTCACACACTTCTTCAGGTGCTCTCACACTTTTCTTCATGCGGATCTGTTGTATTTTGTTTTTGCACAGGTGCCAAAATGCAGATGGGTGCTTCTTCATGCCTCCTAATTCTACAGGCTGCTACTTTCTTGTTGTTGATGCTTTACAAAAAAATGCATTTTGTACATAAACTCCCCTCAGCTGTATGGATTTGCAAACCAGCAGTTAATGGAAATTTATGATTCTCCTTCAGCAATCAAAATGCCTCTCCATTAAACCCCTTGTTTGCTATTTTCGACACCTCTTTGAACTGTTGTTGTTGCACTTCTATTTTTTAATAAACATATTTAGACCCCTTTTGATTTGTGAAACACCTTCAATCAGAATGCTTCCTTTCTGCATCAAACTGCTATTTGAATTCAAACAATCTCCATAAAACATTTCTGGGTTTTGTTCTCCGCTTTCTTAGTTTTCCAGAACTTTTTAAACAACTGAATTTTGTTAGAAAATGAGGAAGACATCGCAGTTTTAGTAAACATTGTATCAAGCTGTTACAAAAAATGCCACACCACAATTTTGTCTGATCTGATTTTTTACAATGAAAAATGTTGCCAAAGGAATGAAATGGACTGAATCTTAGCTATAACTTCTCTTTCTTACAAAAAACCATAGACAACTCTCACCAATTAGAAAGATAACTAATGGCAACTCTTTAAACTGCATACAAAATTAACACAAAGCTTTCATAAATCCGGGGAACCAAAAAACTAGTGGAGCTGCCCTGTTGCAAACATTTCATTCTTTCATCACAAGCTCTCAGCTTTAGTTTTCACCCGCTCTTGCTCTCATAGTCTCTTGTTTCTCCTGTTCTTATCCCAAGTATTATTTTTGGTCTGATAACACCACCTGCAAACACATAAGAATAGACTGTAATACTCAACCATTCTATATATTCAATAAATTAGTGAGGTATTTATGCATTGGTTTGATCCTATTTTCTAGGATTCAAACCTTACCACCACCTGCACATCTTTTAATCTCTACGTGAGTGTTCTATCTGCTCAACAAACCCTCGTGTATGTTGCTAATAAATACAAATCAAGGGGACACATTTAGCACACAAGCACCTTTAGGCATTTTTAAGTAGGGGGAGAATGGTGAATGTAATCCACCACTTTGGGCCTTTTACCCTCTAGCCTATTCCCCTATTGACAAAGCTTTGGAGCATGTAAGGCCTTATAAGTCACCCTTGTCTCTTAATTCTTTACAATGTGGGATTAAACCATTTGCAACCCAATCATGCATTTATGTTAAGAAATTGAAGGTTTCCATGAGCATTTTTTAACCCAATTATGCATTTATGTTAGTCTTTTTAATTTTTTTTGAGATTTGACCCATGTGTGTTTAAATCATCTCAAGATGACCTCCGTGAGTGTTTAAGGTGCTTGTGTGCTCACAGAGGCCATCTTGAAATGATTTAAACACACAAGTTAAATACCACCCAAAAAAAAAAAAATCTAATTAAAAATGCTTGTGAAAGCCTTCAATTATTTAAAACAAATACATGATTGGGTTGTAATTGGGTTAATCCCACATTGATAAGAATTGGGAGACAAAGGTGACTTATAAGGCATTGTATGCTCCAAAATCTTTGCCAACGGGGAAGGTGGCTAGAGGGTGAAAATTCCAAAGCGGTGGATTGCATTCACTGTTCCTCCTTACTGATGACAAATGTTTAAAGGTGCTTGTGTGCTAAGTGGGCCCCCTTGCCTTATGATTATTACCAACATATGCGAGGAAAAATGCCATTAGTGTAATGACTACTTCTTAAAGGTCATCTTTAGATGATTTGAACACAAGTTAAATCCCACAAAAAGAACAAATTAAAAATCTAACTAAAAGTGCTCATGTAAGCCTTCAATTACTTAACACAATTACATGGAAGGTTCATATTTTAGAAAACAACTTCTACACAAATTTAATAGTCATATCTGTGTGAGTGTTTGTTTCACAGGATTATTGTTGCCCTCGTCATAGCTTGTTTGGTTTGCTGTTTATCCAACATAGAGCTACACCAGATCTCTTTTGCAATTTTTTTTTTCATTTGGAATATTCTTTCTTTATGTGCCTTTTCAATTAAAGCATGTTTAACTGACAGTAAATGGTGAACTATTTTTTTTGGTTTTCCTGTCAAGCTATTTTGTTCATATATGTGTTCATACATGTGCAGACCTGTGAGCGTGAAGTTGCTGGAGAAGGAGCTGGACTCTCAAAAGGTTCAGATATGAGCGACAGAGTTATGAGGTTATCATGGGCACTTGTACATTCATGCCGTTCGTCTGATGTTCAAAGAGGGATAGGAATGTTGGAAGGTTATTGATGTTTCATCTTCTGTTTATATTAGTATTCTGCAATACGCAGTCCTCAGTGCCCATCTAGTGCCTGAATAATTGGTACATAGCACAAACAAAGGGTTGACAACCCTGAAACACTTATTGTAAAGTATGCAACACACACTTCTAACCCCCCTACCCCCAAAAATCTATTAAGATGCATTCTTCCATTTCTTAAATTGTAGTTCTATTTCATTAGCTTCTGCAACAAGTCTGAGTCTTAAGGGAGGGTGTCCAACCACCACGGCAAAATTTGTGGCCCTACACCACTCAAAAGAATTTCACAAACAGATTTGACATGACAAAAACCTAGGAAACAACTGTTGATTCATCCCAAACGGATACTGGGAACGAAAGTGATGCTTGTCAAGGTGTCATGGAAAGTATTACCAGTGGGAGCAAAATAACAAGGCGGTCCTTGAAATGTGACAACTTAATAATTTAAGTTAGAATCTGAAACTTGGACATCTGATCCTACGCTTCATAAGATTTATTTCAAATCCAATAACCTGGAAAAATGAACTCTCATTTGGGAGAAACAAATGTGCGAACACAGGGTTACAGTTTAGCATGCAAAATTGTACAACTGAAGGAAAATTTCCATAACTCCACATTGAAGTGGAGTTATTCCATGAAACGTAATGTTGGATATCCACATCTCCTAAGCTTTCTCTAGGTGTTGAAAGGATATCAAAAGGATACTCCAATTAGGAGTTATGTTGGATTTTTTGAAGGGGTGTTCGAGTGGCTCCCAAAATCAATTGAAAATAGGAATATCTGAAACTTCTAGCCATGTATCTGAACTCAAACATTATGTTTACACCGACTCCTGAATAATCATAAACATTATACTGCCCTCGTACATCCCAAATTCAATAAAAGACTACGAAATGTTTAAGAAATGCAAGGGAATGGAAGCACCGAAGCATGAAATGAAAGGTGAAATATCCACTCGGGACATACTGCAGATAACTATAAGGAAAGAATACATGAACAGCCAAGAGCACAATATTGATATGCTGCCAAATTTGTTTGTTTAAACTCTTCATTAGTGTGGAATATAGAGATCTACAATGATAAGGATGTGTTTGGGCTGGATAAGGCAAAACACAAGCATAAACCAAAAGTAGAAAGAAAAGCTAATATTAAAGATTAAGCTAAAAGCTAATATACAAGACTGATTCTAATTATTTCCTCTTTACTTTGAAGAAAATGTTCCCAACTTCTACATGAGATGAGGAAATTTTCCCGAAAATTGCTGACAGAGAACCACTTGGCCTTTGCTGATAGAGAGCCTCGTCTTGTACAGCTTAAGTTGGCTCACATTCTAAAAATTATGGATGCCAAGTTGAGTTGGAAGATCTAAGTGAAGAACATTGGACCTGACTGCTTGGAGAGTAGTGTAAGGCCCATATTTGATGGGTTCCAGCTTGCCATGTTTATTGTGAAATCTATGCTTATCCAAATGAAATCAAATGTGAGCGCCAACTTTGAAAGGAGTTACTTGATGATGGTCATGAAGTGCCTTGAATTTGAGAATGAAGCTTGGCCATGTTTTGCACAAAGGAAGAAGCTTTTTTTTTGCTCCTAGTAGGACATGTCTAGAAGTGGAAGAGTCGCTGTAATCTCATAAGGTGCCAAAGGTTGGAATCCATAATTGAGCTGGGCTTGTGATAGGGTTGCTGCATGATAAGCCACTCTATGTTTTCCCTAAGTAAGTGCCACCCCTATGCCACATAGAGAAGCTCTGGTCACAAGCTCGAAGGCTGTTGTAAGTAGGGGAGAGCAAGCACCTTAGTAGAGCAAGAATCTTCCTCTTAAGAGAAATGGTTGTTTGGGGTGCGATAATTGTTATGATTACCTACTTTGGCTTTGCAAGTGACACCAAGAGTCAAAAATTTATGCAAATTGACTTGTGTGAGTGCTGGCCTACCGAAGGGCAAATGGCATTATATAACTTTATCATCCTTGTGCTGTCATGTCCCTTTTTCTAAATATTTTTAATTAAGTAAATAATTTAATAATAATAATTTAAGTCATCTTGAAGTTACTTTATTTTATAACATGTAAAAAAGACATTATTAGTAGAAAGGGGGTCAAAAAGCAATATTCATCAAGTGGGTCAAAAAGTAATATTTATCTAAAAGTGTTTTAAATGCTTTTAGGGTTAGGGCAATTGAAAAAAATGAAATTATAGAAGAATTGGGCTCAAAAGGATTCATTATTCATCTTTGAAATGAAAACCCTATTCTAGGTTGGATCTTCTGTGTTTGAAGACAAAAATCTTCTGGTGTACAGGTTTAAAAGACGAAAACCCGCTTACCCATTGAGGTAATTCTATCTAGGAATCATAATTGTGCTAATAGATCGAGTTTAATTTCAACTTTTAGTTCGTTAGAGGTTATCAATTTTCAGAATTTTGCAAGGGATTATCTAAGACATATATCAGGGTTTATTGTTGTTTAGGGGCTGCCATACCTTAGAGATGCTGTTGTACAATTGAGGGACACAAATTACTGTCCTTATAATAGCTGCGCAAGGATTGGTGAGGGTTTCAAGGGGTTTTAGGGAAATCGCCCACTTGGGAGAGTGACACCCTACCTTGTTGGCCACCATTCATCTACAACAAATGCCTTGTTGCACTCTACTGCTAATGTAAAAGAATTCTGCGATTGTAATCCAATTGTAAAGGTTTTCTATTATCATTAATTATTGATTCAACATCATTAGGTTTGGTTATGATACATTTATTATTCAGTAAAGAGTTTCATCAGTATTATATGTGCTTAGGCAATTGCAATAAAAATTACAGTATAATCTTCAATATCATTGTTGAATATTGTTGTTTTAAATTTAATTGATGCTCCAGTTTTAGAAAAAATATAAAAAAATCAGAACTTAGAAAATTACCCAAAAGGGACATTTCAGTGGTTTTAGAGTTGTGATCTTGTCAGCATGTGAATCAGAGAGGAAATCATGGGAGACAAAAAAAAATACCTACAGAAGAAATGAATTCCTTGCATGAAGCCATTCATCAAAGTCAGAGAGATTAAGCAATGACCATCCAGAGGACAGTGAAAGAATCTATGACAGATGATACGAGCCTTGCAGAATATAAAGCAGAACAAGGCTACCCAAAGGAGTTCTTCAACAATTAATCGACCCATGTTTCTTCAAGCAAAGTTCTTAAAGGAAAGCAAACATAGATCATATTCAAGAGGTGTTAATTGAAATACAAAAGCAGAAGGAAAAGTACAAACTTGAGGCTATTAGAATCCTTGAGTAGTATCAAGGGATGCCTGATAGTTTTTTAAATCTCATGTTTCCTTTGATGATTACTTGGAGTTACTTGAAGTGAGGTATCCAAATAAAAAAGGTCTGTATGAACACATAAGAAGGTTGAGAAAGAAAGAGGAAAAGTCAAAACCGAAAGAAGTTAAGGAGTAGGTGGCAAAGAATATGTTCCTAGAAAAAGAAGAGAGAACAGAAACAGGGCCAAGAGGCTACAGAGGAATCCGCCATGCAAGTTGAAGGTCAGGATCTTTTATTAGAAAAAGATATTTCATTGACTTCTAAGATTGAATACCAACAAAAAGCTTGTCTTAATGAAGTCAAGGAGGAATAGACATTACTTGTTAAATGCAAAATTGTAAAATATGTTCCATTAATTTGTAAGTGTGTCCACGAAACACCTCTCATGCTCATTAAAACCCCATTATGCTCCCAAGCAAAGAGGCATATACTATTTGGCAGAAATTCGGAACTCATAATAGTTAACAAGTCACAAAGGGGTCAAATATCTCAGCTGCAAGCCACAAATCAGCAGCTGCAACAACAAAGCATTCATTATCAACAAGATATGGTTCATGCATGGGAACCACGAAAAGGTATGCCATAACCATTAGTTGTGGTTTTACAAGTTTGGTTGATTGATCCTTTACTCCATCCTTATTCCAAAGGACCAGATAAAATTGTGCTAGTGGGACTAACTAGAAATCATATTTCTAATTGGACCACAAATACATGTGTGCGCCTTTTGGAGGAACCAAAGGAAACATTCAAGTTATCTACTTATAAAGAGGAGGTATTATGGAATACATGGATTACAGGATATGATCAAAATAATTATAATGAAGAGATCCTGAGACTCATGAGTCCAATGCAAGGTCCAAGGGCATGTCACCTCGCATCCGATAGTGCTCTCAAGGCAAGTTACAATGGAACGACCAATTACAAAGTAAGCAAATTCATACATATGCCATCTAGGTTAGATTCAATTTAATGTTTGGATAGAGTGTGCAATTGCTCGAACCATGGTCATATTTGCAAAGGCATGTGTCATAATATTTGTCATTATGGTTGGCAGTGAGTGGGCAAATGGCCATTCTCCATACATAGTCAATGGCATGCTTGGTGGGGCAGCAACAATTTCTTTTTTTCATAACAGTTTAAATTCAGTTGCTAGTATTGTTGATTTACCACTCAATATTGGCATAACATTTACCATGTGCAATAGATTGTATTTATGTGGAAGTAATGGCACATTAAGGAAGATTCTGCTTAACCGTGCAAAGGAAGAAGGTATTGGTAATCCTTATGAACCACCATTTGTGGTAAACAATCAAGAAAGTAATTCACTAAATGCTTCTTGGTGTAAACTAACATATAATACTACACATGCCTATGAACATAAGTGCCAAAAGGCTTGTCATCATGGGAAGCATTCTAATAAGGGTGAAAATGTGAAAGGGCACATAGATCCTTTTGCTCAACGTAGCTTATGCATTCGGATATGGGATCTGGATGATATTTTGAGACACATGAAGGCTAAAATTGGTGTTTAATATTATTATTGCTGATAAGATATATGTTATGAATACTAACCTGGTCAAGCAAGTTTAGTGGTTATAGTTCATGGGACAATACTTACAGAATCCTCAATCCAAGGACATAAACTTTACTTGAAAGTTGTGCTGTTTAGAAAAATGGAAGTAATAGGGGCAGCAAGATGCTTGGTTGTGGAAGGCATTCGTACCTTCTCATTTTATGCTAAGCTAGATAAACAACATTTGATATTTAAAGTTTTCTGAATAAGTATAGCGTGATGTTTAGTTCTTTGCCCCTAAGATTGCAGCCAAATAAAGGAAACCAACACATCATAAGTTTGGAATCAAGCTCCAATTATGTTAGCAACCCCAAGATGCACAAAGGAGAAATTGCAGAGGATGAAACACTACAAAATTACACCGACGAGAATCTTGTGGCTTCATTGGTTGCAAACTTGGAAGTCATTCTTTGCAACATTGCATAGACCAAATATGCAGATTTGTTGGAAAATGTTTGGTTTCTCATGTCAATTCACAATAAATGTTTTTGCAATGAATCAAGCCGGTTTTATTATTGCTAGCACATATCAAAAGATTAGTGGAAGTACAATTACTACTGGGCAATGTGAAAGCTATGCAGATTTTACACTCCTTGGAGAATACAAGAGTTTCTAAGGTTCATATCAGGGATAAAACTAGCAACAAGAATGTTGCTACAGCTGATTAGATCCAACAAAAGATGAAGGTGAGTAAAGTACAAGAAGAATATTTTGCAAAAATCAAAGGTGCACATCCCATTGAAGAGGTGGAAATTGGTGCAAATGTAATCTATGTTGCTCAAGTAAGGAGCTCAACAAAAGGACAACAAGAAAGATTGGAATGTTCCAATAAATTTCAAAATGAGGTAAACAATAAACTTGAGGAACAAAGAAGGAACCAATTGTTCCAGCTCAGAGAAAATGAGAGGCTAAAGAACAGGGTCAATAATTTTTCAGAACAAGGTGTAGTTTGCAAACAACAGTTTACACCATAGATAAAAACACTTGAATCCCAACTTGCAGAAGTCAAATTTCAGCAACAACAAAAAGTTTGCAGCCAGGAACAAGCCAAGATATAGTGGCTTATTGATCAAATTTCATGATTACTTTTTCAGTTGGTTGCTAAAGCAACGAGTTTTTAATAATTTTAGAATAAGTTGATAGAAAATAATGAAGTTTATAAGCCAAAGAATAAATTAGATGATTCTAAAGACATTGTTGCCCAGGTTATTGCAGAATTTCAAGATGTTTCTATAATTACCCATCAGCAATGGCCACATCTTTACATTTTAGAATTGTTGATGATAACAGATTACATTGTGAAAATGACAAAACTAGTTGATAGAAACCACAGTAAATCTCTACCTATTGTAAGGAGAGTCCAAGAAGGTTATGGTAATGCTTTCTCTACTAATTAGGAGGTTTCAGGGGAAATATTTTTAATTGCAATGAAAACAAAGAAGCATGGTGATGAACTCATTTTTCACATAAGGCAACCCCCGAGAAAGCTAGAAGTTGCAAAAACAAAACAAACAACCGAGTTGGGTATATATAAGGAGTCTACAAGAGCTTTGCGCATAATTGTGGATCGACAAACAAATCAATTTGAGAATGAGAAAGACAATATATGCATCACATAGAGACATGGAGAAGGCTTCAAGGGAACTTAATAAATAGGGCTCAGTGAAAGTAATGCAGTCGAAAGAATATACCACATCACATGAGGAATTCAGAACATAAAATTGAAAATTCCCAAGGATGAAATGTGATCTAGGTATATTACAGAGATGGTCATTTGGGGAGAGTTAGAGCGGTTGAACTTGCATTGTTTGTGGACAAGAAGTTTTGAGAAGAGCAAACTGTCACGCCCCTTTTTTTAAATATTTTTAATTAATGAAATAATTTAATAATAATATTTTAAGTTGTCATAAATTTATTTTATTTTATAACATGGAAAAATGACATGTATTATTATTATTATAGAGGGGCCAAAAAGTAATATTCATTAAGTGGGCCAAAAAGTAATATTTATCTAAAATTGTTTTAATGCTTTTAGGATTAGGGCAATTGGAAAGAAGAAAATTATAAAAGAAGAGTTGGGTTCAAAAGGATTCATTATTCATTATTCGTCTTTGAAATCAAAACCCTATTCTAGGTTGGAGTTTTTGTGTTCAAATTTTCCATTTGAGGATGAAAACCCTATGGTATGTAGGTTTAGAGGACGAAAATTCTCTTACTCATTAAGGTGATTCCATCTAGGGATCATAATTGTGCTGATAGATCGAGTTTAATTTCAGCTTTCAGTTGGTTGGAGGTTGTTATCAGCGTCTAGAATTTTGTGAGGGATTATTAGAGACATATCAGGGTTTATTATTGTTCAAGGGCTGCCATACCTTAGAGAGGTTGTCGTACAATTGAGGGACACAAATCACTGCCCTTAGGACAATTGAGCAAGGATTGGTGAGGGTTTTAGGGTTTTTTAGGGAAATCATCCCCCTGGGAGAGTGACACCCTATCTTGCTGACTGTTGTCAACCTAGAGTTGCACCTTGAATCGAAGACATGCTGAAATGGCCAATCCTCTCTCTGGTTGAAACAATGGGATCTTCTCACGAGGGTGGGTGCCTCAATGGTGAGAAGAACCTCCAGAGAAGACTGGTTCCTATAAGATGTATCAATGGATCTCTAGTCTGTGCTGCGAATCTACCATAGAAAAGGGAGAAAGAAACTTGAAAGGAAAATCCTACCTAATGACGGTGATACACCAAAATGTTGATCCACTCTGCTTGGAACCTTGAACACTGAATCAAACAAGGGAAAATGAAGACCTTTGATTTTAATTGATCACTATGCATATATATTTTATGAGAAGGTTCGATTCAATGACAAAAAACGTGAGGAAAAATGGAGAGGTTTGATACACGACACTTTGCAGCCACCTAACATCCACTTATAGCTTCAACAAAAGACATAGAACACTGAACATGATTTGCATAACATGATGAGCTAGCAACTAGGTATGAATCAGAATTTGAGAAGGGAGAAAAATCTACCATGTATGCAAATTGCTGAATGAATGTACACTATGCCAACACTTGAAATTTGAAAGTACAGTCCTATTGATTGAAGAGGTTACACAACTCACCAATGACAGAGTTTGGTCTTACCAAGAGGGATGGATTTTTACAAGGCTGAAAAGCCATTAATATAGAAATTTAAAACAAGCTAAGAGATTGACGTTGAAAATAGAGAGGGAGTAAACTCAAACCAACTCAGCCTTTATAAAAGTCTATTTTGTCTTGCATGAAAATTCCTTGCATTGAAAAAAGAAGACAAGCTTTGGATGCATGACACCTACGAATAGATGTCTTGACTTGAAAACTAGTTTACTTCAAAACAAGAGTAGTCGAATTCACTCGAACTGCTAGAACGCTTGAAAGTCTTCCCTTTGCATGAAATCAATGCAAATGCCAAATTAAGAATTACGTTTGAACCGTTGGAACGTTTCGAGCTTTCGAGACAAACGAGAATGCATGCATGGAATTTCTTGCTGTTTGAAACATTCAACGCTTTCCCTGTTCATCATGCAAGACAACTCTATTTTCAAAACTGAAGCGTGCTTGCTTTCTTAAACGCGTTCACTTCGTTGGAGTCACTTCACGTTAGTCTGTGCATGATCTTTGTTTATCCTACCTTTGTCTTTATTTTGCGTTTGTTTTATTCACTATTCATGCTTATGTCCATGTTCAGTTCTGCTTTAATCTTTGCTCATGCATCTATTTCTGCGTTTGTATTTCTTCTTGTTCAGTTCTGGCTCAGTCATGTTAATGCTATTGATCGTGCTCAGTTCACTTTGTGTTTTCTTTGGCTTTTCCCGTGTTCTGCTTTAATTCGGGAATCGGGCTTTATTTTAGCTTTCGTCCTTTGGACAAATTGTCCGAAGGACTCTCTATCTCTTCTCTTTCTCAGCCTTGGCATTTCCTTTTCTCTTTTTTGGCCTTTGCTTACGCCCTTGTCTTTTCTATCGGGTTTTTTGAAACTGTCCTTATTACTTCGGACTTTTTGTCCGAAGCAATTCCTTCAGACAAAAAGTCCAAAGGAATTCGTTTCCTTGCCAATTTTCTCGAATTTATTCCTTTTAGGCTCTTATGTCTTGCTTTTGCTTTTCTTCGAACTTTTGTTGACTTCAAATTCTCGCGGATTTCTTATTTGACAATTATTTCGAAGGATCTCCTTCTTTGCCTTTGTTTTTCTTATTTTCCCCGAGTTTTTTATCCTCCTGAATTCCTTTGGACTTTTTGTCCGAAGGAATTCCTTCGGACAAAAAGTCCGAAGGAATTCGTCTCCTTTGGCTATCTTTTCCCCGAAGGGTAAGTGCCCTTCGGAAACTTTGCTTTTGTCCTTTGCTTATGTCTCTGCCCTCCGCAAGGGCTTCTGCTTCCCAATAATGCCCTTTGGAACTTGTGAAAGGGTCCTGCCACCGACCAAGTGCCCTCTGCAAGGGCAGGTGTCCTTCAGAAAATTGAATTTTGTCCTTCGGAATTTTGCCAAGGTCTTCTTCGTGCTTGAAGTGTTCCCCGCAAGAGCACATACCCTTCGAGGAAATTGTAAATGTCCCTACGCAACGTCTATATGTCCTCCGCAAGGGCTTCTGTCTTCTAGGAGTGCCCTTTGGAAGAATTGAAAAGGTCCATTTCACCGACCAAGTGCCCTCCGCAAGGGCATGGCTGTCTTCAAAAGTGGCTTTTCGGAAGAATTGAAGGGCACCCGGGCTTTTTGTAGGTCACCCGGGCTTTTTGTAACTGTCCTTATTCCTTCAGACTTTTGTCTTGACTTGAAAACCGGTCTTCTCAACTGTGCTTTTCTCCTTTCTTTAGGACAAAAAGCCCGAAGAAAAAAGCCTTGAACGACTGCCACTTAGTCATTTTTTCGGACTTTTACACAGTCCTTTGAGAGCTCTTTCTCTCGGACAAAATGTCCGAAGAAATAGTCCACCTCCTATACTCGAAAAATTCCTTGGGAAGACAAAACAAATAAACTTACAACTTGTATATCTTGGCTGTATTTGCACATTTGGCTGTAATCGAGCAAGCTTCTTGGAAACCTCTGCATGACTAAACTTCCCCTGGCTGTAGATGGCCACTTGGGTGGCTGTAAATGCTCATTTAAGGACCCCAAAATTGATTCACAAGACAAACTTGGCACCATAGCAAAGTTCCGAAGTGTAGGGGTGACAATTTGCCCTGTGGGGGCAAAATTGTCAACATTGATCACCATTCGTTTACAACAACAACCTTGTTGCACTCCATTGTTGCTGTAAAACAATTCTACTATTGTAATATGGCTGAGGTTTTCTATTATCATTAATTATTGATTCAACATCATCAGGTTTGGATGTGATACGTTTATTATTCGATAAATAGTTTCATTAGTATTATATGTGTACCAGGGAATTGCAATAAGAATTACAGTATAATCTTCAATATCATTGTTGAGTATTGCTCTTTTAATATTTAATTGATACTCCAGTTTTAGGAAAAATACAAAAAAAACAGAATTTAGAAATTTACCCATAAGGGACATTTCATGTGCACTTTGTAAATTCTACGGAAAACATCAAAAATAGCTTTGCAATCATATTGATAAGGGGATCCAAGTATGAAACCACAAAAGTCACTTGCAAGACTCAAGGGTGGAATATCCCTTTTGCTTGACCCATCCAAAGTGGTACGAATGCGGATCGATTGTAGTGGACAATTGAAAGTCAGCTATCAATTTTTGTGAAATCGGGTTCTTCTAGCTTGTATTGTCAAGGATAAGCTCCACCAAATTGTCTTGGACACAAAATAGGTATGAGTGAATTGAGCTTCCCTATTTATGGGAAAGTAATCATTGACCATGAGAATGAATTTGGGATTAGAAGTGTGGGGATTGGAATCCTTAATCTCTAAAACTTCAAGATGTGACTAATGCCCAGCTAAAGGGCATTTGCTTTCTTTAATTACAAGACACAACATTATGAACAAACATAAAAAGAGTCTTAAGTATGCCTGACTAGGGTATCTAGGGTACTTTGGGCCTTGGCTTCGTGGTGCAATGGCTTGAAGCTTTCGCCAATTCAAAGGGTTTGGGTATTTTATTTAATTAAACACTAAGAAAATTTGGGGAAACCAAGACATTTTGGTGTAGTCATGGTAGGGGTCCCAGTGAAGGGATGCCCTTGGCCATGTAACCAGAGTCATGCAACGGAAAACAGTGTTCATTATTTGATATTAAATGAAAACAAGCTTTTATGACATAGATTCACAGCGACTCTCTACTCTACCTTCTCTATCTCCAAGCCTCTTCGGGTTTTCACAATCACACTCTTAGCTATAGACTTTGCAACTTTTATCTTTTCAGACCTTTATGATCGTGGCCTTCTCTTACTTCCCTTTCCTGTGGCCATGTATTTTTCTCTGTGTGATGTTCTTCCTCTTACTCAATCGACCATCCTCTACTTAGGAACGTCTCTTCCTACTATTCATGGACCATTTCCTCTAATTGACTATCTTCTTAATAATCTCTCATTTGAATGCTTTTATTTCTTTGAGACTCTTCAACTTCCATAACGGCCTCTGTGTCTTCCCTATAACTGTTTGTGATCATGATTGAAAGACGGTTTTCTTGGGTCTTGTTGACAATTTTGCCCCCCACAGGGCAAATTGTCACCCCTACACTTCGGAACTTTGCTATGGTGCCAAGTTTGTCTTGTGAATCAGTTTTGGGGTCCTTAAATGAGCATTTACAGCCACCCAAGTGGCCATCTACAGGCAGGTGAATTTTAGTCATTTCGAGGTTTCCAAGGAGCTTGCTTGATTACAGCCAAATGTGCAAATACAGCCAAGATATACAAGCTTTAAGTTTATTTATTTTGTCTTCCCAAGGAATTTTTTGGGATATAAGAGGTGGACTATTTCTTCAGACATTTTGTCCGAGAGAAAGAGCTCTCAAAGTACTGTGTAAAACTCTGAAAAAATGACTAAGTGGCAGTTGTTCAAGGCTTATTTTCTTCGGACTTTTTGTCCAAAAGAAAGGAGAAAAGCACAGTTGAGAAGACTAGTTTTCAAGTCAAGACGAAAGTTCCAAGGGATGGTTTCAAAAACCCTGGGTGCCCTACAAAAACCCTGGGTGCCCTTCAATTCTTCCGAAATGACACTTTTGAAGGCAGACATGCCCTTGCGGAGGGCACTTGGGCGGTAAAGTGGACCTTTTCAATCTTCCGAAGGGCACTCTTGGAAGACATAGCCCTTGCGGAGGACATTTGGGCGTTGTGTAGGGACATTTACAATTTCCCCAAAGGGTATGTGCCCTTGCGGGGGACACTTCAATCACGAAGAAGACCTTGGCAAAATTCTTAAGGACAAATTTCATTTTTCCGAAGGACAGAAGCCCCTAGCGGAGGGCACTTGGTCGGTGGCAGGACCCTTTCAAAAGTTCCGAAGGGCATTATTGGGAAGCAGAAGCCCTTGCAGAGGGCAGAGACATAAGCAAAGGACAAAAGCAAAGTTCCTGAAGGGCACTTGCCCTTCGGGGAAAAGATAGCCAAAGGAGACGAATTCCTTCGGACAAAAAGTCCGAAGAAATTTGGGAGGATAAAAACTCGGGGAAAATAAGAAAAACAAAGGCAAAGGAGATCCTTCGGAATAATTGTCAAACAAGAAATCCGCGGGAAATTGAAGTCAACAAAAGTCCGAAGAAAATCAAAGACAAGACATAAGAGCCTAAAAGGAATAAATTCGGGAAAATTGGCAAGGAAACGAATTCCTTCGGACAAAAAGTCCGAAGGAATAAGTACAGTTTCAAAAAGCCCGATAGAAAAGACAAGGGCATAAGCAAAGGCCAAAAAAGAGAAAAGGAAATGCCAAGCCCGAGAAAGAGAAGAGACAGAGAGTCATTCGGACAAAAATCAAAGGCAAGACATAAGAGCCTAAAAGGAATAAATACGGGAAAATTGGCAAGGAAACGAATTCCTTCGGACTTTTTGTCCAAAGGAATAAGGACAGTTTCAAAAAGCCCGATAGAAAAGACAAGGGCGTAAGCAAAGGCCAAAAAAGAGAAAAAGAAATGCCAAGCCTAGGAAAGAGAAGAGACAGAGAGTGGACGAAAACTAAAATAAAGCTCGAATCCCGAATTAAAGCAGAACATGGGAAAAGCCAGAGAAAACATAGAGTGAACTGAGCAGGATCAATAGCATGAACAGAGACGTAAGCACAAACAGGCCTAAGCCAGAACTGAACAAGAAGAAAGACAAACACAAAAATAGAGGCATGAGCAAAGATTAAAGCAGAACTGAACATGGACATAAGCATGAATAGTAAATAAAACCAACGTAGAATAAAGACAAAGGCAGGATAGACAAAGATAAACAAAGATAGACAAAGGCATAGACTAACGTGAAGTGACTCCAACGAAGTGAAAGCGTTTAAGAAAGCAAGCACGCTTCAGTTCTGAAAATAGAGTTGTCTTGCATGATGAATAGGCAAAGCGTTGAACGTTTCAAACAGTTAGAAATTCCATGCACACACTCTCATTTGTCTCGTTTGCTCGAAACGTTCCGACGGTTCAAACGTAATTCTTAATTTGGCATTTGCATTGATTTCATGCAAAGGGGAGACTTTCAAACGTTCCAGCAGTTCGAGTGAATTCATCTACTCTTGTTTTGAAGAAGACCAGTTTTCAAGTCAAGACATCTATTCGTAGGTGTCATGCATCCAAAGCTTGTCTTCTTTTTTCAACACAAGGAATTTTCATGCAAGACAAAATAGACTTTTGTAAAGACTGAGTTGGTTTGAGTTTACTCCCTCTCTTTTCAATGCCAATCTCTTGGTTTGTTGTAAATTTTTATATTAATGGCTTTTCAGCCTTGTAAAATCCATCTCTCTTGGTAAGACTAGACTCTGTTATTGATGAGTTGTGTAACCTCTTCAATCAATAGGACTGTACTTTCAGATTCCAAGTGCTGGCATAGTGTACATTCATTCAACAATTTGCATACGTGGTAGATTTCTCTCCCTTCCCAAATTTTGATTCGTATCTAGTTGCTAGCTCATCATGTTATGTAGGGCATGTTCAGTGTTTTATATGTCTTTCGCTGAAGCTGTAAGTGGATGTTAGGTCGCTGCAAAGTGTCTTGTATCAGACCTCTCTATCGTTTTCCCTCACATTTTTTGTCATTGGATCGAACCTTCTCATGAAATTTCTATACATAGTGATCAATTGAAATCAAAGGTCTTCCTTTTCCCTTGTTTGATTAAGTGTTCAAAGTTCCAAGCAGAGTGGATCAACATTTTGGTGTATCACTGTCATTAGGTAGGATTTCCCTTTCAAGTTTCTTTCTCCCTTTGCCATGGTAGATTTGTAGCACAGAGTAGAGATCCATTGATACATCTTATAGGAACCAGCGTTCTCTGGAGGTTTTTCTCACCATTGAGGCACCCACCCTCGTGACAAGACTCCATTGTTTCAACTAGAGAGAGGATTGGCCATTTCAGCACGTCTTCGATTTAAGGTGCAACTCCAGGTTGACAACAGGGCCTTTAGTTACAAATGGTTTCTCATGTGTGATCAACTACCCTGTGGTCACTATCAATTGAAAGCTTTCTTCAAGCGCTTTCTAATGAGACAAAAAACATGTCATTTGGTTATCTATGGTGAAAGATGTGGCCACACAAAATTCATTGGTTGCTTCCTTGTGAACAGTGTCTCTATGTATTCCTGTGAATTTATAAAATTTACCTAATATTGGTTAGTCATGCCCGCCTTAAAAACAAATTGTGGCCACTACTATGTCTAGTGACTTGCGAACAAGTCGTGACTTCTATGAACAATTGCGACTTGACACATGTCCTCCATGGACTCACAGACTTTTAGAATTCCTAGTGATCACTACATACCCTGTAGCGCTTTACTGAGGTCGAGAGCTCCGTGAATCCTATTCCGTGGGCACTGTGAACTTCATTTCGTTGTCTCGATGACCTTGTGGGGTTTGGGTTTTCTTGAGGTCTTGAACTCTCTGACTCCATGGGGTGTTCCTGAGGCCATTGATTTTGTTGTCTCTGTATGAAAACTTCAAAAATTCCATGTCCATGCGCAAACTTGAAGAATTTGGTGTCTGTGCATGAAGTTCGAGAATTTAGTGGCTCTATGATCGCATACACAAACTTTGAGAATTTCGTGTCTATGCACGAACTTCAAGAAGTTTGTGTTTATGCACAAACTTCAAGAATTTTGTGGATTTTTCCTAAAAACTTTTTGGACTCTGTGATCTTCGTAATCTCCATGGAGTTCGTGATCTCCATGGACTTCATGCAGCTTTCCTAAGAACTTTGTGGCCCTGTTGGAATATTAATTCCAACTTAGAAACATGTTGGGTCCACAGTTAGCTTTAGACTTAGACGCTAATGAGAATAAATTACCCCTCGTGGCTTCCTTTGGTGTTGTGAACACGTAGACTTCTAAGTGTGGCTACCATGAATCCGTGACTTGGACCACAATGTGGCCCATTCTAACTATGATCGCCAATGGGACTACAAAATGACCCAAATGATTTCCATGACCTCTTTGATTTAGCCTGAAGATTCTATTATGTAGAGAAATTTGCCCTGAGACTCTTTATTGAATGTTGCCAAAATCCCTACCTGTTTTTGGTGATGCAAGATTGCCTATATCCCTTGGATGCTCTTGCATCACATTTACAGCTTTGTGATCCTTCCATAAACAAAGTCTAAGGGTGAGATCTTCATTGGCAATCATGAGTTTGTTTAATAAATAAAGTTTATCTCTACTTGACCTACTTGCGGCTATCAAGTATTTTTGGTTCTCATGACTAATTGCATGATTTCTTGTGAGGAGTTGAACTCTTGGTAAGAATTCAAGAAAAATACACAAAGTATGCCTAACTGACTCAATTTACTTGGACTATCAATGATTGTGCAAGGTTTATGGTGTTGTGAAGGGAGAATGTCATGAAAGGCTTGGGATGGTTTATCATGCAAAAAATATTAAGTTTTTCTAGACTACTTGGCCAATCCATGGCGGCATTGACAAAATGTCAACTTGCACTTCAAGAAAATGAGAGTCCAAAAGGGTTTGTTTGATCCTAACATTGCTAATTATGCAAGCGAAGAAATAGTCCTATGGTGCGTTAGTGATATGTGATTGTGTCATTAGCAACGCCATTGGGGTTTTCAGATAATGTTGGGACATTACAAGCTAAAAGCCACGAGTCACTAAGAAGGGTGGGAAGGCTTAATAATTTTTTGTCAAAAAAGGGGAAGAATTTGTTTAGAAAGGTTGGTGAGTCCATCAAATGCACTCACCCACCACCCAACCAATCATTGCTAACAAGTATTGCAAGAGATTCAAACCTTATAGAATTACCTTTTAAACCCCATATTCTTCATTCTTTTATCACTAACACATTTTATTCTCTTGTTCTGCAACTCAGCTAATTTTTGGCTCGCTTCTTTACCTCCCATCCCTAAAGTCTCCACTTTCTTAGTGTTTTTGCACAAGAAAAGTTTAATGGGCTTTGTTCTTCACCAAAAGACATTCAGTGTAGGAAAGGTCATGCTTTGAAAGCTTCAGTCTCATCACTTGCAATTTCGGCCTCGACCCTCATAGCTGAAGGACATGTGATAGAAGATTCCCTTTGGACATAGTATACATAATCGCAACCGATGAGTACTTGCCGTGGGGAGTTATTTTTAAACTGGAGATTAACCGACGGGTGGGGTGGAATAATCAGGAATAACTGACAAAGGAAAAAAATACTTAAATTTATCAAAAAAACATAAATTTTATAGATATTATAGTTGCAAAATGTATCAGATGAGTTTGTAAAACATTGGGAAAGTGTTTTTTATTAGATTTGAACACAAATAAAGCACAAAATTGCATAATCATGCAAATACAATTGTGACATTGTCAAATTGTCAACAACAAACTGTTTAGTGATATATTCAATAATCTACAAGACTACAAGTACAAATTTACAAGAATCTATAACTTTCTTTTTCCAGCTCTCTGAAAAACTAAGGGACCTCGAGAAAGTCTAGTCCTCCCACTCAGTTGCCCCTCCTCGCTCTACCTAGAACACTGTGGCTCCACCTCCACCTTTGTCTCTACCTCTGCTCTACCTTTGCCTATGCCTCATCCTCATCTTCAAGGATGTCCTCTAATCCAATGTCTCCTTCTGCTGCAGCTGCACCCTCCATAGCTTGCCTCTCAAAATCAGCAATCTCGTCCTTTGTGAACATGGAGGCCTCCTTCTATGTAGTCCAATCATTGTAGGGATCGATCTCATTTAGATTGATAGGCTCTTATAATGTGTTCTCCAACTTCTTTGTGCGAAGGTTGTATTTCGCAAAAATCAGGTCATTGAGGCGTTGTTAGCTCAACTTGTTGCGCTTCTTTGTGTGAATTACGTTAAACAAATTCTAGTTGTGCTAACATCTAGAAGTGCTACAAGGCTGAGATAAAATGCGGAGGGCTAGCCTTTGAAGATTTGGAGTATTCCTACCCCAATCTTTCCACCACGACCCTGAAAACAAGATATTCAAAAATTTGTAAGTAATTAATAATTGTAAATTTGTAACTAGTAAAGTACAAGTAAAGACTTCATTTTCTATTACTTAGTGACTATGTGGCTCTCTCTCAGATAGCTAGGGCTGAAGAAAAGAGCCTCCCTCTAGTCTGCTTGTAGTTTTGCAACTCTAAAATAATGAGGTCCCTCACCTTGTTGGAAGCACAACCACTAAGAGGGGGGGTGAATCAGTGAGCTCTTAAAACTTTCTCCTAACTCTTTAGTTCGTTAGTCAAGTATCAATACAAATTCCATAAAGCAATCAAACCACAACAAAGAACATAAAGACAACACATGATATAGGTGGGAAACCCTTAAAGGGAAGAAAACTCACAATGATCATTGCATGGACTACTTGTCCTAAATCAGATATCCAATGAGTCAACAAGATTGCCGAGGACCCATTCAGTGTGAAACACCAACCCCAAATAATCAAGCACCAACTTGACAAAAAGATTCAACAAGCACCCACTTGTTAGGAAGCACCAACTCCCTAATTTGTAGATACCAATCTACAGGAGGTTTCAACCCCCTTTGCCAAGTACCAACTCAGCTGCTTCAAATCATCCATCTTTCTCAATTGCTTTTGTCAACAAATGATGGTACAATTCTGCTCTCTCTGCTTATCAACCTCACATTTACTCTGCTGCATTTTTGCTTATCAATCAAATAGACATATTATGCTCTCTTTCTCTCTGCTCTTTATTTTCAAAGACTATCCTTTCTGCCTTATCCAGCGCATCAGACCATCGATCATATTTTCACAATCCAGGCCATTGTTGAGGAGGCACATCATCTCTCATCCAAAGTCTATTATTGTTTTGTATACTTTAGGAAAGTGTTTGATTCTGTTCCAAGAGAGGCACTTTTCTAGAGACTTAGGAATATTGGCATTTCTGAGACCCTCCTGGCAGCCATTATGAGATTATACAGGAATGTCCTTGGTTGTCTCCGCATGGTTCATGGGATTTCAGACTTTATTAGGAGTACCATTGGGGTCAAGCATGGATGCCCTTTGTCCCCAACCTTATTTGGGATATACATTGATGAGCTAGAAACTTTTTTTCATGAACATATTCAAGATAGTGATGGGTGTCTTCTTCACCAGATCTGATTTCTATCCTCTTGTTTGCGATGATGTGGTTCTCCTAGCCTTTTCTCTTGAGGGCTTACAATGGCAGGTGAATGCTTTGTCTCTCTTTTGTGATCTCCGACAGCTGACAATTAATTTGGGAAAAACCAAGGTCATGTTTAATGGCTTGAAGACGTCCCACCCCCATTACTTTTTTAGAGGGAAGGAGGTTGAGATTACCACTTTCTATACTTATCTGGGAGTGCAATTTTCTAATCCACATTTCAACTTGAGGTATGCACTCCAGTCTAGAATAGACAAAGGGTATGGTTCTTTAACTCTCCTTGAACGACAATGTTTTCGGTATCACTTTCAGGGTATCTCATCTAAGATGTCACTCATGGATATACTTATCAGACCCACAGTTCTCTATGGATCTGTAGTTTCGGGGGCCTTCTTTATTTTGGAGTGATTAAGCTACTGTTGAGCAGGTCTAGACACTTCTCCTTCGCCGCATGATCAGAGGTAAGTAGACAGTTCCCCAACACATTATTCTTGTAGAGTTTGGAGCCCGACCCTTCCAAATGGAGACTATATTTGATCTGATCTCTTTCATACACTACATACGGCGGTTTGTTCATTTTGTGAGTGGGCGTGACAAATATCCATACTTAGCATACTGTTCTTCAAAGAATCTTGCTCTCTCAGCTCCTTCGACCCATGGACGTTGGTATGTAGGAGTTTCTGATCTATTGGTGTGTGTGGGAATCAGGATGGATCGACTTCCTCCATTTATGTACTCCTTGAACGCACTAGCTCATCTTCTACCCACTAGACATGAGTTGAACCGTATTATTAGGGATGATATTTATAGCTAGTTTATCCATACTACTTGGGTAAACCCTCTTGGGGGGTTATGCCCTAAGATGGGATTTTATGTAGAGCACTTCTTGGAGTTGAGTGATGGGGTTATCATTCGTCCACAATATACATACCGCCATTGGATGCACTGTCTTCGCATCCAATTAGGACAGTTTCGAGTGGGGTCCCACAGGGTTAGGATTGAGATAGATCACCAGATAGATCAAGTAGACATGATTTCTCAGTTATGTAGCATCCAGGAGACGGAGATTGAGGAACACTATATCTTCCGTTGTCCCATTTACTATGAGATCGGAGGGAGATTTTACTGCCTGTTTAGGATACAATCTCTTTGACTTCTTCAGATATGAGGACCAGAGATGTTTGGCATTATATATATAGGAAGCTCTTAAGCTTCGTGATCATTTTATTCAGAGACCCACTAGATCAGTTTCCACTCAGCGTATTACTTCCTTTTTCAAGGTGCTACCTTCGAGGAGAGGCATTGAGCGACAGATTGGCATCAATACAACCTCACATTCTAGATCAGTGAGCCCCAAAGACACTATTCACCTCGAGTTTTCATCAACATATTCACTTCAGACTCAGCATTAGGGGACATACTAGATCCACCAAATCTTCACAAATGACTTTTTCTTCTACGCTGAGGATTGGAGGATAGACTAGGCATCATACCCCCCTTTCTTCAGGGTAGACTTCTATTTGAAGCTTCTTCTCGTCGGCCTTGGATGCTAGGAGAGTTGGATCGAACCCTGGATGGATTCCCCCTGGTTCTTCTTTCTTAGGGCTCATCCTTGTGTTCCCGATGTTTATAGATTTTTGGGGATTGCTCATTTCTCTTGCTCCCTTATTTGGACCTGAGCGTGGTTGGGCCCTTTGGTATTTTGGCATTGAGCGTGGTCACTCTTGCCATATTTTATACTATTTCTTTCAGCATTGTTTTTCTTGTGTTTGGAGACCTTTTTGGTTTCCCACTTTTTCCTGACACATTTCTGTAATTTGCAGTCCTTTTGACCTACTTTTGTGGTCATTAGTTGGACATTAATATATTTATCTTTATTTTTATCTTTTAGCATATTCTATATGAATCATTTGATGATTTCATACTCACGCCTCTTTGGCCATCCGTTCTTCAATGGACCTCTGCTCTGCTCCTTAGCAAATAATTATTCTGGATATTTTTCATACTTCAAAAGGACAATTTCATCTTGCCTATATACAAGACAATACTCAACAATCTTTTGAAGGTCGGTCAAATAAAACTCTACAATTGGCTACATAATGATTTATTCTCTTTTGCAAACATAATTCTCATTAGCTTATATAAAAACTCACTCACATAGGTTGGCCTGATTAAAACGAAGCTGGGATAGACCTAACAATCATTAGAATACATTTAGTGTCGCCTTGATGAAATCTGTAGTAGTCTTGATGCAATTCGTAGCAACCTTGATGTAATCCGTAGCAAGCCTAATGTAATCTGTAGTAAGCCTGATACAGTCCGTAGCAAACCTGATGTAATTTGTAGCAAGCCTGATGTAGTCCGTAGCATGCCTGATGCAGTCTGTAGCTGCTTGCAGAAATTCTTTGACATCAATGACCTTATATTTTACTGAATAACAAACCCTTTTGACATCAATGACAATATCTCAACAAACTCCACCTTTGTCATTGATGGCAAACCTATACAAGCTGATGACTTGAGCATATTTTATCATTCAATGAACATACCTTTGTACTAGAACATAACCTCACTTTACTTTTTCCCTTGTCATTTCTTCACCAAAAACAACTGGACAGTAGTTACACAATTTGCTATTTTTCTCCTTTATACAACTATCTTTACTGCTGCACTATTTCTCCCTGAAAATAGCCAGTTTGCAAATTCTCCCCCTAACTTGCAAATTCTCCCCCTTTGACATCAATGGCAAAGGGTTGCACACCCTGAAATTTATTTGATCCAAACAAAAGACTACTTTTTCAAAACTGATAATATCCATCTTCATTTCCTTAATGAGAATTCCATAAACTTCTTCTTAGAAAATTGTTAGATACTACTCATTGTCACTTGAACATTTTTTGACTGTCATAGACTCTTGTCTCTTGATCTTCGGAGCTAAAAGATACCCAAAGGTTAGCTCTCTCTCAGTCCATACATTTTTTAGTGACTGACAGAAGAAGGAATTACTCCCAATTCCTGCCTTAAGAACTCAAATGTTGTCCTTGAAAGAGGTTTTGTAAAAATGTCTGCAACTTGTTCTTTTGTGGTTACATACTCTAGGTTGACAATTTGGTCAACTACTTACTCCCTTAGAAAATGATACTTGATTGGAATATGCTTATTCTTGAAATGCATGATTGGATTCCTGGAGATGTTAATGGCACTGGTATTGTCACAAAATATTGAAATTGCGCTGTCATTCTTAATCTTAAAGTCACTCAAGGTCTGTTTCATTCATAAAACTTGTGTGCAACATGATGTTGCTGTTATGTACTCAGCTTCTGCTGTGGACTAGAAAACTGATGGTTGTTTTTTATTCAACCATGACACAACTCTTTCCAAGGAAGAATGCACCGCCACTTGTGCTGTTTTTGTCATCAATGCTATCTGCCCAATTTGCATCAATATATGCTGTTAAAGTGACATCATTACTTTTTGAGTACCACAAACCAAAATCCATAGTACCTTTGAGATATCTGAATATCCTCTTGACCGCGTATAAGTCTCTTTTGGTTTTGCCTGAAATTTGGCCACTAGACCTACTACCTGCATGATATCTGGTCTTGATGCAGTAGTATACAACAAACTTCCAATCATAGATCTATACAAGGTCTGATTGACTTTTGATGACTTATCTTCTTGATGCAACTTACAACTTGTTGTCATTGGAGTACTTACTAATTTACAGTCTTCCATATCAAATTTCTTCAACATTTTTTTAATGTACTTAGCTTGAGAGATGAACATTCCCTTATTTGATTGAACTACTTGCAATCCAAGAAAAAATGACAGTTCTCCTAACATAGACATCTCAAATTCTTGTTGCATTACCTCTGCGAACTCCTTAGACATCTTGTCATAGTCACTACCAAAGATAATATCATCAACATACACAACTATGATTAATTGATGCTCACCTTCCGTTTTGATGTAAAGATTGCTATCAACAACACCTCTTTTGAAACCCTTATCAAGTATCTGTCAAGTTTTGCATACCACGCTTTAAGGGCTTGTTTTAACTCATATAATGCTTTCTTTAGTCTACAGACATGGTCCTTATTTCCTGACAAAGAGAAACCTTCAGGTTGCTCTATATACACTTCTAAATTTTCATTGAGAAATGCAGAGTTTACGTCCATCTGAAATATCTTGAAATTCTTGAAACCAACATATGCCAAAAACAGTCTTATGGCTTTCAATCTTGCCATAGGTGCAAAAGTTTCGTCAAAGTGAACACCTTCTACTTGAGCATAGCTTTTACATACTAATCTTGCTTTGTTTCTCGTGATTTGACCATCTTCATTCAATTTGTTCCTAAAAACCTATTTGGTTCCAATGCTCCAACTGCCAATAACTTTGAAACTTCACAAATGTGTTATCACTCTGGAGGGCACCCTACTTGAAGATGTGCAAAGCACACCCTCACTCCAGCTGATACAATTGAAACTTTTTAGAGTGTGGGTGACTCTATGATGAGAAGAACCTCCAGAGAGGGCTGGTTCCCTTAGGATTTTTCAATAAATTTGACTACTGTGATTTTTGGGGTGAAAAGGGAGAAGGAAAATTGAAAGAAAATCCTAATTAACGGGAGGTGATACGCCTGAATTGTCCAAACCCTCTGAAGTTATTGAAATCAATGCACACATATAATTAAATGAAATTTATAATTCTGTCCTTAAGCATAAATATTCTAGATGAAGGGTTGAAAACATCTTCAAATGCCCTGCAAAAGTGTGAGAAAGGGAGAGATAGGTGAGGAAGGGACCTGCAAAAGGAGATAAATCTCACTTATACGTTGATGCACAATCAAATTACACACTATCTTCTGTCAAAACGCAGATTCAGAACAAAAACTTCTTTATTGATGAATGGTCCAGCTTACAATTTCTTCCTTCCAACTTCAGGGTTCCTCTAAATGGCTTGATTAAGCCAAATAAATAAGATTTTCCAAACCCTGTAATAGCCTTAAGTGTAGTTCTAAAAGAGGAAAGGGTTAGTCTTGGTTAATTAACTCAAGACTTAACCTCTTTTACAATGTTTAGAATATTCAATAAAATCTTTCCTATACAAAATCTGCATGCATCTCCAAACTTTGGCATAGAAAATAAGTGGTGGAGCCAAGTTTGAAAGATTAATTCTTACAATAAACAATACACTCTCCAAAAATCTTCAAACATGTATGAATCCAAGGTTGGCGTAGAAGTGTGGATGATGGGCCCATTGAAAGTCAAACTTCTCCTTTGCATGAAAGACTACGCAAAATCTCTAAAAAAGGAACTCCATTTGATCCGTTTGAAAACTAAGCTGGAAGAGGAGATACCCGTTTGCATGGAAAACAAGGAAGATGTGTAACAAGCTTGTCTAGTCAACTCCAACTCAAGACTAGTCAACCTCCAATGGTCTCTACTTGCATGCAAAGCTACGCTACATCTTGGACTGAGAACTCTGCTAGAACTGCCTGAAACGTTGAAAGCTTTGGATTGCATGAAAATCAAGAAGCGTGATTTAGGTCAAACAGTGAACAAAAGCTTTGACCAATCCACTATAAATAGCCTTTTGCCTACATAGACAAGGATCTTGATAAGTGGGAGATATATTTAGACTGAATCTTTTGCTATTTCTTGGCATTCTGCTCTCGGTTCTCTTGTTTTTTTGCATGCATTTCGCTTGGCCTTAACTATTTATAGCTTTTGGCTGTATTTGCTTGGCTTGTCTTGTGCTTGGACCTTGCCTTTATTCTCTTTTCCCCTGGGCTTATTCTTTTCATCTTCCCGCGGACAAAAAGTCCGCGGGAATTGTCTTTGACTTTGCTTCTGTTCCCGTCTATTTCCCTTAGACTTTTCTCGGGATTATTTCCCCTTGGTTTGTTCATTTCTTCGGATCTTTCTTTTGTTTTTTCTTGCTCAGTTAATTTCTCTTGGACAAATTGTCTGCGGGAATTATCTCAGACTTCTTCATTTGGACTTAATTGTCCCTTGGATTTTGTTCTTTCCACTTTTCCGCCGACATTTGTCTAAGACTTTCCTTTGGTGGTTTGCTTTTGAGCTTTCCTCTTTCAAACCCTCCGAAGGAATTCCTTCAGACAAATTGTCAAGTCCTTTGTCATTTTCCTGCGGACTTTTCTTCTCCTTTCTTTGCTAGAGACCTTCCTTTGGATCTTCCTCTTGGACATTCTTGTAATTGAATTTTCCCAAAGGGCAATTACCCTTCAAGATCTTTGTAATGTCCCTTGGCCTTCTGAAAATAGCCCTTCGGACTTTTCATCTTGGTACAGTTTGCGGGAATTCTTCTCCTTTCTTTGCTAGAGACCTTCCTTTGGATCTTCCTCTCGGACATTCCCGTAATTGGATTTTCCCAAAGGGCAATTACCCTTTAAGATCTTTGTAATGTCCCTTGGCCTTCCGAAAATAGCCCTTCAGACTTTTCATCTTGGTACACTTACCCTTAGGCTTTCTTGTCAAGTGACTCTCCCGAAGGGCACATACCCTTCGGGATTCTTGCAAACGTCCCTTGAAATCTTGAAGTGAACCTTCTCGAAGGGCAGATACCCTTCGGGATTCTTACCAATGACCTTTTCGAAGGGTACATGCCCTTCGGGTTTTCTGCAAGTGTATTTTTGCGAAGGGTACAGACCCTTCGAGTTTTTTGGAACTGCCCTTCGGGAATTTAAATTGGCCCTTTTTTGGAATTTTGGAAAGTCCATCAGATTTGTTCAAAATGTCCCTTCGGACTTGTGTTATGAACTTTCTTGAAGGGTAGGTGCCCTTCGGGATTTTTATAATGAACCTTCCCGAAGGGCACATACCCTTCAAATTTCCGCTTTGAGTTTTCTCGAAGGGCACATACCCTTTGGGATTTTTGGAATGGTCCTTCCCAAAGGGTACATACCCTTTGGGATTTTCAAACTGCACTTTTTCCTTACCCTTTGTAATTCTTTCGGACTTCTTGCAAAGTCCTCTGAAATCTCCTTTCACTCGGACCTTTTCCCTCGGACAAAAAGTCCAAGGAAATTGTTTCCACACTTAGCCCGAAAGATTTATGAGGAAGACGACACTAAGAAAATAAAACACTTGATTTAAAATCCGAAAAAATAAACCTGTACTCCCTTCTGATCGCTTGCTTTCATCTGAAAGTGAACCTACAAGCCTGTAGGTTAACTTTAAGGATGGCTGTAGCTATATAGACCAGTAGGTTTACTTGAACTGTTCTCTTAAAATATAACCTTAATGCCTGATGCATTAGTTACCTTGTCACCGTGGCCTTCAAAACCTAGATTGAAGCAAATGTTTGATTGGTAATCAAACTCCACTGTAAGTACCTTTGTGAGTTGAAGGTGGCCCTTAGATGGATGGCCTATTCGAAGAAGTGCCTATGAACATTATCCACAATCCATCGTGCATCATGTATATCTATGAGGTGTCTTTAGCCATCAATCAATCCCTCGCTTTAACATAGTTTTCTCATTCAATGAATGTTTATAGGAGACTACTATAGGATACATCCTCTGTAGGTTGTAATGGCTGTAGCTGTCTTTCACCCCATAAATGGGTTGTGTCACATTGCTGTAGGTCTTCATCATGACTGTATTTGATACTTTGACTGCCTACATATCCCTTTGTTCATGCCTTGAGACTATAATTCACCAGTTTGAACAGCTGTATAGGAGATTTGACCATTCTGGGGAAAGTTTCTAATAGTAGGGGCAGTAATAAGGCCTTGACAGGCCAAATTACTTAACAATATGATACGGCCACTTATGGAATTGAAGGTGTATGCTTTGATCCGAGGTTGAATATCATCTCTTGAAAGTTGTTCAAGATTTTTGGAAACAGCTTGTGTAGTACAGTCCTGCATATAAAACCACGACCCCTGTTCATGAAATTCACCAAATCAACCACCAATAGTTGTGCAATTGATCCATCCTGCTGGAAACACATTGAATTCAGTCCTCTTTTGAAATTCTAGCCAAAAACTATCGACGAAATCGGAAACACATACATGGTTCAAATGAACCGTGCAGGGTGATGCAAAAAAAAAATTATTATGTAGGGAGTGGGAAATCCTACTCTAATGTGTCATGAGAATATCAACCTCACAAAGTCATTGAGTGTTTGGGTAAAGTAGCTGCCTTTTTTGACCACGTCTTGCGATTGGATCAGCTTTGAAGCATCAACAGTTGGCAACTATCATTGCAAAACAAAAAACAACATGGATTTGTACCTTTCAGTGTCCCGCTTCTTTGCAAATTCAGCCTCTTCATGGAAATGCATCCATTCTTCATTGTCATCTCTCTGTTATAACTTGAATGGGTGCTAGGTTTGATTGTGTATGAATTTAGGCTCATTCTCATTCTTTGAAATGAACATGACATATGGCTTCTCAGTACTAGTTTCCAAGAGAGCCTGGAATCTGATTGGACACACTTGTCTCCAGGAAATACTTGCATGATTTTTCCAAGGACTGGGCTCCTTTGCTCTATTACTACAGCCAGACTCCTCTTCATCTTCTTCCCTTGTAATGCGATTTGAAATGGAGGGTCCTCCAAGTATCTGCTGCCACTTGATTTCCTCAAGAGGGGACAATTCTTCATCCTCACAATCACTTCTGATTGTAGCCAAGATCCCATCTAGGTCCTCTGCTGCCATTAGTTCCTCCATAGTTTGCTCTCTTGTGTGAGGAGAACGGTCCATCTGAACTGGAATGCCTTTTTTATGGGAAGCCGGGAAACTTTCTTTCTTTTGCTGTTTTTTCTCTTCAAAGAGGAAACATCCTTCTCCAAAAGCAGAAAACATGTCCATAACATTAGTATAAGAAAAAAGATCATTAAAATGGGAAGAGGGGTCATGAACTGAAGATGAATTCTCTAACAAGCAATTAATTTCTAAGTCCTCTCCTTCATCATCGTCTTCATTATAAAAAAAAACTTTTCTGCTCTTAAAGGGGTTTTCAAGTGTATTCTGCCATGTAAGTCCCTCAAGAAGAGATAGCTCTTCTCCTTCAGCTTCCAGAGAAACTAAAAACTTGTGCATAATGCCATCTTAAAGCAGATCAATTGTAGGAGGGGCTTGCTGAGTTGGTCATTGAAGTAATAAAGAAAGGTAAAAAAAAACCTTTATAAGGCCATTCTGTCAAATGACGGAAATGTACACAAAGCTTGCATGTAAAAGACAACCTGCAAGTCCAACTTTTTCCATGCTCTGGCCGTCAATAGCTTTGAAACTTCACAAATATGATGCAGTCACTTATGGAATTGAAGGTGGATGCTTTGATCTGAGGTCAGATGTCATCTCTTGAAAGTTGTTCAAGCTTTTTGAAAACACCAATTATATAACACATTGTATTACGTATGTAATACAGATAGTACCCACCCATATATATATGGTTACAGAGTATGTATACAATCCAGGATAGCTCCCCCCCAATATATATATATATATATATATATATATATATTTATTGGGGGGGAGCTATCCTGGATTGTATACATAATACGAGGATATACTCTGTAACCATATATATATGGGTGGGTACTATATGTATCCTTGTATTATGTATACAATCCAGGATAGCTCCCCCCCCAATATATATATATATATATATATTCAACCACCAATAGCTGTGCAATCAATCCATCCTACTGGAAACACACTGAATTGAATATTGAATCGAAGAATTTACACTCTTCGAACTCCTTAAGCCGTCCTCTTCTGAAATTCTGCCCAAAAACTATTTACAAAATGGGAAACACATACATGGTTCAAATGAACTATGCAGGGTGATGCAAAAAACATCTTATTATGTAAGGAGTGGGAAATCCTACTCTAATGTGTTACGAGAATATCAACCTCACAAACTTATTGACTGGTTGGGTAAAGTAGCTGTCTTTCTTGACTGTCTTGCTATTGGATCAGCTTTGAAGCAACAATAGTTGGCAACTAGCATTGCAAAACAAATACAAGAAGGATTTGTACATTCCAGCCTCTCTCTTCTTTGCAAACTCAGCCTCTTCATTTAAATGCATCCATTCTTCATTGTCTTCACTCTGTTTTAACTTGAATGGGTGCTTGGTTTGATCATCTATGAATTTAGGCTCTTTCTCATTCTCTGAAATTAACATGACATATGGCTTCTCAGTACTAGTTTCCAAGAGAGCTTGGAATCTGATTGGACATCCTTTTCTCAAAGAAATACTTGCATGACTTCCCCAAGGATTGGGCTCCTCTGCTCTATTACTACAGCCAGACTTCTTTTCAACTTCTTCCCATATAATGCAATTCAAAATGAAGGGTTCTCCACGTATCTCTGCCTCTTATTTCCTCAAGAGGGGACAATTCTTCATTCTCACAATCACTTCTGATTGTAGCCAAAATCACATCTAGGTCCTCTGCTGCCATTAGTTCCTCCATAGTTTGCTCTCTTGCATGAGGATAATGGTCCACCTGAACTGGAATGCCTTTTTTATGGGAAGCCATTAAAATTCCTTTCTCTCGCTGATTTTTCTCTTAAAGAGGAAGCAGCCTTCTCCAAAAGCAGAAAACATGTCCACAACATTAGGAGAAGAGAAAGAATCATTAAGACGGGAAAAGGGGTCATGAATTGAAGATGAATACTCTAACAAGCATTTCATTCCCAAGTCCTCTCCTCTGTTTTTTTTTTCATTAAAAAAAATTAAATCTTTTCTGCTCTCAAAGGCTTTTCAAGTGTATCCTGCCATGTAAGTCCCTCAAAAAGAGAGAGCTCTTCTCCTTCAGATTTTAGGGAAACCAAAGGTTCATGCATAATACCATCTTCAAAGAATGTCTCCATGCTTTGTGAATAGCCTATTGCAGGGCTTATGTCAGTTGAAGCTTTCTTTCTAGGCTCAATACCTTCACCAATATACTCTTCTTCTGAATCAATCCATTCTGATATCTCCATATATGCATCCATATCAGCCTCCTCTTTGATTTGATCTTTTTGTTCATGTCGGAGGAAAACCCCATTGTTAATCCACTCGTTGCTTCTGAAATAAGCTGGGTTTTCACCCTTTCATTGATTTCTTTTCAATTTTGGGGGCATTTAGGCCTGAGAAGAACATGAATTGGTATATCATAAGGTCTATTTCCTATTTGGCTTGTAGAGGGCATGTGGGAAAAGATTTTTGTAGCGATTCAGACTGAAGACTAGGCTTGCTTTTTTGATAGGGATTGGGAATACTTGGCACAACAAGCTGAATTCGCTTGAGAGTTTGGGATAACAAGCTGATTTTGAGCATTTTGGGTAGGTAGTTGCCTTTTAAAGGCTATGAATTCACTAGAAATCTCTACAACAATGCGTTTTATTTCAGCCATTGAGCTAGGACTTGTAGATTGGCCTTGGGGTGGCTGGGGTGAGATAGAGAGTTGCATTTTAGAATACTGAGGAACTTGGAGAAGACTACAAAGCTGGGGAAGTAATGATTTTGGAACTATTGGAGCAACCATACCAGCTTGTATAAGGCTTTCTCCAGCTATAAGAACAATATTCTAAGCCTATGGGAGTGCTCTTCCTCCAAGTGTTTGAATCATGACAGCAAGGTTTGAATCAAAAGATTTTAAATAATTTTGATGGGCAATTCTTGGTGAGGGACTGAATTTAGCAGAGATCCTTCTCCAAGTTATTTTGTATTTGAGATTGAACTTTGTCATGTGCTCCAAGGCAATGCTTTTGATTGTGCTGAGATGCTCTTTGAGAACAAGCACATCTACATCCTCTTGAATTACGTAGGCAACTTTTCTCCTAGCTCATCCCATGTTGAAATTGAGTTTGAATTCAACTTTCTGAACCAGTCAAGTACTTTTCTCTTGAGAGAAGAAGCAAGCAGCCTGAGGGCTATATTTAATTCTGTAATGTGGTGGATTTTACAAAGGTTTGCCACATCTTGAATGGGGTCTGTTGGGCCTACAAAATCATCTCCATTAAAGGAAGGAAGGGCTTTTATAGAAAATTTTGGATGTCATCCATTGTTGTAGATGTAGTGGACTGCTACAATTCCATGACACAAAAGGTAAATCTCTTGGCTTGACCATGACAATCTGATTTCACTATGATGCAAGAAATTGAAAAGAGGCAAGGTCTGCAAGACTTGAAATTGAGGGGTTCTATGACCAGTGGAGTTACCAAGTGATGGGATATTGCTTAAAAAACAAGTAGATTTGAGATTCTTACCAAAAACCTTAGACAATTACATGAATCAATTGGAATTATTTGAAAATCAAGCAAATCTGGGGCCCACCGGGTGTGCCAAAACTGTTAATGGTTTGAAATGTCTGATTTAATGCAGCCTGCATTTCAGTCACATGGGGAGTTCTACTTAGGGCAGGACTACTCTTTGTAGAATAACCTCCAAAGACAGCAGGTTCTGTTCCTATCCTAGTGCTATCTTAGCTAAACTAATGCTAATCTAATGCTTGCAGGAGAAAAGGGAAGAGAGAAACAAGAAAGTAAAAGGGTGGTAATGCACCAAGATAGAAATGGGTGGCATTGGGCTCCTCTGCCTGAGTATGAACACAAAACTTTTGAATATGCAAGATAGGTTGAAATGCACTGTATGAGCAAATGCCAAAGATAAGAACAAACTAGAATGTGAGAATGGAGCTTTCATAGTAAGAAGAAAGCCAAAGGGTAGACAACATAGAATCACAAAAGTTTTTATCAATTACTCAAATTATACATCGCTGCAAATATGCTATACAAGGGCTTTTTTTCTATACATGAACAAAAACAAAGGCCATGGCACCGTGAAACAAAATGAGGCCCAAGCAGGTCTAAGAAAGAGCCAACAACAACAACCCAACATTTTTTTACAATGAGGGATCTCTGCCCTTTATAGAATGAGAAAGAGAGGAGAAGAGAAGAGAAGGAGAAGAGGAATTGAATTCTCAACTGCGAATTACAAAAAATAGAAGAGATTTTAGTAAAAGCATTTATTTATCCTTGCTTTGTACAGCTCTGTATATTTTGCTTGCTACAACTTCTTTTCAAGTTTTCCATGATGCCCATGCTGCCTGCCTTGTCATAAAAGCTTCAGCTATTAAAATAAGAATCTTAGCTTATGAATTTTGAAGTAAAAGCTTTAGTGGACCTTTTTTTATTACTTGTGACTCTTCTAAAATATAAAGTCTTTTATTAAAGCTTGGCTACCTAGCTTTGGTAAAAAGTCAAAAAAAATAAAAATTAACTCCTATGCTACCCGTAGCTTCTTTTTATGCACCAGCTCTTTATTTAAACTAATGGGATGAGCACACTAATTAAATAAAGCTTTAGCTTTAGCAAATTTAATATAGCTCTTCTAGCATCCTTAGAGAAATAGTTTAGCTTTTAGTTCAGACGACCATTTTCTTCAAGGAAAATAAAACTTGAGAAATAATTGGAGCATGGTGCAAAACATTCTAAACATTATAATTGAAGCTTTTTCTAAAGTCAGAACTTGGGCTGTAACATACTCCTTTACAACCATCTTTTGTTATTAACACTACCAATAATTTTTAATTCGACGTGTTAATACATTACTATGAAAGCCCTATACCTATAAAAGTATGCTTTTCCATTGTCTATATATACACCACTGTTTTTCCATGCTTTTGTTCACTGCTTACTCGTGTAAACAGATTCCTATTCTTTTGGCAAATTTCCAACTTTTTTTGTATTTGAAAATTAAAATGGTTGTTTTGTATGGTACCTTACCAGTAGGGCTAACATGATTTTTAATTCGTCCAAGACTTAGATTTAGATTATTAATTTTTAATGGGATTTTACTTGTGTGTATAAGTTATGTCATGATGACCTCCATGAGTAATCATTATCCTAATGACATTTTATTCATGTCTTTTGGTAATAATTTCAAAGCTGTCAGGGTCTTTCTCCTCAATTAGAGCACATATGATTACCTCTTGTATTAGCAACTAAACACGAAATTTAACCAGAATGATAAGTAACTAGAAATATGAAACAACACATGAATATGAGAGACTACACAATTGTATTAATAATTACTCAGAAGAAAATACAATAAAGAAGATGCTACTTTTTTTTCCACCTCAAAGGCTTGTCACACTTCAAGACCTTCTTCCCTCTCTCTCACAGTCACAACAATCAACTCCAATATAGAATTGATGTTCACCTCCACCAGTCAGTAACATGCTGCCAGTACACCAAGCACACAACCGTACTCCAAGTAGATCTCCTGCTCTCTGTTGCTACCTGCAAATCACCAGACTTTACTCACCATTGTAGATCTCCAAAAGAAGCCATGCACACCTGCTGACCAAGATCATACATATACGAAGAATCCTTCTGATTCTCCAAACCAGCACCCACACTTGGTACTGTGGCACTAGGAAGAACACACCATTGCTCTCCTCTCTCTGAAGGAGCTTATTTTGCTCTCTTACTCTCTAGCACTAGATTACAATACAGCCAATGAGTCTATTATATAGATCTCATGCTTACAATAATTAGACTATCTTAATTACAATAATTAGACACGCAACTCAAGACTATAGCTAGCCTTTAACATGCAAACTAACAGTCCAAAAATAGACTCTCCGGAATCCGCATGCAAACTGCATGTTCACACAGGTTGTCGACGTCGGCTCTTTCTGATCGATGTCGACCGACTTGTAACCGACGTTGGTTGCCTATGCACTGCTATCTGACCGACGTCGGTTGATCAGAGCGACGTCGGTTGCCCTGCAACTCATTCTGCAACTCTTCGTAACCTTCGCAAGCTCCGTAACTCCTCCTGTTTGCATCTTGGTGAAGCTTTTAGCTCCACAACCTAACAATCTCTCACTTGGAGATAAACAGCTGCACCTGTACCTGTACCTGTACACCGTCTAATTTATTCCCTGCCCTGTATCCCTCTTCAAGCTCAATCTTGAAGACCAACTACTACACAACCTGTGATGCTACACCTGTCATCCAAGTAACCTGCCACATCCGAACCTACAAACCCATGTAGTGAATACCTTGACCCTGCATAACAAGAATCCCTATTGCTAGTCCCTCTCAGATACCTGAGAATCCACCTTCCCCGAATTGGCTCCAAACTCTCTGACAACTCTCATTGCTTGGAAAAACTCAGGCCTACACTAGACCTTATGTGATTTCGAACCCTGTTCTAAGCTCAGTTTGAACTGTCCAGCCTTTGGTGTGCTTACTGATTCTGCACCCTGCTTCTTGAACCCCACCAACACCGTCTTCACATCAACTCCCACTGGGGACAAAATCTCCATGTCTCTTATGCCAAAGAATTTCGCTGCTCCAAATTTTTCATGACATATTTCTGAACTAACCTTACCTTTAGCTCAGCAAAACCCTGTATGTACAAACCTGCTAGCAAATCACCCACATACAGTAACAGAGTAATGTTGCAATCATTATCCACCTGGTAAGTCAAACACAATGGTTACACTGACATTGACTGAAGCCCTGCTTTGTCATCCACCTGTCAAATCTGTACCACTGTCCTGCAGCTTCTTCAAGACCTTATACCTTGGCCTTCTGTCTCACGTATCCATCCACTCTCTTCTTCAATTTGGGAATCCATCCGTCTTTCAGTGCTTTCTTCTAGCTGACAACTCTACCAACAAATACCTGTTTGGTTCTTCTCCAAGGACTCACACTCCTCATCCATGCCAAGCTCCCACTGTTTCTGGATTCTACTTGCATTGTTTCTTCACATCTTTTTGGTTCTTGACCATCAATAAGCAATATAAAGAAGGTGAACAACGAATATGAGGTTCACTTACCCTTTCTGATCTCCATATGGGCGTTTGAGACTCTTTGACAGCTTGCTGTCTGCCCAACATCCGTTCCAGTGACCGATTTCGGCCATCTCCTAGTCTGCATCCGACCGATGTCGGTTCCCTGCACTGACCCTGACTGCCGACGTCGTTTTCATGGCTGACGCCAGTATCCATTTTGCCGACGTCGGTTCCTGTATGACCGATGTCGGTCTTCCTGTTGCTGACGTCGGTTATTGTATGAACGACGCCGGTACCTGTGTTCGCCTATGAGTGATGATTTTTTATCCGCGAGTTTCTTTTGGATCAAAACCCTGTTCAAATCAACACAGCCTTGCTCAGAATAATTCAGTCCCCTCAGTTGATCTTTGTCCGTCTCCTCCTCCATGAACACCAAGGCCTTCCAGTTCTTAAGTTTATCAAAGATATCTGTTTTTCGCTTAAGAACATGCATTCCCCTCCTACATATGTGATCAAGCCTACAAAGCCACATCTCTGCAACAGAAGGTGAATCAGTAATATAAGTAGATAGATAAAAGATACCTACTTTCTTACCACCGTCTAATTCAAGTACATCCGCTGTGAGAGTTACTGTGCATCTCCCATCACCCAACTTTCTTGAAGAAATTAGACTCATCTCCAAGACTGGTACCTGAATGACCTCCTTCAACACCTGTGTTATCCGTTTGTATTTTCAGCTTCACTTTCCCTTTGCCAACAATCTGACAAGGCTCACCAACTCCTAAATAAATTTCTCCAAAGTCTCCCAAGACATATCCATGAAAAGATGCTCTATTTCAGGCTGCATGGAAAGAGGCAAAAGAATATGTAAACCAAGATTCTACTTTATCCAGAGCAACCTGTGCAACAACACCTGCAACATCTGCTTCTACACGCTGATCTTTTACCGACCAACAATCTTCCTTTACCTGCTCTTTCTTTCCATCAATCAGACCATTCGTGCTATTCAGTTTCTCCATTCGTAGCTTACTTTCTTCTGCCATTGTTATACTCCCACTCAATCTGAAACCCCTGAGAGTGACCTGTAATCAACAAACACTAACCAGATCTGAAACCACCTGTTAGTAACCCAACCAAAAACTCTGATACCAACTGTCAAGTTGGTACCAGCTTGGTCAACCTGGTCAACCTGCTCTGATACCAATTGTCAGGATCTTGCTCTTCAATTAGAGCACATATGATTACCTCTTGTATTAGCAACTAAACACGGAATTTAACTAGAATGATAAGTAACTAGAAATATGAAACAACACAGGAATATGAGAGAATACACAATTGTATTAATAATCACCTAGAAGAAAATACAATAAAGAAGATGCCACTTCTTCTTCCACCTCAAAGGCTTGCCACACCTCAAGACCTTCTTCCCTTTTTCTCACGGTCACAACTATCAACTCCAATATAGAATTGATGTTGACCTCTGCTAGTCAGTAACACGCTGCCAGTACACCAAGCACACAACCGTACTCCAAGTAGATCTGCTCTCTGCTGCTACCTGCAAATCACCAGACCTTACTCACTATTGTAGATCTCCAAAAGAAACCATGCACACTTGCTGACCAAGATCATACATATACGAAGAACCCTTCTGATTTTCTAAACCAGCACCCACACTTGGTACTGTGGCATTAGGAGGAACACACCATTGCTCTCCTCTCTTTGAATGAGATTATTTTGCTCTCTTACTCTCTAGCACTAGATTACAATACAGCCAATGAGTCTATTATATAGATTTCATGCTTACAATAATTAGACTATTTTAATTACAATAATTAGACACGCAACTCAAGACTATAGCTAGCCTTTAACATGCAAACTAACAGTCCAAAAATACTCTCTGGAATCCGCATGCAAACTGCATGTTCACACACAGGTTGCTGACGTCGGCTCCTCTTGATCGATGACGCCGACTTGTAACCGACGTCGGTTGCTTCTGCACTGCTATCTGACCGACGTCAGTTGATCAGACCGACGTCAGTTGCCCTGCAACTCATTCTGCAACTCTCCGCAACCTCCGCAACTCCTCCTGTTTGCATTCTGGTGAAGCTTTTAGCTCCACAACCTAACAAAAGCAAATGACCCACATAGCAGACAAACACCTTTAGGCTTATGAGCATGTAATGCCTTATAAGTGACCTTTGTCTGACAATGATCACCAATGTGAGATTTACCCATTTATGTACAGCTAAAATAATTTCGAACTCATCCAAGACTTACTAGAATGTACTCAAAAGGCAACAAATTCAAAAAGATAATAAACAATGTAAGATTATAAGGTTGTATTGATCTATAAATAATATGGATATAATTATTCTTAGTGAATCAATGCACCCTTATTATCTAACAGATGTAATAACTTTATTTGATATATTATGGTATACACCCTGGATTTCTTAAGCCAATGCCTTCTGAGATGTAAATCACTTCCCCCCGTTCTACCTTCATCACATTTTGTATCCATACACTTTCCTTTGAATTGAAGGAAGTGAAAACATTCTTATTGTGGAAAATTGCACCATGACTTCAGAACATCTAGACATTTATTTTTGCCTTATGGATGTCTGCAGCATCCTTCACATTTAATGATATTATTTTAATTCTCGCTAGAGTGCCCTTTGGCCCTGTGATCATCGATTCAACTGTGTATGATAGCATTTGAAGTTTTTTCTGTTTCTTGATTGATAGTGTAATGATCTATTTCTCATTTCCTTTAATGCTATCCTAATTACCCCATGCTTTTGATCCTTTTGGCGTGGAAGTGTAGGAGATCCAAAATATCCAAATTCTGCTGGCAAGGTCCATATCTTGAGCCTTATTATCTGCTAAATATTTGGCATTTATTTCATTGGCTTATTGTGTTTACTGTTTCCTGCCTTGTGTTCCCCAACTTCATCCACGTTCATATGCTCCTTAATTTTATTCTATATATAAATTAGTGTATGGAATTATTAATAATGGAACGTGATATATGTGTGTGTGTGTATATATATGTACCACCTGATGGTAACGGCTTTCCCACTTGGATTATTTTATATTGAGGACCAGTTTTTAGAAGATACATGGAATCAAAAATAGCTGAAGATTATGACTTCATCAATATAGTAATCCTCAAGAGTAAAGATTAAAGAGCTTACCTTACTGTGCATAAGTCGTAATTTGAGAAAAGTTAAGTAGTGGACAACCTACCAGTGTTCTGCTTGTTTTATTCAATTCCACTCTAGCTTCTCCAGTCTTCTGCTTTGTTGTTCTGTTCAATTTTAGTCTAGCTTCTCCAAATGAACTCCCTTTGCATTTTGTTTGATGCCAAGAAGCACAACACCTAAAGCAATGCCATTGCAATTGGGAGTAGGAATAAATAAACATATCCCTCACATGATCCATTTCAATAAAATCTGGCCTTTCCCGTTGGAGTTTTACTTATTCTGTGGATATTATTTCTGCAGTGAAGGCGTGTAGCACCATCTTGGATGTGTATGGAACCAAAGAGATCATTTGCTTACTCTTCCAATGATAGTGCTAGCCATTTTAACGTGATGAGACATGCAATTATGAAATTTCAATCATAAGATCCTCACCTCATTCTTGTCGACCACTTACCTATCAAAATATTAAAAGTTGGATGCTTAGGTTTACTAATTAGTAAATATGTGTTGGATCAAAATTAAAAACTACTCTATTATTTGCAGCTGCATTAAATAATGACAGTGGGCCTCTACAGAGAAGGGAAACACTCTATCTTCTTGCAGTAGGTCACTACAGGGCTGAGGACTATGGAAGGAGCAGGCGATACATAGACCAAGCGTTACAGGTTTGTGTATGCTACTGACTTCATTTTTCTTTCATATTTTTAGTTAGGCTTACAAGGATATTTGATAAGACATTTGGGGCCTCTGCTTGATATGATACTTGCTCAAATAATTGTTTTATTTGATTCCGCTTATCTTAGAATGCTTTAAAATACTCAAACATTTAGACTTGAAGTGCAAATGTGCATTATAGATTAGCTTGTGACAACTATGATGCCTTTATCAAGAATAAGAGCAACAATTAGTGTGCACAGATCCTGATAGTTCAAGGGATCTAGGTATCGATACGTACTGGTAGTCATTGCAGCATGTGGAGGTAGGTTGATTTCTTTTTTTTTTTGCAGATTGCTCCGGACTGGAGGCAAGCATTGACATTGAGAAAAATAGTCGAAGACAAAATTGCTAAAGGTAAGTTGAAAGGTTGTCGAATGCCTAGAGACATTCATCATCCATACTTCAAGCATGTTTTCAGATTGAATGTTATTAATATGGAAGAATTTATCAGGGCATGACATGACTTGGTACCAGCTCTTTGGTATCATATACAGCTTTAATTTTTTTTCTTAATTTTCTGAACAGAGTAGCATAGTGCCATTTCTTAATTCAACTGAGAGGTCTTGTGTGGCAGATGGTGTAATTGGCATAGGTATTGCAGTCGCTGCAGCAGGAGTAGTTGCAGCTGGGCTTGCAGCAGCATTGTCACGAAGGAACTAAATTACAATGTGATACTGAGAACTAGTGACAATATGAGTTCTCATGCTCTATGTAGAGAATGGTTTTGATGCTTTGAGGAGACTGCTTATTCCCAATCCATCTTCAGCACTGTACAAAGATTCCAGTACAATAAATTGTTGTGCCATTGTGGAAGTTGAATTCCTTTTTGCGTATTATTTTAACTATATTTTGAAACTTGGGAAACTGCAATGTAATGGTCTTATTTTGGCAGATTCTGCAGGATTTCATGAATATAAATTACATCAGCATATGTTATTCAGCATGCAGTGTAGATTATATCCTTTGATACATGTACACTGTCTTCCTACATATACCATTCAGATCCTAAGATTTCTGGGAAGAGAGCCTTGTGAGTTGTCTTCCTACATATACCATTCAGATCCTAAGATTTCTGGGAAGAGAGCCTTTTGAGTTGTCTTAGTTATACATATATTTCAATAAAAAGGCCACTAGAATTTTGGTTTACCCCCCAATCTTGTTTTGTATGCCTAATGCTTTTAGTTCTTTAACTACTTGTCTATTATACCATTAAGGATTAAAGGTTGCTTGTGAAATCATTTTCTAGAAAGTAAGAGAAGACGACCACAAATGGTCTGATTGATTTTCTAATTCGACCTTTTTGTTTGATCCTCTTTTGGATGAATCATCTTGGGTATTGTCTTGTCATAATTTTTATTTATAAGAATACTATCTTTTTTGTAGTTGTGGTGATTGTATTTAACGATGTGGCTATTTTCCTCAACATCAATACTTGATTCTCTATTTGCTTAAACTTGGTACAAATTTGTCACATTTCTTTATTTCGTGTGTAGGTGCAATGGTAATTTGACGTAGGATCATCGAGGTCAACAAGCAATGTTGCAACAACCAAAAATAGGCATCAGCATTTGTGTGTTTGCCACTTGTCAACAATATTGACATTGTTGTGTGTATTGAAGGCAATCAAAATTAGTCCAAGAAGCATCACTAAAACTCCAATGCCTCAGGAACATCAAGTGGAGTAGGTTTCAATTATCTCCTAGAGATCAAACTAGGCCCAAATTGTAAGGTTTGCAGTAATTGGTGGTTTCAAAATCACCACGACAATTATGTAACTCTAATTGTGAAATAATTGGTGGTTTCACTCATAGTGAAAGAAAAGGTAAATTAACTTCCCATAACAAGAAAAATTGATATGTGGATCATTTTCCAAGAACAAGGGAACTCGAAAATGCACCCCAAAATTGTTAGAGTAGTCATAAAAGATCCAAATTCTTTAGTTGGACGAAGCTTCAATTAGCACAAACGTTAGTTTGGGGGAGAGAGTAAAAGCTTGGAAGAAGCTTGCTAGGGAGGGGTGTGTCCAGGATAGAGAGGAGAGGGTGTCTAAGTCCACGAGTGATTGAACCCGGTAGTAATATTTTTCGTGTTGTGTTCAATAAGTTACAAAAGTGTGTATGAAATCTCGTAATATTGTCTTTCTATGTAACAAAGAGTATGTTTTGGTTCCTAGTATTATGTTTGAAAGTGTGTCCATTGAAGGGCGAGTGAGGCTAGGTTGGGGAACAAGACAACCATTGACTTGGTCCTCTCTTTCTTGTATGCATCATTTGGTATGAGAGCAACGTTGTGTCTTGATTGGGTAAGTGTGTGAGACTTTAGTTGAGTCACTTGCAGGGTGTGAAGAGTCTTGCATTGTCATTATCGAGAGTTGTGAGGTATAGAAATGACACACAAGAAGTACTTGGAAGTGGAGGAAGAGTACCAATAATTACAGGGTTGGTAGAGATGTTGAGAGGACTCCAAGTTAGATTGGATATTGTGGAGATTGCACAACATAGATGAACTAATGTTGCAAATGTGAGTGATGATGGTGGAGCCCCAAAGGTTGAGCTTGTAGAGTTGGGTGATAGAGGACAAATTTTTGAAGGCCATTAATGCCCCAAAGATGGACATTGTTAGCCATTTAGGAGTTTGTGCCTTGAAGACATCATTCATTGAGTCAACAAATGGAGGATCCCAAGAAAATGAAGTTTGTCTACACAAAATTGGAGGGACATGAATTCTTATGGTGGGATCATGTGCAATTAGAAACAACGAGAAGAGACAAAAACTAAACCAAACTTGGGATAGGATGGTTGCAAAGATGAAAAGTAATTTTTAACCTTTTGATTAGCAACGATGTTTGTTCAATAAATTGCAAAATTTAAGGCACAAAAATGTGTAATGAATTACACAGAGGAGTTTTACAAGCTCACCATTCGAGTTGGTCATGTTGAAGGTGACGAAAATAAGATCTCAAGGTATGTGAATGGTCTTCGGATTTCCATACAAAATGAGTTTGGAATAATCAAGTTGTGATATGTGGAAGAAGCCTAATGATGTGTAGCAAAGTTGGAAGATCAGTTGTCAAGGAATCAACATAATATAGCAACAGGGAGAGGAAGGTTTTCAAAATGAAAAGGTACATCTAGTTTTTTCAAAAGTTGGTGCTTACACTTTTGTCTCTCGAGTGCATGTATCTTTCAAGAGGCTTTGCTAGGGTATGAACCTTTCCAATATCAAATGCGCTTTTCAAAATTGTGTCTTATTTATGCTTACTACTTTGGATTTGCTTTCTTCATGTTATTCATGGTTATATATTGTGTCTAGAAAGCTTTAGACCTACACACCTTGATAAATGTAGTGCTAAACTGAATGGTACTACCGGGGATTTGTCAAAACTACCTTTATATATCATTCATAATTCCAAAATGCCAACCATTAATTAGATGCCTTCTAGCAATATTCCTCCTACCATTGATACAAATAAGAAGGATCAATCCAAATGTCTTTGTGAGGAAATACCCATTAACAATACTACTTCCGATAATGAACATACTAGTGAGGATAGAAACAATACTTGTGCTGATACACCTAGGTTTGTTGATATTTCAAACTTTGAGGGCATGGAGGAAGTTGATTTTGAGCCTATATTGCATATGCCACTAAGGAACATGATGCTATGATTTTTCTAGTTATTGAAGCACATAATGAAAGGATTAATATTAAGGATGCTTCGTCTAAATGTAACCCTATAGATCCATTGCATGATACTACTTGGCCTCTTGGAGGCTCTACTTCTATTAGTAAGGCTAGTGTTTCTCATGTTATTGATACTTCTTTGCCTCTACTTAGTACTACACCCCCTCTTCAGGTGGATCCTTATGGCCCTATACAATCTAAGGCTTCTATCATTCCTCCTACTACTATTTGATTACCAACTATGTGCCTATGCAATCACATTCGTATATTGCATCCTTTGGTTGTGGACATAGTCAAAATATCAATCATGCCTCTATTGCAATTAATGATAATCATAATAAGGGATTGCTTCCTACATACACACATACCAATGTTAATTCTACACCTAATGGTACATCTACGGATCCTATAGTACAACTTGAAGGCATGGAATTACAACTTGCACAATTATATAAAGTTGTAGCAAACATAGTCATGTGGTTTCATTTTATGATATATTACTCAATCCTTTGGCCGCAGATGTTCTTGTTCACCCCTTGTCCCCTTGGTTCAAATTTCTAAATTCACATTATATAGTGGCAATGGGGATCCATCCCATTATTCTAGAGCCTATTTTACATCTTGCATTGGTTTTCACCATGATAATTTATTTATGATCAAGCTATTTTCTATAAGTTTCATTGGCTATGCTTTGATTGGTTTTACACCCTACTTGTATGTTTTGTGCATGAATTCAATGATTTGACTTATATGTTATTATTTTTATAAGTCAAAAGGTCATATTTTCTCAAATCGCTCAAATCAAACAAGGATACTGTAAGTTTTACCCTTCAACCTCGTTCTATGCCAATGTCTTTATAAAACTATTAATTGCCACTCGGTTTATGTATTCTTTCAAACATACATAAGGAATACTTGTTTTATATTTTTAAATCGATGGCTTTTGAATTAAAAAAAAAAAGATAAGCATTTACCAGATACCAGATGTCGAGAACCAAGTCAAATGCAGAGGGTTGAGTTAGGCGAGGCGAGTTGAATGCCAAGTTAAATAGATGTAGGAGCGAGCTCAGGGTGCACGGGCCGTTTGGAGGTCGAGTTTGACGTTGTAAATCGGCAGGAAGGGTTGAGCTGTGAACAAAACGCCTAAGTTATAGATCACGAGTCAAGAGCTCGTCGAAGGGGTTGACTCACCATGGTCGGGAGATCAAATATCGTCGAAACCAGGGAATGTTGCTGTTGCAAGTTGGGAGTCCAAGTTGGGTTGTTGTGGAGTCAAGTCCAAGGCCAATGCATCCAACGTCGATGCAAACTGTGCCAAGGAAAAACCAATGCAATCTTGTGATAATTGATGCAATAACAATTTGCAGTTTCGATGCACGGATCTTCTTAGAGATGCCCTTTGTAATAATATCAATCTCTTCATAGAATATCATTTTTTACAAAGCAAGCACTAAATGTAATTGCCATTCTGCCCAACGTTTCAAACCCTGAGCCGGGAAGGCAACATATGCAAACAACTTTAAAATGCTGTATTGAATGCTCAAAACGCTATATCGACAATGTTGCAGGGGCAAGTCATTGAAAGATGGAAAACATGCTCTAGTTAGGTCCATTGTGAAGCAGAGATCGAAGAAGTAGCCGAGTTGGATCAATAAAATGGAGCTCACTACCAATGCAAGGTAGCTCTTCTTTGTAAATTTAGATATTTGCAAAAACAAACCCTCAAATGAAGCTTGCAAATCCTTTGCAATACCAATCTTTCAAACCCTCAAGTGAAAATATTCCAAGATCAGAAACAATGGGGTTGTGCTCAGGCAGAGCTTGTGGTTGCACCCCAAAACTGATATTTTTCATTGTTTTTATTCAAAAGACCATGGAGATGAAAACAACCAGAAAACTTAGAAAAAAATCAAAATAGCCCAAAATTGACCAAAACTGAAATGAGTTTTTACAGGGGATCCAAATATTTTTGGATGTTTATGGATTTACATATGAGGTCAAAATTTCTCCAAAATGCTTTAGGAAAAAGTTGACTCTCACAAGTGCTTATTCAAACACACCTAAACCAGGCTAAACATACGTAAACTAAGCATGAACACAATGAACGAAACTGGAATGAGTTACCACTGAAAGAGTGATAAAAATGGATGTGAAGGAGATGCAAATGAATGACGCATGCCAAGCGGTTTCATACATGGTCTGCACTGTTTGACCATTGAAAAAGTGCAAGAAAGGTTTGAATGAACAAGCAATGGATTTGCACATGGTTTGCACTACATAGCCATTGTGCCGATTTGACAACTGAGCGAAAGACAAATATCGAGAAGAGAGGCCTCTAGTGAAATCCACTCTAATCCTAGATGTAGGTTTTACCCCATATCTATGTAGAACCGAAGCTCAAGTATGCAAACACACCACCACAACTTTTCTTTCAATCATCCAACTTATTTTTCATTAACACAATAGTTCATTTATAGGCAATGATCTCCTACCAATAGGGAGATCTTCCTCATCTGAAATCTCTCAATTCTCTCCCTAATCTACTCCCTAAAACTCACACTTATTCTTATCATGTCTCTCCTAATATCTCTACACACCTATTTTCATGTGAATATTACTCATATTATGTCACTTACATTATTCTTCTCCACTAATTAATTTCACACACACACTAATTATCTAATAATCTAAAGTGGAGTACAAAGACTTAGACATCCATGTGAGGACCAATTCCTAGTAGAGCTAATGAACATCTAGCTGACTATGTGCTTAAATTTCAAATGATGATTATGAAAATTTCACACCAAATTCTTAATAGTGAGCTTCAAAATATTTTCTCAAATAGTATGTTTTATCCACTTAAGGACAAGGTCATGTTTAACACATGGATCTTTTGATGAGATTTGTTATGCACTATACAACATTAAAATTAAACTAACAATAGGATTATCTTTCTTGCTTCTAAGAGCAGTTACCAGTTTACAACATTACCATACCCATATCACAAAGTTCTTAAACACTTGTTCGAATGTAATGCTATTACTTTAATTGAGCCATATCAACTGGATACTACTCAAGCATTGCCTAAAGGGTATAACACCAACTTATTTTGTGACTATCACCAAACTTTCGGACATCCAACAAATTGATGCTTCGAATTGAGACATAAGATTCATCACCTCATTGATAACAACACTATACAGATTGAAGGCCATAATTCTACATTGAATGAATCTGTCACAATGCTTATCAATGTTTGAAAGTATCTACAAATCTATTGCCAAATCATAATCCTACAAAGCAAGACAATTTGCATGTCACAAGATCTATACAACAATTAACTATTGCACATGAACATGAGATTGATAACATTATTGTCATAGTTTAGAGTTCTCCACAACAAGCACCTTTTATTACATTCTATGACCACGAGATACCTAACGATGAATCAAACAATGGTCCTTTATACATTTACGTATTTTCTCACATCACCATTTGATTACACAACATTTTGATTGACAAAAGTTCTAGCAAAAATATTATTACTATCATTTTTGTCCAGTCAAGGGTATATTGAGTGAGATTTTCTTAGCATGACTAAGATACTCTGTAGTTACAATGGTATCTCTTGCACACCACTTGGTGGTATTACATTCTCAATTACAACCAATCCTTGAACCCTTTATACTTTGGTTTTATATCATTGTAGATTCATGATCATATAATCTATTACTTGAATGCTCATGGATTATCCAAATGAGATCGATACCTTCTACATCACACAATTGTTTGAAGTTTGTGCATGATTATGAAGTACACAATATTCACATAACATCTTGTGAAGTGCTTATCTAGTGGGCTTCGTAAGAAGAAAATGTAATGTCCCCCTTTTCGAACTAAGTCTTGGGAAGAGACCCTTAGCCTTTTCATTCCCAATGGCTAAGGAAATTAGAGGCAAAAAGGGAAACATTTATGAGCTTAAAGTACATTTTATGATAAAACACTTTATTATCTAATTTTGGGACCTTTTTGAGGGTCTTGGTCACTTAAGGCCTAAAGTGTTTTTATAAGGAAGCTTTTTTATAATATCTTTTTTTAAAGAAAAAGGTAAACTCTCCCTCTTTATTTTGGGTGCCACACTTGGTGGAGAGATATAAAATGAAATGAAAGACTCATTTGAAAGGGTTATCCAATTTGGATATTGAAATTCTTGTGCAAGTATGTCAAGCTTGAACAAGTGACTTGAAGATGAAACCCTTCAAGTGCACAAAGGGGTTTGGGGACAAAAACCTCCATTCTTTATTAGGGCAACTCTATTCAAGGGCTGTAGTTGCACCATAATTGTGCATAAGTATATGTAAGAAATTTTACAAAGGTGTCTTTTGACACCACCTTCATCAATGAATTAATACTATCCTTCAGAAAGTTAGAAATCTTCAATTTGCAGGTAAAAGAAAGGTGGATGAACTCCGTGGAGAAACTCTAGAATGAGTTTAGAGTCTTCTAAACTTTGACGACCTCCTTTGGGAGGGTGGTGACCCTTTACAAGAGGGAAATTTGATCTTTTGAACCCTATTCAAGGGTTAAGGTAATTTTCATAATTTATTTCAGTCATTTGGTGAATTGTTTGGAACAACTGACATGCACAAAAGGACATTCTAGGTCCTAAAATATTTCAAAAATTATTACCATAATTTTGGCACTTGGATGACTTATTTGGCGAACTCCGGAAGGTAATTTGGTGAGAGAAATTCAAATGATAATTTTTAGAATTGTTTCTTCTAATTTACTAAGGTGTGGTGACTCACTTGGAGAGCATTTTTAGGAGTTTAAAGGTTGAAAAATCTAGCTGTACCTTCAAGTAAAATTTAGAATATTTTTGAGAGGTATTTCCAGTTATTCGTCAATTTTTTTCACCCCAAAAAAGGTACTTAACTTACTAAATAATTTTTAGCTTCTTGTTGATTTATTTGGGTGCTCTTTAGCTTGAATATCATAAATTTTTCTAGTTAGGGTTTGGTTGGTTATAGATTTTTTAAATTTCATTTTGGTGCTTAAATTGGCTAGGGTTTGTTGGAAAACCCTCTTTTTGGTCTTCGTATCAAATTGGGGACATTACAGTGGTATCAAAGCCAATTTTTTGGTCATTTGTGGGATGGAAAGGTTATTGTCAACCAGGGACATGGACAATGCTAGGTTTGAGAGGCTTACTCAAGCCCAAGAGCGGTTGATGAAAACTATGGCCACATTTCTTCAATCAATGAAGGGCATGCAAGGGGACCAGCCCCTTGAAATGGAAGAGGAAAAACCCTTTATTAGTTGGGAATTGATGGAATATTATAACAAATACTTGGAATACACATCCCGAGTCAAGGGGACAATGAGCTTCAATACGTTTGTAGCTTGAAAATAGGGAAAGAGGCACCAAGGGCAAGTGGTTGCGCATGACGACTTGGGAAGGATTGTTCTCCCTACCTTTGATGGGGACCAAGGTACTTCAGTTAGAACATGGGTGGACAAGGTTAATGAATACCTTGATTTGAGGCTTAGAGGTTAAAAAGAGGCCCTAAAGTTTGTCATACAACACTTGGAAGGAGATGCCCATGATTGGTGGCATCTTGAGTGGAAGACACAGGGACATGACCTCGTTGAAACATATGAGGAACTAGGTGAGAAGCTCATTAAACAATTTGATAAGAAGAATATGGAGCCTCCAAAATAAAAAATCATGAGGGTACCTAAGAGGGACTTTCACTTACATGAGGGGAAACCATTGTAGTAACCAAAATTGGAAGTTTGTGGACAACCAAAATCAAAATTTTAGAGATACAAGGAACGACCAACACATGGATTTTCCGAATTGCAAAAATCAAAAAAATTGGAGAAAGAAAAAGAGATATTTCAGCTAGATTAAGTGCAACCAATGAGTGGATTTTCTGAACCACAAGAACCAAAAATTCAAGGGCAACCTAGTGAGGGTTTTCCACAAGATATGGGGTAGCCAAGGGGGTTGTAAATGGTAGGTACTAAGGTGAAGGTGATAGAAAAGTTAGATATTCCAAAGGTAAAGCAAGGAAAAGTTGTTCAACAACTTCATGAGCAATCAAAGGATTAAGAAGAAAGCGTGGGTAGTGATAAGGAAATCACAAGGGAAAGGTATGTCATGAAGAAAATTTTCTTCATTATCTTTAATCATAGATCACTTTCTTTTCATAATTTAAGATTTCATGAAAAAGATTGTAAGAGACAATTGTTGTTAGCACTTGGATAGGAAGCACAAGTCTTGACAAGGGTGAACAAGGAAAAGGGATTTCTTGAAGGAGTGATGCCAAATAGAAAGAGAGAAGATGTCATTTTACATCAGGAAGAAAGAAAATCAGATTGGTGCCTGGGTAAGCAATTGAGCTATCATTGTGGTAAGTGCACATTGTTTTTTCCTCATGATTGGTTCTATCATTATCTTGGTTACAAAACTTATGCTATCACGAAGGTTGAGATGAAGGGCACTCAAAGGGGAAGAAAATTCTTCTAAATAAATGAGCATGACAAGCATCCATCATGGATATGGGATCCAAGTGAGCACTACAAAGGTAACATTGTTAGTGGGTCATGTTGGGCCAACATTAAGAAGGGAGTAGGCAAGAATTATCATGGCCCTAAGATCATGGTGACTGTTGCTCTTAGTATTTTCAGCTTGTTCTCCTTAAAGTTTGTTATTGTCACATGGATTATGGGCACTAAGAAGGTATGCTTCTCACACCTCAACACCATGGTGGTGGTCCAAGTAGGTATAAGTGGATTTCTAGCCACTAGATGGTGGAATTGGAAGAGGGAAAATATTTGCTACAACTATGATAAGGAAAGGTTAAGGCACCAAAAGGGAACCCATACTATTTTCATAAGACATGATGGAGTGATTTTAAAAGTGTTGCTAAACATGATTGTTTTCATTAATGTGTTTGCCTTATGTGTAGGATCACCATGTGGACCGGATGTCATAGCAACAAAGAGTACCAAGAAGGATATAAATTATGTGCATGGGCAGCCACCTAAAATTTTTAGAAATCATTCAAATTAGTTCTTGAATAACGTTGGAGTTACTATGAAGAAGATGCAAACTCAGGGGGATAAGTGCACCCTAGACTCCAAAGTGTGTGGGGCAATGAATGTTGAAATTGATTATGGGTCGAATGTTGAAGGTAATATGCAAACCTAGCTTGACATCTATATAATTTTTTTTGATTTCTTGAACAATAAGGATCCACAGGAAACTACATTAAGTATCATGGTAGGTACTTTCTACATGATCTTGAGGGGATAAGAAGGATGTAGTAGGGAAGAGGCTAAAAATTTCGTGCATAAGCAACCAAGAAGTCCAAAGAAGTTATGCCCTCCTATGCAATTTGTAAGTATGTCCAAGTTTGGAATTTAATGTGCTTTAGTGAGAAAAATAAATAGAAAATTCATTTTGCACAATTAGCTTCTAAATTACAAAGGGAAGCACCATATTCCAAGTTGTAAAGGTTTTGTGGAGTTGAATGAGGGCGTAAAAACTCTCTCGGTTTGGGCAAAAGTTGGGATTGTTAACAACATAGTGGGGAAATCTTTGAGGAGTTTTTGGTCAAGAACACACCCATAAATTTTTGAGTTTGAATGGCCAAAGCCACTACTTATTACCATAATGAAATTCACTTTATTTGACATGATACAACAAGTAGGAAATCAATAAAATATTAATGCAAGGTCTGAATTTTGTCACTCAAAATTTTCTGAGTTATGGACGCAATCACAACCATCTTTTATGAGAGAGATCGCTCATGTTTTTGACAAGGTAAGTGGGATAAAAAGGGGAAGATGTTGCCTAGTCAAGGAGATCAATTAAGTGGTCAAAAATTCTGATTTGTTGGGCACACTACAGCCCCTAACTAGTTTTGGAAATGTATATGTAGAGTTTGATTTCTTGTTCCATTTACAGCTACTAACAAATAATGAAAATGCCTATGCTCAAAGGTACAACTTGCATGAGAAAGGGGCAAAGTTTGAGGGCACAAAGCAACACTACATCTTGTTCAATTTGAGGCACTTTTCCAGCCATTACACATAAGCAATACGACTAATTTTCTTGTCTATTTACAACTATCATTAAATTCTGGAAGTGTCTACATTTTGGGGCACAAGTTGCATGAGAGAAGGGCAAAGATTGAAGGCATGTAAGGACACTACTTTTTGGTGCATGATGAATATTATCAACTCCTATTTTGTTTCCCACATGCATAAAAATGATGAGAAGGGGTATCCAATGGTTGAGCACATGAGGACATCATTGCAAGGTTACTTGCATACCCATGACATCCCCTTACAAGGTATGCTTTCAAATTGGCTCAAGTTTGTTTTCTCTTTGCAAATGGGGGGGGGATACCATTTTGGTTTGGGAAGAGATTGTCATGGCATATATAAGACCCTAACAAGTTTTGGAATGTATACCATGGGAGCACACAATCCCTAACAGACTTTCAAGGGGAAATTTTCATAAGGGTCAACATTATCACACATTTCAGTTTGATTCATTTTGGCAGCCTTAGCTCTTTCTGCATAGTATTTGATCTCATAATGGCATAATTAAAGAATATAGATATGAAGGAATCATGGGAGGTCAATTTGATAAGGAATAAGTTGACATTTGGGGGCAATTACATGACTGTACATCACATATATAGCCCACATGTCAACAAGTATAGGTTTGTTATTGGGATGATCCTCTATTTGATAAGGGGTCAATTGAGCTTAGGGGACAACGATTGGGTGATAGCCTTTATGAAGAAGTTTTCATCCCTTATGGAACTTGAAATGGCAAGCTTGGAAGGTGGTTTCAAGAGAGTTAACAACTATTATTGGTTACACATTGAAGACTACAGATGGGTTATCAATTGGTGTTAAAGAAGAATGAGATTGGTGACTAATTTTGAGGTTGACTACAACTGGTACATGCCTAACAACAACATGAACAATAGCAAGAAGAAAATAGATATGGTTTCCCTTCCTTGGGAAATAATTATAGGTGGACACTACATAATAAGTGAGATACCCCTTTGGATACTGCAATTGCTCGAGGACAAGCAATTTTGGGTGGGGAGGACTGTAATGTCCCTATTTTCAAACTAGTCTTGGGAAGAGACCCTTAGCCTTTTATTTCCCAAGTGCTAAGGAAATTAGAGGCAAAAAGGGGAACATTTGTGAGCTTTAAGAGCATTTTACGGTAAATCACTTTATTATCTAATTTTGGGACCTTTTTGAGGGTCATGGTCACTTAAGGCCTAAACTACTTTTATAGGTAAGCTTTTTATAATTTCTATTTTAAAGAAAAAGGTAAACTCTACCTCCTTATTCTGGGTGCCACACTTGGAAGAGAGATATAAATGGAAAGGAAAGGCTCATTTGAAAGGGTTATGCAATCTAGATATTGAAATTATTGTGCAAGTATGTCAAGCTTGAATAAGTGGCTTGAGGATGAAACCCTGAGGGGTTTGGGGACAAAAACCTCCATTCTCTACTAGGGAAACTCTATTTAAGGGTTGTAATTGTGACATAATTATGCATAAGTATATGCAAAAAATTCTACATAGGTGTCTTTTGACACCACTTTAATCAAAGAATTGGTACTATCCTTCGGAAAGATGGAAATCTTCAATTTGCAAGTAAAAGAAAGGTGGATAAACTCTATGGAGAAGACCTAGAATGAGTTTGGAGTCTTCCAAAGTGTGGAAACCTCCTTTGGGAGGGTGGTGACCCTTCATAAGAGGGAAATTTGATCTTTTGAACCCTATTCAGGGGTTAAGGTAATTTTCATAATTTATTTCAGTCATTTGGTGAATTGTTTGGAACAATTGGCATGCATGAAAGGACATTCTAGGTCCTAAAATATTCCAAAAATTATTACCATAATTTTGGCACTTGGGCGACTTGTTTGGCAAGTTTCGAAAGGTGATTTGGTGAGAGAAATCCAAGGGATAATTTTTAGAATTGTTTCTTCTAATTTACTGATGTGTGGTGACTCACTTGGAGAGTATTTTGAGGTATTTAAAGGTTAAAAAATATAGCTGTACCTTCAAGGAAAATTTAGAATATTTTTGAGAGGTATTTTAAGCTATTCATAAGTTTATTTAACCCCCAAAAAAGTAGTTAATAATTTTCAGCTTCTTGTGGATTTATTTGGATGCTATTTAGCTTGAATATCATAAATTTTTCCATCTAGGGTTTGGTTGGTTATAGATTTTTAGATTTTAGTTTGGTGCTTGGATCGGCTAGGATTTATTGGATAACCCTCTTTTTGGTCTTCATCCCAAATTGGGGATATTATAGAAAACCATCCAACCTTATGTGATACTTGATAATATTCAACCACATTCATTGACATCACCTCCCATAATTATTGTTTTTGGTACATTTATGCATACAATACCATCACTATCTCCTGCACGAGCTCCTTGAACTCTTATTCCTACAGTTTCACCATTGATTCTTACATTTTTTTCTCATGCGTATACCAATTTTTAATTACAACCTCTTAATATGGATCATATCTAAGCATCTAATTTATCATGACATATTTATATGCATGATTCTCTAGAGGTTCTAACAACTCTTCCAACTCACTCTCTACATATATCTCATTGGGACGATGTTAACATTTATTACACAATTTGTGACTACATTTCTGATGTTTTAGGGGACACATCTGACTTCAATATTATAAATAATGACATTATATATTAGATCACAGATTAGCTATGTTAGCTTACATTTTGTACTTTATTGATACATCTTTTATTACACAATCTGTGACTACATTTCTGCTATTTTAGGGGACACATCTGACTTCAATATTATAAATAATGACATTATATATTAGATCACCGATTAGCTATGTTAGCTTACATTTTGTACCTTATTGATACATCTTTAGTGTACTAAGCCTTCTTATTGTCCATATATTATTTTATTCAATATGTTGGATCTTTTATAAGATTTCCTCCCTTGAGTTTGATTGCATGCCTTCTATTCTTCTAGATTTGACATCTTTGGTGCTTGCATTGTATTTTACCTTGATATTATTCTATCCCCTTGGTTTTTCATTGCTTGATATGTTGTACTGGTCCTTGCCCTTTGATTGTTTATCCAATTTTAAACACTTGTACATATTCCCTAATGATGAAAACATATATATCAAGACCTTTCATCGTAGTATACATTGAGTTCTAAGAGCAGTAGGTTGGTTGCAATTTTCTTATTCTTGTTTGTTTGTGCTCCTCGACTTGCCTATTTTATATTGTTTCTTGATTGTGCTCTTTGGCCTTCCTATTTGAGTTGTTTCTTGCTTGCAACCCTTAGCTTCCTTTTTTTTTCTATAAAACTATTAAATTCAAAAATCAGTATAAAATAAAAAATAAAAAATTGCTTAATTGATGTATACACGTCAAGGTTATGTATTGTGCTAGAGCTTTTTCATATCCATGTTTTACACCGGATTTTCAAGGTATTTATTTGAGTGGGTGAGATGCAGGATAACATAGTATATATGATTATGGATTATCAGATGTTACATGGTTACTCTCTTACCCACACCCTAGGGGGCACTTTCACATTTGTGGTCTGCCATACCTAAGGGGCATCTCTATACAAGGAATTTTACCCTGATATCTTTCTTACTTTTTATTTATCATATGAAGCTATCTTATACATATTATATCATATTTTTATAGTATTTACATCTTTCATTTTACATGGATATATACATTATTTGATGTTGGTCGCATTGCGATTGTTATGTTATTACTTTTTGTGTGTGCTTATGTTTGGTTGATTCCTTGCACATATATGCTTGTGCATTTTCGGATCATGTTCTCTTCTTATGTGCTTGTCCATATAAAATCCTCTAGTTGTCATGTCGTTATGTATTGTGAGCCATTTATCCTTGTGTGATGTTTTCCTATGTATTTACATACTTTTGTGTGATTTATACAATGTATTAGGTACTATTATACAATTGTTGTCATGATCTATATTATGTATCTATTATTTTTGGTGCCATGATCTTACCTATGCATATCACTATTTGAGACATTATTATTCTTGGTGCCTACATTTCGTGGTCCTTACCATGCATCTATAGGGGCATGTAACTTATGGGTGCTTCATTACTTTATCTATCCCTACTAGTGAAACATTTATGACATTTGGGGCTTACTAGTTGTCCCTTCCTTACTTTGCCAGTTGGGGGCATCATACCCTTCTCCTTGAGTTACAACTATGATACATATTTTTATAGAGCATTCATTGGGGTATATTATTCAGCCCCACACTTTTCCATATTGAGCATTACATGATGTTATCTATCCTACATGGTTATATATGGACATACTTGTCCATCTCTCCTATTGCCACTATGGCAAGACACATTATCACATCCATATCTTCTAGTATTTCACCATCATATGAGGATGTAGACATTTTTATTGAACTTTACATATGATATTTTATGATGGTTACATTTTAAAAATATTTATATAATTACATTATGTGATGGTTACATGCAATTTGTATAATTTTTCATGCATCTTGACACTTCCATTGTATACATTTTATAACACATGATGCATTTGACTCTTTTTTTTAGATGAATGCTTGCAACATAGATATTTCCAATCCCTCACTTCAAAGGGGGGCATATATCCAATTTTTTTAGTTTTCATGATTGATCAAAAAGGTATTGAGAAAACATGATTGAGCGAAATTGAGTGAACTAAGAACACCAAATATGGTCCATATGTCTACTTACTTGATCATGAAATGGATTAGATTATAATATCTCCTAAAATTTTATCATTCGAATAATGTTTTGTTTTGTTTATTGTGAGTAATGGTGATATTGGTATAATCAAGGGTAGTCATTCCTATGCTTGCCCTTTCAATTTATGTGTTTCAAATTTATTACATTATTCACATTGGTTAGACATTGACTACTTGTTGCAATTGGCTATTTTTTTGAAGTATGTCTACATTCTAGTATACCAAATTTATGTGAATGGAGCCTAGTTTGAGCATCTTTTGATTCATGTTTCCTTCCTTCGGTAATTCAAGATATGTGCTTCAATTATTTATTTTTATACTTTGATGTATGAATGCATTTACTAACATGCACATATCAGATCAGTGACATTATGTAAAAACCCAAATTTAGTATAAGTCCCTTTTCCATAACATATTTTATACATTTTTTTAATGCTTGTTCCACTTTTTTATATTTGGCTATTTTTAGAAAAAATCCTACCCTATATTACTCTTTCTCTCTAGTCATTTGCGTTCTAGATGTCTTCACTATTATTATATTTTAGCTTTTGAGCCTTGTATGCATGTCTTATGAGTTTATTTCAACCTTCCTGAACATTTGTATTAAATGGGACAAATTCATCAGTCACATCTTCTGCCCCCTATGGATTTGGTGTTGCCAAATCTATCTTGTTTGTTTTCGTGGGTATTTTTGCTTTGGCCTAATATCTCTTGCATTTTAATTATTCATATCACCCTTGTATATATTCATCCATTGCACATGTCATGTCCTAAGGTTCCCTATATATATAAATCATTCATATTGATTTACAAGGTAAAAATCAATCAAGGAGAAACATTTATGATCATCTAGGAACACTCTATAAATATCTATTTATGCACCAATGGAATTATATTCAAATTTTAATTGCATGTATGCCAAAGGAGGGATAAATGAATATTCATGTATTTTCATCATCACATCTGGGGAAAAGGAGGTTGAAACCCTAGCTCAAAATTTCTTTTATAGTGTTTAAGAACTATGTGGGGTTAATTCTAGTATATAATATACGTAGTTGCATCTCCTTTTGAGGTTGTTTAATGTAACTACTTATATACATTCTCTTTTTCATATGTGTTGTATCAAAATAGGTCAAGAAAGGAAGAAGACTTCATTTCATAAATTCTTCTCGCCAATTTAGAGAAGCACAAATACGACACTATATGACATCAAGAGGAAAACCTACACAAAAAACTAAAATATAGATAGGTGCATAGAAAACATTTATCATCAAGGAACAAACTCATTGGTCATAAAGGTACAACATAGAATCTACCCTAGGTAGATTAATTGGTTAGAAAAATAAAATTTGAATCTATCCTTGCACAATGAACAATCTAGAATTCACATAGAGCTTATTCATTCCTTCCAGCCTAGGGTTAGACTTAAAAAATTCCATAATTTTTTCAATGTGTTACTTCCATATATTTTTATTCCCCTATTATCAATTTCTCATCAAATAAAATTCAATTATACTTTTTTACTATTTTCAATGATTAGAATAAATCATATTTATTATATTAGATTGCTATATTCTATAACTATATTATACACTAGTTTTATTTGTTTTTGAATAATTAAATCTATCTTAAACCATAAGTAAAGAAAGTAGAATAAATGAGGTTAACAATCACATTACACAAGCAAATGAAGAAAAAATCGTATCACCTAACATCATGGAGGACCAAGAACAGAAAAAGGCTCTCATGATGAAGAGAGTGTTGATAAAATTAACCAAGGAGGAGAATGAACCAGTGAAAGAAAGAATATTTTTTGAACTATTTAAAAATATTGAGGTAAGTATTGTACATATATTGCTGATAGTGGTAACACTAATAACTTGGTATCTAATGAGATGGTAGAGACACTTGGGCTAAAAAGAGTGATACACCTAATCCATATAAGGTGTCTTAGTTTCAAAAATGACTTCAAATTTAATTAAATATGGTTAATTTTTAGATTGTGTCATATAAAGATGAAGTTTTGTGCGAAAATATGCCCATGGATATATGCCCCATTTTATTGGGTACACCATGAAAGTCTGATATAAAGGTTATGCATGATGGTAGAGATAACAACTACACACTTATGAAATATGAAATGGAATTTACTTTGAGCACATTGAATAACAAATATTAATTGGACAATAATTATATATTGTTATTAGTTCTCAAAAAATTGTTTTTGAAGGAAACAAATGAGAATATGTGTTTTTCTTCCATTCCCAAGCCCTTACAATTTGGGACAACAAATGAGATAAATTACACATGAAGTGGTTTTTTTTGAGTGATATGTTAAAATTATTTCAAAGGATTGTCAAATAGATTTCCACCCATGAGGAGAATTAACCATCACATGGACTTTATTCCTGGATATAGTTTTTAAAACAAGGCAATTTATCAATTAATACCTATGGGGAATGAGGAAGTGGCGAGATAAGTTCAAGACTTGTTGAAGAAGGGTTTTATAAGATAAAACTTGAGCCCAAGTGTAGTTAAATAATGTTAACATCTAAGAAAGGCAGTGAATGGTGTATGTGTATGGATTCAAGAAGTATCACCAAGATTAAAATCAATCATATGTTTGCATCGCCTTAGATGACTTGATGGATTATTTTAGTGGAAAAAAGTACTTTACAAATATTGATTTGAAGAGTGTTTATCACCAAATTAGAATTAGACAAGGTGTTGAGTGGAAGATTACATTCAGGAGAAACAAAGGTTTGTATGAGTGGTTACTTATGCCATTAGGTTTTAAAATGCACCAAACATATTCATGAGGCTCATGAATGAAGTGTTGAAATCATATTTTATAGGTTTGTTATTGTGTATTTAGATGACATATTATAATTTAGTGCATTTGAGGCTGGTATTGAAAATATTAAAAAAGATAAGTTGTTAGAAAGTATAAAGAAATGTAGTTTTGTGAAGGAAGATATGGTTTATTTGATATTTTTGATCTCACATGATAGTTTAAGGATGGACACGAAAAAGGTAAAACCTATTGTGTAGTGGCGATTATAGATCATGAATAAAAATAAGGTTTGATCAACTATTAGTGAATGAAATAAAAAAAAATTATGAACATAACATCCTAAACCTAATCCCCAGGGTGACAAGGTCAAACATAAGAAAGAATCAAGTAGAAAGCAAACAAATACTATTATACCTTCCTTGGAGACTTCCTTGATTTCTGGTATGAAGAGGCTTATGCTCAGCTTGTAGAGCTAAAGGTCTTTTTCAATGTTTACTGAACACATGGTCAACATTTCCCCTTGTCTACTCTTGGATTGGCTTGGAAATTGACATTAAAATTTGTGAAGAAATGTGAATCTCTAGTATGATTTCTGCATAGTAAGTTTAGTTCAAGAGAGCTTGTATATAATTAAGGTGAAGGCCTCAATTTATATACTTTAGGTTTTAATGTGAGACATTGATCTAAGATCAATATCAATGGTGGAGAATAAAGTCCTCAAACTCATCATTTCATACATGGATTGTGTAAGAAAGTCCATTTAAGGCTTTTTTGGAGTGTGGAAGGAAATCTTGGAAGGAAAGTGCAATCACTGCTCCTTTTAGAGGGTGTTGTAGATGAGTGTATAAGAGGTTTTGTAAGAGGTGTAATAGAGTGTGTAAGTGGCCATGGCATAAGCCACCTTTACCACACTCCACTCCACTCCATTCCATTGAATTTCCCCTATGACATTACCAAAGTGAGGTAATAAAACCATTTTGATTTTTGGAAAATAAATAATTCTAAATCCATGGAATTTTATATTAAAATAAGATTTAGGTTAATTAATCAAGGTGATTAATTGGTAATTATAATAATGGTGCACTTTTAATGTTCATTTATAAATCAAATATTCATATAATTATCCTGTAATAACACTTGCAAAGGGTTGATTTAATTTGGGATGCATTTGATAAAATTAATATTAAGATACGATCCATTTACTTAATAAGGGATGTGTCACTATGATTTTAGATTAAAATTATAGTTGTATACTTAAATTGGGTTCTTTGGTGATTTATGATCATATTTTTATGTGATTGTGAAAAATTGTTTCACTTGCAGTTTAGACATGAAAGTGGTTAAAATGAAGTGTTTACATTTTGCCCTTGTTTGATAAGTATTGGAAGCACAATCAATGAAAGGGAGGTGAATCAGTGATGAAATCAAATAAAATTCAATTAAAATTCTTAAAACTCTTAACCATTCATCATAATCATTCATGAAGCATATAAACCATTCATTGCAATGAATAAAGAAAACTATGCAAGATCAAAACACATAACACATAAATTATGTGGGAAATCCTCATGGGGGAGAAAACCCATTTGAAAAAAGATTTGGAATAATATCATATAAATATATTAATTCAATTTATATCATCACCAACTGATAAAGGAGCACCCACCCCTCAATTTAGTCAAGCACCCACTTGACCTTTAGCTAGCACCAACTAGTAAGGAGGTTACAACCCCCTAGATGATCAAGCACCAAATCAATCACTTCAAAATTGATATCCACCTTTGATATGATGTGTTACACACCTGATGATGGTATTTTATTTTTTTAACACTTGAAAACCTACCTTTATACCTCATACAAGTCTCTTCCTCTTCTACATCACTCAACTAGACAAATAAACCTATCTAGCTTTGAAACAATCAATCCAATTAGCTCACCACCGTCAGCACCAGTGTCTGATCTTCATGAAAATTTAAAAACTTTATTATGATTATTTTAATTCCATTACACATTTATTCAAACTATCATACCATTAACTTCACTCTTTAATTATCAAAACCTTTATACTAGGTCACCAAAGCAAAATAGGCCTAATAGTCTTGAAAACAAATTTTCTTACTTGATCATGACCCATAACAAATAATGTTAGACACTTGTCACATATTAAACATTATTTTATGATGGTTTTCATTTCCTCTTACCCTTTTTAAAATTCATATATAATTATCTTCACACCCAAAATTTCTAACTAGCACAATGAGACCAACATAGCCGTCTACATATGCATTATTATTTCTCCAATCAATCTTTGTCAGTCACAACACTTTAATTAAACCTTAAGGCTTATTCCCACTTGGATAAAAATAAAAAAATTTCTTAGGATATGTTACATACACTATACATCAACTCATTAGGTAGGCCATGCTTCAAATGACTCAAAACAACACACTAGACTTAAGAAAGACCTACGCAATTAGCCCTTCATTAGGCCACATGTTACACTTAGATACCAATAGCCTTTAAATGGAACCTTTTTAAAAAAATTACCACAATTTTATCCATTAATTATTAATTTTTAACAAGTCATACACCACTTTCAAGACACTTTCTCACCTTATGAAACCTCTTTTATCCCTCAAGCCTTCAATAGGTCCCATGGAGACCTAATTCACCTTCATGTAATACTTTAATCCACTATGGTCCAGATGGCCCTTATCAATGACCCAAACCACTTCAATAAATTTACTTGCATTCTACATGATCATTTTACATGCTTAAAAAATATCAAATCATTCACTCATACTCTAAAACCTCCATTAGGTCTTAAAGACCTATTAGGATTAATTAGCCCAAAAACATTGTCTTCATAAAAGAGGCTCAAACTAACTAAATATAAATTTTTCATGTACAATACAAATATGGATGGAAATATAAATACCTTATTAACACCATAAAATAAATAATATACCTTAATTCAGCCTCAAAAGGATCATAAACACTACTGAAAGAAGCTTACTCAAACTTGCATTAATTACAATCAACAAAAGTCAACTTTGTCTTGCAATAACATCACCTGTATAGATAGTCAAAAATCCAAATCAATTTGAGTATGATATATATGGAGATAATTAATTTTTTATTTTTATACCAAAAATATTTGATTAATAATTTTTCTTCTAAAATCATTTCTTTGCACCTTGGTTTATAAAAAAAAACATAGTGAACAACAATCAACTCTCAAGTGCAATAAATGTAATTATACGACCAATCAAACCATTTAATCAATTTTAATGGATATACATTGAATCATTATACCAATTTTATTTTTACACCACCATAAAATTCATCCATTATCAAAATTTATAAACAAAATACTATTGACTGGTTTTTCTTTGTATAATGGTCACTTGATATTGTAAATTTGGCTTAGTATGGAAACTAGTGAAATCTGCCTGGGAGACCAACTTTGCACTACCATAACTTTTGATATATATCATGTTAAGACCTAAAACTTGGAAAAAATTATCTATGCATAAATATGAACAAACACTTGTGACTACTTATTTTGACACCTTCACATGTGTGAATTCTAATGTCATTAATCTAATTACTCAGGTAGTTTTCCAAGATGACTAGGATCACCTAGACCTTCACAAGACTACTCTAATGTATTCATTTCACTTCCATAAGTGATCCAAGAAATTTTGAACCCTCATATGACCCTTAAAATATGGTCAATCACCTCAAAGGATTGCACACATGATATTCACTCTCAAATCCACTTGGAACCTATCACTTTGTCATTAATGCATTATGTACTAAGATCACTTTAACATCAATGAGAATAAATTATTATAAATAACTTGATAAAAAATATCCACCTTTATCATTAATGGCAAACACCTTTTAGAATTCTCTCTCTCAAAGTGAATAACTCTTTCATTCTGAACTTTCTCCCCCTTTGACATTAATGACAAAGGGTCTCTTCCTCAACATGCCAGCTTGATCCTTGGACCTAAAAAACTTTTCACAGAGCTTAGAAAAATCCCCCTAACATCATGACCATATTTTATAACTTGTTATAAAACCATACTCAACTATACAAGATCATTAGAATTGAAACATCTCACAATGCTCCCCCTCACTCTATGCATACCTTGCATATTATCAATTGAAGAGAACATACCTCTATATGAATTGCTCCTTGATTCTTAGCATATAAAAAAATATGCCCAAACTTCACATACTCCTCAATAAACCTTAGTTATCTCCCCCTAACTGCATATTCCACCTGAATAAAACCAAAATATTGCAAACATACATAAGTAAATTCTCTTACAAGAACATACCCTGAATGAAATGATCTTCACTCACACATAGGCTACCCCAACTATCCAATATCCTTTCATGAGACAATTGAATCAAATTATGATCTTCTTGGGCCCAAATGACCTCTTTCAATTGTCTATAAACCTTTTCATATGAAGCAAACAACCATAACTAATCTAAACAATAAGAACATGCTCAACAAACCTTCTCATATGAAAAGTAACTATAATTACTTGAATCCATGCTTATATAAGAGCTCTTCAGGATACCAACATGAACAAGATGCCTCATTAGGCCATTTATAGATGAAATATAATTGCATTCATACATTCCTTCTACTACTATTAGAGTAAATCAGTGAGCCCAAATAATCTAATTTCAATTTCAATCCTTTCAAAATCTTAATCAATTACCACAAGTATTCATGAAGCATATACATCATTCATAGCAATGAACAAGAGAGATAATGAAAGATCAAGCATATAACACAAGACATATGTGAGAAACCTTCTTGAGGGAAAAAACCCACTAGAACCTATAATTAGACTACTATCTTATAATAACAAGAACCAATTTAGACTAGCTATAACTGATCAAGGAACTACAATCCATTTTTTAATGAGACTACAATCCCACAAGGTGCTACTACACTTGTCTAGCTGAGCAACCACACCAACTAGAATTTTATCAAATTTCAACTTACAAGGGGAAAAAAACCCCCTTACATGTTGAACAAACACAACAACACCTATGAACACAACATTTTCTGAACACTGATGCCTGCCAATCTAACGGAGATACAAAGTATATAAGCTTTCCTCAACCCTGCACACTCAATGCATCCAAAGCCACCTTTTGGATCACTCTAGACCTCTTCACTCAATATCAACTTGTAAGAGTACTATTCTAATATTAGAAACATGACCTATAGATCATACACATAGTCTTTAAATTATTTTTCTCTTCAACTCATCCACTGAGCACTCTTCCTCTCATTCACTCCACCATACACACACACACAAGCCTCTCTCCAATATTATCAACATATAGAAACCATCATCTTTAGTTTTACTATTTATAGAGCAATTATGATTATCAAGTCCATAATCTTTCCTTGTCAGCCAAAATACATGCCTTCACCCGTAAGGCATCTAACATGGGTCACACTTAAGCACAACATACTTTCAAATAGGCCTAAGTCACCTTTTGGGTCCTATAATGACCCATTCACCTATTTGAAACTTCTCTAAGGAAACTAAGAGCACATGATAACTAAGAACACATGATTACTTTAAAATACATGGGTCCACTCCTTATGTTCCCTTAGACATCCTCAAATGATCATGATCAACTTTTCTCACTTATATGTATGTTCAAATAACTCAAACAATAGCCTTGTTCATAAGGACACTATGAATGAACACATAATAATTTTTTAAGCATTTTTTATACTCAAGAGATATTGAGCACACCTCTAAAATTCATATAGATGATCCTCATGGAGTCTAGAATACTCCCCAATATCTAATTCATCATGAGACATCGAAATAATATCAAAACAAGCTCAAATAATCTTCTTGGGTCACTTGCAGAATATACATAAACACATAGTAAACTTTGAACCTTCATAACTATGGATGTACTCACTTTCAAATATTTAAATCAATATTTCCAAATGTGCCTTGGAGTCCTCTACATATTCATTTTTTACACCATGAACAAATTCTACCTGGATCAAAATTTATAACCAAAATATAGATCACTAGTTTTTCTTTTGCTAATTCAAATATTCAAATGCAAATGGTCACAGTTAAAACTCAAACACCATGCTCACATCTCATGTCCTGTCTCCTCAGATTTAACATGCACCATTGATTTTCTCTAAAATTTAATGCATAGTGCACTAATTTCCAAACATTAAACATCTAATAGTTGACCTCATCTCATGCAATATGGAAACTTTGACTCAATGTGCACCATCAATCTCTACAATATTATCCTTGATTTAACAATGATAGAAAGTTTTCACTTTGATCTCTTGCCTTTAATGAACACCATTTATCTCTATCTATATGATCACCCGTTCACTATTGATCCTTGGAAGAAGCTTGATATTTATCTTTGCTTAGTGTTAAATATTAAATAATTGGCATCATCTTGTTGCTTCCTAACATCTTAGAGAAACATGCTCCGTCGATGTTTCTCAAACTTTAAATTGTGCAAAAATGACTATGGGAACCATTGCAATCTTCTTGGAAGGCCAACTTTGCATAGTCATATCTTTTACCTCGCTCACTTGCATGTTCTCAAATTTGGACCATATGATCTTCTCACATAGGAGAATCCAACCATGTGTCCAACTAATCCTAAAACCTTCACATGTATGAGATATAATTATATTATTCTTCTCACTTAGATTTTTCTGCCACAGATCCAACAATGTCAAGAATTATTTGGAAGGCCAACTTTGCACATGCATATCTTTTGATGCGCTTCAGTGCATGTTATGAAATTAAAAAAAATAAATTAGGCACAATATTGAATAAACAAATATGATCAAATTCTCCTCAAATATCCACATGTGTAAGATATGCCATCACCAAACTAATTACTCAACTCTTTCTTACCTCATGCAAATTTGGCTAAGTATGGGAAAACACTGTCAAACTGCCTGGGAGCCTAACTTTGCACTTACATATCTTTTAATACACTTTAATGGATGATATAAAATTTATCATAAATAAACCAGGGAATAATTTTATCACAACCATATGACCAACTCCTCCTAATTCATCCATACATGGTAATGATGACATCAACAAACTACTTACTTAGATTTTCTACCACTAGACCCAAAAAGTCTAGAAGACAATAATGATCAATCAGATGAAATTGAATCATGAACACAATCAATCAAAGAATATAAAACATATTATGGACCTCTTTCATATCTTAAAATCACTATACTCATCCCTGAATGTCTCTAATCATGCCAAAACTGAAGATCAACCAAACATACTTCAAACATACTAGGATAAACACATTACACACTTTGTCATTGTCACATAGACTATAAATAAACTTCATCCACTCACATAGAAACCTACATGAAATCATTTAAAACTCTCTAAAAATATCCCCCTCTATCATTGATGTCAACAACCATCATATATAGCCATATGCAACTCACTTTTCTTCTCTCTCTCTCTTCAAGTACTCTCAAAATAGGAACATTCTCCCCCTTTGACATAATGACAAAGTAGACAAAATCTGATCTTGAGGATTTGAAAATACCACCAATTAGGAGAGGACCATATTATAAATATGATAAAAACTCCCCCTTACCTTGATCCTACCTTTTATTGCCTTGACAACATCCTCTTGTTCCATGTCGACATACTCTTCAACCAAGCACTACAACTAATGAAGAAAGAACATAAAAAACATTGAAATTTGATGGGACAAATAAAGAAACATATGAGAGGGACTCCCCATAGTATATTTGATTCATTGCATCTTTTGATCATCTTTAAATCTTCACACACCATGAAGAACCACCACACATGCTTACTAGCCTTATCTCTCAAGCTACCACAAGGACCATCAACAAAACTTCATGCCACTCACCAAATAGGAAACATGATCTCAACCAACCTAATAACTCTCCTTAAAAGAAACATACCTTAAGTTTTTGAATAAACTGAGCAAAAAACATTCTTCTTCAAATTAGGCCTGTTTGGTCTCCTTGTAGCCCTACCTGGAACTTGTAGAGTCAATAAATTTTATTAGACACACATTCAAGACATAAAAATTCATATCTAGAGCACTATCATATTCCCCCTCAAGCACACCAATTTACATTACCTAGATCAACAATTGCAATATACTTCCTTCACAAATCAACTTGCCAATTAGGCCTACTAATTGACAAAAAATTGAATAAATTGAGAACTATAAACATTAAAATATCTATGAATAATTATTTGATAACCCATTTGGCCCATTCAATCAATTAATAATCCTCATATCTCATCTCATAAGACAAACCACTTTTATAGCATAGCCCAAAATCGTAGAATCTCAAAAATAAACAAGGTTAACAAACCTCCTTCTAGTCAATGTCTACCTATGAAACTTTTTTGACACATAGAGATAACCATAACACACTTTTATACCAAATATTTATCCTCCATACCTTTGGTAACATTGAATTCCTATAACCCATTTTAATCCTGCTTACCCTTAAGCCAAAAACTAAGAAAACTGAGAGCACTCAAAAATATTCAATTTGACTTCAACATACATTTAGACTACAAAAACACCTAGATCACATCAAAAATAAGTGTATAAACCTTTTTTTAGCATCAAACTCTTCTTGACATTCCATCAATCTCATTATGCCATCTGGAAACACCCATTCTGACCTTGCATAAAAGCACCTTCACAAACCTCTGGAGCAAGCTCATGAAATTGTTGCTCCCTCTTAACCAAAGACCTTATTAGATCAAAACAAGTCTCTATTCAAATTGGAATTATGGTATTAAGCACATAAACTTTATTTTTCATAAGAAAGATATCTCTTAAGAAGCATAGGCAGAGACAACCTACTTCATAATATCTTAAAACAATGTGAAACCAGGAGTTTACTACAACTCCTCATATTCCTTCTCCTTCTTAGTCATCTGATGCTTATAGTTCTTCTTATTCTTCTTAGGCTTAATAGAAGAAACATGCTCAACCACTACAACATTATCATTTTATTCTATGATTGGATTGACAATACATGGAGACAACATAGATTCATGATATAGCTTTTCATCTGTAGAATATTTCTTGCATCTTGGAACCTCATCACTAGGTACTGACAATTGATGTTCTTTGAATGATACTTGATCAACAATATTAAGATGTTCACTTGGATCTATACACACCTTAGAACTAGCTTCAACCAGTATCTTGGTCTTCTCCTTGAGCTTGATCTCTTCATTATCAACATGAGCAGACAATGAGACCCCTTAGCATTCTTCAAATTTTGTAGCATTCTCCACCATATAAAATAAATTACTTAGACCTATAGACTAATCATGACTCATAATTATCACCTTGGATTCCATGAGTTAACTTTCCTTCTTTATTATGCTCTAGGATCCTGATTAAATCTATTTTATCTTGTAGGCCCTTGCTTTCAAAAGCTATCAATGTGACCTCTCTATTGACAATTAAAGCACACTATACCTTTTGCAAGAAACATATCTTGCCATACCTTATTTGGACAAAAAATTGAAATGTGTCCTATGTCATGACAAATGAAACAACCTATTTTTTTTGAAGAGGACTCACCTTGTTTAATCTTATGTGGAAAATGGTTTGCAAAGTATCCCATAACAAAGTAGTTGAAGCACTTAACTTTGTTCACACCTTTTGACTGAAGACGCCCATCATAGTTCAATGAAAAATCATTTCTAGTAGGTCTCTTGTATTCTCTAGCCCTATGACCAAATTGATTACATGTGTAATAGTAACCATTCAATCTTGTATACCTCATGGCATTTGGCTATCTGATCTAATTTGTCTTTATTCTACCAGCACCTTCATTCCTTATCTGATGATTTATCTTTAAAGCATGATTTTCCTGGTTCACATTAGTCTTCATCTTGTCTTGAGTTACATTCTTTTATTCTTCTTCATATCCAAGACCAGTTATATCACTAGCATGATTTTGAAAACTTAGAATATTGTCTAGATCACATGAGCTCTTTTCAAATATCACAAATGTCTTCACCTTAATAGATGTCTTTTCTAACTCATATTTCAAAGACTAATATTTAGAAACATACCTTGATCATTTATCTTCTTTAGATTTTAGGCTTGTAGACATGATTTCTAATTGACAACTAAGATGCTTGAGTATATCTTCATGCTCCTTGGCATCTTCATTCAATATTGCTTCATATACATTGGATTTCTCCTCATATTATTTGAGTTGAGACTTCATCTTCTTATTGATCTTCTTCTCAATATTCAGTTCTTCAATAACATTTATCAATGCAGTCTCCTAGTCCATCTCATATTTCATCATCATTTGAATCACTCCAAGTAGACTCCTTTTGATGTGAGCAACTTCCTTCCTCAACCATGAATAAATCTTCATATTTAAAAGAACCATCATCTTCATGATCATATTCTAAGTCACTATCTTCACTCTCATTTGATGAGTTGAAATCTTCTTTGGTGTAGAGACTCTTCTTGTTCTTGAAGGATATATTCTTGTTATTATACTTTATGAATCCTTTCTTCTTGTATGTCTTTTTGTCTTCATCTTGGTGTTCATTATGCTCTTCATCACCATTATTTTCATGCTTATGAAGACACTTATGATCAAAATTTTATATCTCTCCATAATTGAAACATTTGAAGGATAGTTATCCTTATACTTCCCTGAGCCTATGTTCAATTTCCTAGTAATTAAAGCAATTAGTTTATCCTCATCAATATCATACATGTCATCCTCTTTGGGTTTCTTACCTTGGAAATTATTCTTAGGTTCCATCTCTATTTTTAATGTTGCTTATTTCTTTGGTGGTTTATCATTATTTACTCTCATCTCATATGCATCAAGGGTGCCATGCAATTGATCCATATTCAATTGAGTAAGGTCATGAATTTATTCTATAACAAATAATTTTGGATCAAACTTGAGAGATAGAGACCTTAATAACTTTAGATCTACATTAGATTATTCAAGGTTCTCTCCAAGAACTCTGATGATGTTCACAGTCTCATCAAATCTTTGCAGAAAGGATGCCATAAAATCTTCTTCCTTCATCTTGAGACTTTCAAATTGCCTTCTGTCAGTTTGCAACATAGAAAGCTTGAACTTTGAATCTCCTTCATAAATTATCTACATTTTGTCCCATATTTATTTAGAATATTTACAATGGATTACCTTGGTGAACTCTATCTATGTAATACCACAAGTGATGGCATTCATTACCTTAGAATTATTCTCAAATAGCTTATTGTCTATAACACTAGATGGAGTAGTAAGAACAACATAACCATCCAAACAGATTGCCATACATCAAACCCTAGGGATATAATGTCTATCCTCATCATTTCACTCCAAAAATCATAATTAAAACCATTGAACATCGGTGCTTGCTTAGTAGAGAGACCTCCTTGATGACTACCCATTTTGTACCTTGGATCACCTTCAAGCTATCAAGCCTTTACTAAAGGACCTTCTCTAATACCAATTCTTAGAGGTAAATCACTAAGATTGGGGGGGGGGGCTGAATTAGTGAACCCAAATAATCCAACTTCAATTTTATTCCTTTCAAACTCTTAATCAGTTACCATAAGTATTCATGAATCATATACATCATTCATAGTAATGAATAAGATAGACAATGCAAGATCAAGCATATAACATAAGACACATGTGGGAAACCTTATTGGGGGAGAAATCCCAATGGAAACTATAATTAGACTACTATATTATAATAAAAATAACCAATTTAGACCATCTAAAATTGATCAAAGAACTACAATCCCTTATTTAGTGAGACTATAATCCCACAAGGTGTTACTACACCTGTCTAGCTAAGCAACCACAATAACTAAATTTTTAACAAGTTTCACCTTGCAAGGAGGAAGTAAACCAATTAGATGTTGAGTATACATAACACCACCTATGAACACAACATCTCCTAAACACTAATTGCCTACCAATCTGATGGAGATACACATTATATCAACTTTCTTCAACCCTACACACTTAATGCATCCAAATACACCTTTTGGACCACTCTAGACCTCTTAGCTTAATCTCAACATTTAAGATCACTATTATGATATAAAAAACATGACCCATAGGTCATACACATAGTCCTTAAACTATTCTACTCTTCATTTCATCCACTAAACACTCTTTCTCTTATTTGCTCTACCATACACACACAAGCCTATCTCTAATCTTACCAACATCTCGAAACCATCATCTTTGGTTTCAATATTTATAGGTAAATGATGATAATCAAGTCCAGAATCTTTCCTTTTAGACCAAAATACATGACTTTTCCCTTAAGACATCCAATGTGGGTCACACTTAAGCACAATGCACTTTCAAATAGGCCTAAGTCACCTTTTAGGTCCTATGATGACCATTCACATCTTTGACACTTATTAAAGAAAAATAAGAACATAAGATCACTTTAAAATACATGGGTCCACTCCTTATCTCCCTTAGACATCCTCAAATGATCACAGTCAACTTTACTCACTTTTGTGTATGTATAAACAACTCAAACAATAGCCTTATTCATAAGGACACTATGAATGAAGACATAGTCAAATTATTAAGAATTATTAATACTAAAAAAATATTTAATACACCTCTAAAATCCATAAAAATGATCCTCATAGAGTCTACAATACTTCCCAATAGCTAATTCATCATGAGACATCAAAAAAATATCAAAATAAGCTCGAACAATCTTGTCAGGTCACTTGTAGAATATACATGAACACACAGTCAAATTTTAACCTTCATAAATATTACTAAACTAACTTTCAAATCTTGAAATAAATATTTATAGATGTGCCTTAGAGTCCTCTACATATTCTCTTTTTACACCATGAGCAAATTCTACCTGGATCAAAAGTTATAGACAAAATACAGAGCACTAGTTTTTCCTTTGCAAATTCAAATATTCAAATGCAAATGGTCATAGTTAAACCTTGAATACCATGCTTAAAAATCATGTTATTTATTCTTAGATTAAAAATTCACCATTTATCTTCTCTAAACTTTAATGCATAGTGCACCAATGGCCAAACATTAAACATCTAACAATTCACCTCATCTTGTGTAATATGGAAAATTTGACTCAATGTACCCCATTGATCTCTATGGGATTGTCCTTGTTTTAACAATGATAGAGAACTATCACTTTGACCTCTTGAATTTAATTTTCACCATTTATCTCCATCTGTATGATCACCCACTCACCATTGATCCTTGGAAGAAGCTCGATCTTTATCTCTGATTAACATTAAACATTGAAGACTTGACACCATCTCACTACTTCCTGACATATTGGAGCAATGCACTCTATTGATGTTACTCAAACTTTAACTTGTGAAAAAATGACTAAGTATGGGAACCATAGCAATTTGCCTAGAAGGCCAACTTTGCACAGTCATATCTTTTACCTTGCTCACTCACATGTTTTCAAATTTAGACCATATGATCTCCTCACATAGGAGAATCCAACCATGTGTCAAACTAATACTGAAACATTCACATGTGTAAGATATAATTCCATTAATCTACTTAGATTTTTTTACCATAGAGCCAACAATGTCAAAAATTGCCTAGAAGGCTAACTTTATACATGCATATCTTTTGACGCATTCAATACATGATCTAAAATTTAGTACAAATAAACTAGGCATAAAAATGAACAAACCCATATGATAAAATTCTCCTCAAACATCCACATGTGTGAAATATTCCATCACCAAACTACTTACTTGACTCTTTCTTGCCTCATGCAAATTTGGTTAAGTATGGGAAAACACTGTCAAACTGCCTAGGATCCCAACTTTGTACTTGCATATATTTTGATGCATTTTAGCACATGATTTAATTTTTTTTGAAAATAAACTAGGGACTATTTTTATCACAACAATATTACCAACTCCTCTTGACTCATCCATATGTGGTAATGGTGACATCAACAAACTGCCTACTTAGATTTTTTGCTATTCGACCCAAAAATTCTAGATGATAATAATGATCAACTAGATGAAACCCACTCATGCACATAAGAAATAAAAGTATATAAAAAATATTAGGTACCTCTTTCACATCCTAAAATAACCATACTCATCTCTGAACATCTCTAATCATGCCAAAATTGAAGATCAATCAAGTATACTAGGACAAGCACATTGCACACTTTGTCATTGTCACATAGACTATCAATGAAATTCATCCACTCACTTAGACACCTAAATGAAATCATCATGACATCATTGAAAACTCTCCAAAAAATTCAAGATGAACTTACCTTCCCAAGCTTATCCCTTCAAAGACCTCTCTCTTGCACAATAAAATATACTCCTTTCCTAGGTCACTTCAAAGAGATATATTGTAAACCAAGATACATAACTTAAATTTATCATACATTTACACTAAGGGACTACCTATAACACACCATAACATTGTTTAATACTTTTATATCATCAATTTATACCATATCACAAATTTTTGTGACCCAACTCATTATACAACCCAAGATATACCATGTCAAGGGTTTCTTGCATTAGAACCCTTATGCCAATCGAGGATACTCAAAGTAAGATATTCTTCCACAAATAACTTCAAATCTTAAAATAACTTATCATAGATTTGAAAGGGTGATATATATCTTTGAAAATCTTGAAATCAATTGAAATAATCCATACTCAACTATATGCATATTAAGACAAAGAACATACCTTGACCCGTTGATTAGTCTCTCACTTATCAACCTTGTAACACCATTCAATGATGTTTCAAATGATTGAGTAATACCTATATGAATCCTATTAGAGACACCTGACCTACCAAGGAACTTATAATTAATTAAACTTAGGAGATTCCTAAGTCTTCATACTCTCATTAATTTTCTTGTCTTTCCTAGTCCTCCTCATAGGGTTGATTGGCTCATCCATCTTTTCTTTGACTCCCTTGTCAACACACCCTAATAAATAGTATTCTTGTATTGCCTTCATATATACTACAACAAATAACCCATTTTTAATGATATTCTCATCAAATAATTCCTCCTTGGTCTTAATTTGATCTCTCTTAATAGTCTTAGGTCTCCATATCCATGTATGGCCTTTTCCTTTCACACTAGGAGCTCCATACACCTTGTTTTGCCTTGAGATATCATTCAACCTATTTTTACAATATTTTAAAATATGACCAACTCTATGACATATGACAAAAATAATATCATTCATACATTTTTCTTGATGATGGTTATTATCTCCTTTTGACAAGTTACTTCTCCTTTTGTAATCTCTTGTAATGTGATCAAACTGATTGCAAGCATAACATTATTTTTGAGATGAATTGACAAACCTCCTGGTACTAGGTTGCCTTGATGGTCTTCTCACCTTATTTTTCATGCTATCATTCTTATTTAATTTATTTTATTCCTCTTACTCAACCTTGCTCATTTGGACCACTAGCTTCTCATGCTCAACCTTGCTCATTTTGACCACTAGCTTTTCATTCTCAACCTTCAAGGAACCTAGTTTAGTTTTCAATTTATCACACTCAGAATTCATTGACCTCAAACTTGAATTTTCAGCCTCTAACTAATTATTAAGATCATGAATAGTCATCTTATCTTCTTTTACTATTTCCATCATTATCTCAAACTTGGTTTGAATATGACTCACCTTTCCTTCACATTCCTTAAAGGACTTGACCCGCTCTCTCAGATTTTTGATGATCTTTTCATAGTCATCTTACTTGGAGTTAGAGTTACTCCACATTATATCAAAATAACTAGTCTAATATTTAAGACCTTTTACCATCAATCTCAATTCTTGATTCTCTTTCCATAGCTACTTATCCATTTTGTGCTTCAAGGACCACTTTCTTAGCTGTCAAGCCTTCTTGAAGGACCTAATCTGATACCAATTATTGGAAGAAAAATCACTGAGATGGGGGTAAATAAGTGATTTAATCAAATCAAATTCAATTCTAATTATTAAAACTCTTAACCATTCATCATAATGATTCATGAAACATATAAACCATTCATTGCAATGAATAAAGAAAACTATGCAATATCAAAACACATAAAACATGAATTATTTAGGAAACCCTCATGAGGGAGAAAACCCACTTGAAAAAATATTTTGAATACTATATAATAAATATATTTATTCAATTTATATCATCACTTATTGATCAAGGAGCACCCACCCCTCAATTTAGTCAAGCACCCACTTGACCTTTAGCTATCACCAACTAGCAAGGAGGCTACAACCCCCTAGATGATCAAGAACCAACTCAATCACCTATAAACTAATTTACACCTTATTATGTATGGTATTATATTTTTATAAAACCCAAATACTTTCCTTTCTACCTCATACAAACCTCTTCCTCTTCTACATCACTCAACTAGATAAATAGACCTATCTAACTTTGAAACAAGCAATCCAATTATCTCACCACCTTCAACACCAATGCATGATATTCATGACATGTTGAAAATGTTATTATTATTATTATTATTATTATTATTATTATTATTATTATTATTATTATTTTAATTCACTTACACACTTCTTTAAAATCTCATACCATTCACTTCACTCTTTAATTATCAAAACCTTTATACTAGGTCACCAAAGCAAAACAGGCCCGATAGCCTTGAAAACAAATATTCTTAATTGCTCATGACCCGAAACAAAGAATGTTAGACACTTGCCACATATTTAACATGATTTTATTATGGTTTTAATTTAATCTTTACATTCTAAAAATTAATATATAATTTGCTTCACACCCAAATTGTCTAACTAGCACAATGAGACCAAAATGTCCTTCTACATATGCATTATTCTTTCTCTAATCAATCTTGGTCAGATAAAACACTTTACTTAAACCTTAAGGATTATTTACCACTTGGATAAACATCAAAATATTCTTAAAATATGTTACATACACTATACATTAACTCATTATGTCGGCCATGCTTCAAATGACTCAAAACAACACACTAGGCTTAAGCAAGAGCTAAGCAATTAGCCTTTCATTAGGCCACACGTTACATTTAGATACCAATAGCCTTTAAACAAATATGTAACCTTTTTAATTTTTTTAAAATAATTTACTCCATGCATTATTAATGTTTAAAAATTCATACACCACTTATAAGACACTCACTCACCTTATGAAACCTCTTTTAGCCCTTAAACCTTCAATAGCTCCCATGGAGACCTAATTCACCTTCATGTAACACTTTAAGCCACTATGGTCCAGATGGCCCTTATCAATGACCCAAATCACTTCAATAACTTTACCTACATTCTATATGATCATTTTAAATTCTTAATAAACATCAAATCATTCGCTCATACTCTAAAACTTCCATTAGGGCTTAAAGACCTATTATGCTTAATTAGCCTAAAAACACTATCTTCACAAAAGAGGCTCAAACTAACTGAATATGAAATTTCCAAGTATAATAAACATATGTATGGAAATATAAATCTCATAGGAACACTATAGAATCCATAATACACCTTCATTCATCCTCTAAAGGCTCATAAACACTATTGCAAGAAGCCTAATCAAACATGTAATAATTATAGACAACAAAAGTCATCTTTGTCCTAATATAACTTCACCTGTACAGACATTCAAAACTCCAAATTAATTTTAGGATGATGTATATGGAGTATAATTCATTTTTTATTTTTATACCAATAATATTTGATCAATAATTTATCTTCTACAATCATTTATTTTTACCCTGAATTATATAAAAAAAATACAGTCAACAATAGTCAACTCTCACATACAATAAATGAAATTGTATGACTAGTAAAAAATACTAATTAATTTTATTTGATAGCCATTTAAGTATTCTACCAATTTTATTTGTATACCACCATAAAATTCATCCATTATCAAAAGTTATAAACAAAATACTATTGACTAGTTTTCCTTTGTATAATGGTCACTTGATATTACAAATTTAAATATGGAAACTAGTGAAATCTACTTGGGAGACCAACTTTGCACTATCATAACTTTTGATATACATAATTTCAAAACATTAAACTTGTAAAACATGATCTAATCATAAATATGAACAAACCCATGTGACTACTTCCTTCTAACACCTTCACATGTGTGAATACTGACATCATCAATTTACTTACTCAAGAAGTTCTACCAAGATGACTAGGATCACCTAGACCTTCACAAGACTACTCTAATGGATTAATTTCACTTCCATAAGTTTTCAAAGCATTCTTGACCCCTCATATGACCCTTCAGATATGGTCAATCACCTCAAATGCATTCACACATGATATGCACTCTCAAATCCACTTGGAACCTATCACTTTGTCATTAATACATTATGTACTAAGATCACCTTGACATCAATGACAATCAATGAATTTGAAGACCATGATCAACAAGAAGGTGTTGTGAGACACAAGCACAATAACATATTTGAAAAATTTGTTAGGAAGACATTTTATAATGCTTGAAGAATTATGTGTTCACACTTCACTAAATTTACATGCCAATAGACTCAATTTTATACCCCAGAGGGTGCTTGATTAGCCTTGGATGAACCCTTAAGGGAGTGAGTGGAAAATCATTTTAAATGGATGGGACCTATAAATTAATAAAATGCATGGTCTAGAGGAAAAGAGGTTGAAAAATGGAGAACATAGGAGAAAGCAAGATAAAAAATGGTCAAAGGAGCATTAAATGGTCTTTCAAAGAACAATAAAATGGTCTTGGGCAACATGGGGGTAAAAAATTCAAATTTCAAGATTTAGATTCACCCTTGAGTGGGGGGGGGGATTCAAAAACTATTTATTTTTATCCTCCCCTATAAAATAAAAGTGATCTAGTTTTTTGTGAGAGGTTATGGCGAAGAATGGCTCCCTTGCACAACAAAGGCAACTAGCGACCAAGTTCAAGAGTACAAGCAACCATTGCAGGATGGGTAGTTGATAAGTAGGTTTTTCCCTTATGAATTTCACATTTAATTGAATTTATGACTAGTTATAAGGAAGAATTCATAAATTCTACTAATTTCATAGTAAAGTGAAATTGGTGGTTTTACCTATAGAAATGGTGAAATCACCACACAATCGATGAAAACATTGAGAAATCGATGCTTTTTCCAAAAATGGTGAAAATACCAAAAAATTTAGGAATCACCTAAATGGTAAAAATATTAATAAAGTGAAATTGTCAAAGAAATAGACGAAAACACCTTAAAAGGCAAAAAGGTTGAAGAAATCAATGAAAACACCAAAACATGAAACCACCAAAGAAAATAATGAAAACATGAAAAATGGAAAAGTGGTCTAGGAGAGAGAAAATTAGGTCAATTTAGCAAGGAAGAGGTCAAATGGTCTAGGAAAATAATGATAGTTTCACGTGTAAAATAATTTAGAGTATTTGATAGACACATGTAGGAGTGGCTTTATATTTTAATTATGTGTGAGTGACATTCTCATTACTTGCAGTCAGGATATATATATATATATATATATATATATATATATATATATATATATATGTACAAAAGAGATATGTGCATTCTAAGAGGTTATGTATTTAATACACATCATTAACTTTCTTACAATTAGATTAGGCAGGACATATCTTAGGGTATTAGTTAAGAGGTGACATTCAAAGACTATGAATTTTCATTTACCTAATAGAGAGGCCACTATCATACTAGAGGATGTGTGGCATATTTTGAGGTTACAAATTAGAGGATGACCTCTATACTGGATGGGCCCTATAGGGAGACATGGATTATTGGATGACTTAGTTATTGGTTTATACATTCTCATGGAGAGTGGGGTAGTATACATTGATTTGATTGATACCTACATAGATATTTAACTGGATGACCTACCAACAAAGGAGACTTTTCCATAGACAAAAAAATATATAAATGTAGTAGTACTCATGGATATTATCATTGACATCTTGCTACCTGATAATAGTGGCTGATTATTTCATATAGGCATAGGTGGAGTGGTCATAGATATTCTAGATGACACCACTATCTTTACTTGGGGGTCAACTATACTAGCCCATCTATACTATTATTTATGTATAATTGCATATCAAGGTGGTCACAATATTAACATATCTACATTGATCTAAGTTTGGGATTGGGAGAACATAGATATAGAGTGGCTAATGATTAAGAGGTGAGTATGAGGCCTAGAGGATCCCATGGAATATGGATGGGTCTAGATAGGGTCAAGTTGTAGATGATATAAAGGAGATATATACTTGTACCACATGGTGATAGATGATATGGTAGATGGAGACTTTATCTAGCACCCTTATCTACCCTTACAAATTCAATGGTTGACTAATGGGTGGTACATGACATTTATGACCACTAGATGCTTTATTATAGGGAAATAGGCACATATTATTGAGGAGTACATACATGATCAATTATAATGTCAATTTGGTACACAAAAAGATATACCAAAGGCTCAAAGATTCTTTGCCCTTGTGACTAGAGATATTAGTAGATGAGGGCCACTAATAGACGTGCAAACTATAAGAATGAGCTATAGAATAATACCATATATTAAATGGGCATATTTAGGGGGTCCATTAGATGTAGGTGTGATAATAAATTATATGGTATAGTAGGCCTAGTTTAGGCCTAAGAGTGTTATTACCCTAGGGTGCCTCTAGAGAGTTGATATAAATGGTAGTAACTTTGATAGGAGGATAGGGATAGGATCAGGGCTAGGAAGCACAAATGGATGTAGATGTTGAGGGTGAGGATGGGGATATAGATATTAAGTGTGGGGACATCAAGATTGAGGGTGGGGATACCAATATTGAGGGCAGTAGTCCAGACCCAGGACCAAATGTAGAGATCAAAAAGACATGATATAGGGGGTCCCAAGAGACACACATGAGGGTGAGGTATCCAGGTGAGGTAGGTCCTTCAGGTATAGCTAGAGATAGTAGAGAGACATATATTTTGGATGAGTATATTACTACTAGAGTAGAAAATATAGATGGCTTATAGGCTTGGGTGATCTAATTATAACAATAGTTAACCCTAGAGAGATGCATAGATAACATCTCTTCAGTTAGAGATTACCTCATTAAAGGTAGAGATGGCCTAGATGAAAACCATTCATGAAGAGAGATACCAAGATAGAGCATATGTACAAAGGATTTGAAAGGAGTGGGATACAACATGCCATGCACTTATAGGTTTAGGGTTGTCCCAAGTTGTCTTTGAGAGCCTTTGAGCTAAGGACAAGGTAGTGTACTACAAGAGTTTATATGAGGGGCCCATCTAAATATATGGAAGGGAACCAACATTTGAAGTCTATGAGGCTTAGAGAGAATTCATGAGGTCCATGAGATACATGACATAACATACTTTAGGGTCCTAATAGTTAGTTCATCAACCACCACCTCTATCATCATTAAGGCCTATGGGGCTTCCATAGTAGATAGGGCATGAGGATTCACATAATCAAAGACAAATGATAGGTATTTTGTATTTTATATTATGACATGTATATCATTTCCATGTATATGACATTTTGTCTAACAAGATATACAACATTCATTTATTTATTTTTGATCTCACTGATGTACATAAAGTCTAATAGATATGATGCTTTTTATTATTCAACATTTTGTTATTGGCTCATGATGGATTAGAATAGAAAATGTGATTGGATTTTTATAGTTAATTTTGTTGATCTTATTGATATGTGATGTACCAATTTTTTTTCCATCATTCCATGTTTGTACTATCATAGAGGTGATCCAGATGTTATTCCTTGTATTATAAATGTGATATATTTTTAATTTGACACTTGAGATTTGATTCGTTAATCATGTTTGAGTAATGTTTATGAATTTTTGTATATGATCATTTTTTGATATGTATCATGAGTAGAATATAGATTAGTCATGAGATACAATGTTCTTGTTGTAGGATAGTAGACAAAGATATGTATTGATACAACATTGCTTGTTAGACCTCTAACACTTGATTTTATATTTAGCATTTTGATATTATGTATAAAAATTATTAAACAATCATGATAAAATTGGATTCCATAAGTGTAAGAACTTATTAAAAATGCAAATGTAAAAAAATTAAGGTCAAGACATTGAGAATCAAGACTTAAGTGTAAATCATAATGCAATATACCAAGATTAGGTTAGGTACAAAAATATCTACAACTCAAGAACATGATATAAGAGATCTAGACTTAAGTGTAAAGTATAATGCACTAAACCTAAGGAAACCAAGAAAAATAAAATAATCTCACAAAAAATAATAAAAAAGTAATAAACTAGCAAATACATAAACACCCACACATAATTTTGAAAATAAAAGTAGCATAAAGCATCCACCTAACCATTGGTGTGTGTATGTCGATAAAACATTACCCTAATGTACTTCCCTGAGGGTAGAGGACATGTGAGACATAAAATTTTTGACATTATTGGGATAAGGGGAATATTATAAGAGAAAGGAAGTCACTAAATTGTCCTGAGATGCCTCATATATCCAAGCACTACCTACATAGTCCAATGGACTTTAGGCTAAATGTAGTTCTTTTAGGAAATGTGATAAGAAAAATATTAATGTTTAAGAGATAAGGAATAATTGATACGAAAAAATGGAATGAACTCAAAAAAATGTGAGCATGTAAATAATTATCTCGTAAAATGGTGAGAATTCTACATGGTAAGATTGGATGATTTGACCTAAGATGCCCCATACATCTAAGTGCTATATACATAGTCTATGTAGACCTCATGCCAATGTAGTTCTCCTACAGATGGGAGGATAATGTCATTATGGAATGGAAATGATTTTAATTAGATAAGAGGCTCCCACCTATGAATGGGATGACAAGAAATATAAAATATTTTTTGGCTTTATATCTCTCAAGGATATTTTAAGCTAATTTTAAAATTTTCTATTTTTTAAGGGTTTTAAGAAGTTTTCTAGTGTTTTTGAGGCTTTTTTGGTTTTGAAAATGTTTAGGATTTTATGAAATAATATAAGTATAATAATATTTAATGAGTAGGATGTATAATGAGATATAAAAAAATGTACAAGAGAACCATCCATCAAAGGACAAATTAACCTTGGGTAGGGGTTCAAATGGTTGACTCAAAAAATAATGAGAGCATGGTTTAGAGTGCTCTCAAAATGGTGATAATGTGGCTTAAAATTCTTTAAAATTTCTGAGAGTGTGGATTAGAATGCTTAAAAAATGGTGAGAGTGTGGGATAGAGGTGATCCTATTGACTTCAAAAATTGAGCATTACCTACATAGTCTAAATGGACCTCAGGTCAATGTAGTTCAATCGATAGTGAAATATACTACCAATCAACAACATGCTAAAGTATGAGAGTGGTAAAATGGTATTAATGGTATAGAACTTGGAAAAATATAAAATATGTATTCTTATGAACCATCATATGAAGCAACTAGGTTGAAGTTATTTGAGATACTACTTTTAAGGATGTGTTAATAATGACCAAATCTAAAATATCCATGAAATCTTTCTCTAAATCTAGAATCTAAATCTTGTCTATTGTACCTATAAATTAGAATCAAGATTAGGATGGTAATAATATAGGGTAAGGAGAGGAATGAACATAACTAAGAAATAACACAAAGGGAATATGATAAGACTTACCCCCAAGCAAGGGTCCTCATAGATAATGTTCAAACAAATCAAATGTGAAAATGCTTAAGATGCATAATATTCATGGGATCATCTAGCTCTTGCCTATATGGTGTGGCCAACCTGTATGTTCCAAATCCATTGTTACTTGTAATAAATAATGGTCCTAGACAATTAGGCTTAAATTTGCCTTTCTTTTCACATGTTGCATTGGTATTTTTCTAGTTATCTTTCAACACAAGATCACCAAGTGAAAATTATCTAGGTTTGATATGCGTGCTATAGTTACAATGTAACCTATTATAATATGATTGGAGATTATTCAAATCAACCACCTATTTTTCATCAATTAGTTCTAGTTCTAATAACTGAACTACTCTATACTCCTCATCGTCAATGATATCCTATAGTGAGATGTGAAAGGAAGGTAAATTGATTTCAACAGGGAGAATATATTCAGTGCCATAATCTAAGGAATATGTTGTGGATCCTATTGGGGTTTTAGTATTGGTATGGTAAGCTTAGAAGGAAGGAAATAGTTGTAAGTGACAATCATGACCAATGATATTATCAGTATTTTTAAAGATTTATACTAGGGTTTTATTAGATGCTTTAACTTGGACATTACTTTGGGGAAAATAAGGAGTGGAATATCATTATTTGATGTGGTACTTGAAATAAAGGGATTTGATATCCTTATTTTTAAAGTATCCATCATTATCATAAATCATGTCAGAAGGAATGCTAATGCAACAAATATGATGATTCAAAATGAATTTATAAGTTTGCTTACCAGTTACGTAAGTTAGGGGAATGGCTTCAACCCACTTATTATAATACTCTATCGTAGTGAGGTTGTGTTTATGGCCATATGAAGAAGTATGATTGATTTTCCCTAAGAGATTAAGTTTTAACATGGAAAATAACCAAAGAATAGTAATCAGACACAGTGATTGGGCTGGAGGATGAATGATATTGGCATGAGTTTGAAAAGGCACACACTTATTTACATAGGCACATGTATCTACTTCCATAATGGGCAAATAATACCATGTACGCAAGAGTTTAATGGCAAGGACCATTCCAATGGTGTGGGCCCCATAAATACCTTGATGTACTTCTTTAAGTGTTAAGATAGATGCTAACAAAGTTAAATAATAAAGTGGAGTTCCATCATGTCCTCTATGATAGAGTTTAGCATTGTGTAAGGTACAATGAGAGGATTTATGAATACATGATTTTTGTTTATTGTGGTAAAGGTTATCAAGAAGGATGTGGTCATAGAAGTAGTCATATAAGGCATGGTACCAATGTGAGTTGGGACCAATGATATCACATACCATTTTAGATGTTGAGTGTTCATGAGCTAATTTCAAAGTATGTTCAATAAGGAACTAGTAATTTGAAATGTGATATGTGATTTCTATCAATGAGCCAATTATTACCATTACATCTGTAGTCTTGTTGTTATCCCTTGGTATCTACTCAAATTGGATATGTTTAAAATCATGCTTGAGACTATCCACCATGTTTTTTTAGGGTATAATCTTGTCATCTTTGGTATGGTGTTGCTTTATCACCTAGTTAATGATCAATTGAGAATCCCCATGAATATGTAATTACTTAATGTTTCAATGTACTGATAGGTGAAGCCATACAATGAGTGATTCATAATCTACTATATTGCTAGTATAAGTGAGGCCAATATGAAAGGATTTAGGAATAACAACCCCTATGGTGTTATGATCATAATTATGGTTCTCAACCAATGAGATGAGTAGGAAGCATCAGAGTAGAGTGTCTAGTGATATGATTTAAAATAGATTTACTTCAGAGTCAAGATGGACTCATTAGGGAAATCAAAAGTGAGTAGCTTAGTATCTAATAATGGTGATTTGAAAATTTTATCTGTAAGAACTTATCCCTTAATTAATTTTTGATGTACATATTCAATCTCAAACTCACTCAAGAGCATGACCCATTTGGGAATGTGGCTAATCAAAGCTATCTTGGAAAGTAGATATTTGAGTGGGTCTACTTTGGCAATAATAATGGTTTTTTTGTTGAGCATGCTATGTCATAAATTATGAGCTATGAATATCATTGTTAAGTAGGCTTTTTAAATTGGCATATAGTTGTGTTCATAGGCAACCAATGTTCTACTTAAATAATACACTATTCATTATTTCCTTTGATCATCATGTTGGGTAAGGAGTGCTCCTAAAGCATGTTATGTTGCTCAAATGTAGAGGATTAGTGGCTTCCTGGGCATTGGTGGAGCTAAAAAATGTGTTTTTTCCAATATTCTTTTAAATTTTCAAATTCTTATTGACATTTGGCATTCCATGAAAAAGTGGTGCCGTTTTTCAAAATGTGAGTGAAAGGATGACATTTATCTACCAATTATGAGATGGAGTGTCAAATTGATTAAATTTTAAATTGTAAGCTACAAAGATACTTCAAATTAGATGGATATAAAATTTATGTAATGGCCTTAAACTTGGATGGATCAACTTCAATGCCCCTATAAGAGACAATGAAATCTATCAAATTTCTAGAAGTGACACCAAATACACACATTTTAGGATTAAGATGCACCTTGTATTCATGAAGCCTTTCAAATATTTTTCGTAATACTTTTGGATGATCTTCCATGGTATTGAATTTGTCTAAAATGTCATCCATATAGTCTTATACAATATTATGCATCATATCATGGAAGATGACAAATATCACACATTAGTAACACTACCATTCTTAAGGCCAAATGACATCACTTAATAACATAACATCCCCCATAAAGTGGTGAACACTATTTTATGCTGGTCTTTATGTGTTATTTTAATCTAATTATATCTTTAAAATCCATCCATGAGAGATAAAATTTTGTATCTTTCTATGGAATCTATAATCATATCAATATTTGGCAAAGAAAAATTAGCCTTTAGGTATTTTTTATTGATATCTCTGAAATCTATGCATATACATATTTCTTGTGCCTTCTTGATAATTGAAACTATGTTTGATATCCATTATATATAGTCTATGGGACATATACATATTACCTCCAATAAGTTTTATAATTCTTTTTTGATTAGTATGGTAATGCGAGGATGCATTTTTCTCAAATTCATTTTGGTCAGATTGGCATCAGGGTGTACATCAAGGTGATACACAACTAGTGAAGGATCCAAGCTAGGTATACATGAATAAGACCAAGTAAAAATATAAATAAACTCTCAAAGGAGGGAATTAAGAATCTCATGTTCCTCTTCAGTGAGAGACATTCCAAGCTTGATCCATTTGAGGTTGTTGGGGATCCAATGTTTACTTCTATTATGTCTTCTACAAGCAATGTGGAGCCATCATCTAGAGGTGCATTGATATTATTCATCTTATGTATCAATTGGTTTGTCAATATCTCATATGTATGATAAATATGAATCATTAAATGATGTTAAAGGACACTTGGCAAAGGCACATGAGAAATATTGAACCAATTCTTTGAATACTTTATAATCTTCTAAATTGATTTTTGACTGGTATGAAGTTCTTGGACTGGAGGGACCTTATGCTTCATTCTAAGAAGGATGAACTTACCCATTAAATGGTGATTGAAATAGGTTCTCACCATGGGACTCATCTTTTTCTTTATGATTTTTCTAGTCTAAAAGTGCCTCAAAGAGGTTATCACTTTGGGACCTCAATGTTTCATTTTGAAAATTTTATTTTATTTTTTGACAAAGGAAGTTCACCTGATCTCTAAAATAAGAAGTAGGGTCCAATATAATACCAAATCCTTGTTTATGATCCCTAATTATAAAACCATCTCTAAGGCCCATGAATTTAGATATTTCCTCATCATTTTATAAACCATTTAATAGTATATGTGCATTTTTTTGGTCCTAGTAAATTAATTGGGGGTGATATAGGAAAATAGGGTAATCAAAGGTGATAGGGGTAATGGTACAAATGGTATTAGTATTGAAAAGGTTTATATCAACTAACTCATCATATATTATATTTTATGACTCAACATCATTATCACCATCATCATCGTTAGATGGTAAATAAGTATCACTCTTGAGATCTGAGGGGTCACCCCCATTTAGTTTATATCTAGTAACTCAAGTTCCTATGTGTTTGGTGATAGATACTAGATCGATATGTTATTATTTCTTTTCCCCCATGCCTTTACCTACCTAAGGTTGATTATCCATTATTCTATTGGGAATATGATACTTGTTATTTTTTCAGTCAGTAAAAATGTTGTCATTGTACAACCATGTGTCATCATCACTTTTGATATGTTATTTTTATTGTGTACTAGTATTAATGAAATATATATTTTTATTGTGTAGTATTCTTAATGAAATCAATGGGTCCTTTTTGGTGAGAATCATATTTATTATGTCATTCCATTTTGATACTCTTCATCTTATCTTAGCCATGTGATTTAGGTGTTTTAGGCAATTTAGCTATATGAAAAGCATTACCAATTTGATATTCACCATGGCCATTAGATGCAATGGTAAAATGGTTGGACATTTGGGGAGGTGGTCTAGCTAAAGTAGATTCTAGGCTACTTGAATCTACATAATTTGATTTAGAATCTTAAATAACTACCTCTTTGTCCTTTTTAGGGACACACTCTAGACCCAATCGATAATTATAACTTTTGTATTCTACTTCAAGATGCTTATAATACTCGTATGGCTATAATTTTCTAGGTATGGTGATTTAAAAAATTGAGTGAAGGAATTTGATGCATTTATGTAGAGTATAAGGTACTATGTGTAATTATTGTATCCAAGGTCACCCAAAGAGGAAGTTGTATGAAAAATCTAGATCTAGGACATGATAAAGAGTATTGTGGGTTAGAGGCATAATGATAACATGCAAGAAAATGGTGCCCCATGATTCTCTCTCCTCATTATCATAGGATTTAATGGTAATGGTATATAGTTACAAATCTATTTATATGTAACCTAAATGTTTAACCAAATTTAAAGTTACAATATTCAATATTGAACCATTGTCTATGAGGACACACTTGACCTTATGTTTAGAGATAAAGGTCTCTATATAAAGTGGGTTATTATGAAGAGGACCACAAGGTGAAATATTACTTTGGTCAAATGTAAGCTATTGTCTTGGTGAAAAATGACTCACAAACATTTGGAATTTTTTAGGAGCAATGTCACGTGGGACCTTAGATTAGATTAGAAGCTCATTTAATATATTTTTTGTGGATGTTTGATATATGTAGAATATATAAGATAAAAATTTGCACTAGTGTATTTTGTAACTTATCCACAATAATGTGGTTTATCATTAGCAGCTATAGTTGGTTTGGGTTTTTGAAATAGAGGGAATTAAATGGGATTTTTAGAGGAAAAAGGTGGGGGTCTTTAAATAGTAACCTTGGAATGTTGAGGTGTGATTGTATATTATTGAGTTGGTGAGTGGTTACCATAATTATAAGGGCCTAAAATGGTAACTCTTGGCTGTTGGCTAATATTTATGCCATTTTGAATGAAGATTATCGGTATATGGGGTAAGAGGTCCTAAAATGGATGGAAATGGGCATTGGACACTATTGGTTATTGACTTAGGGTTAATTTTTATAGACGTGATATGTCCACTAGTAATGTGCCCTAAAACATTGCCATAGTCATAAGGGACATTAATATAGTTGACTTGGTTAGATTGGGTCTCTTGACCTTGATTCTAGTTAGTTTGTTGTTGTTGATATTGGTTCTATTATTGATTCTAATTATTAAGAGGCCTATTTTGGTTTTGGTTCTAATTATTAACTTGATATTGGTGATTAGAATTATGTTATGGAAAAGGGTTCTGGTAGATATTCAAGTTTTGATTATACATTGGGGTAACATGATATAACTCTATTTCACCACTTTATAACAAATCTTGAATTAAGTGGGTTAGTTGCACACATTTATGAACATAATAACCTATAATTTGATGATATTCATAGAAAATATGTTACCTATACTAGTTAAGTTTATAATGGTCTTCTAGAAATGTTTTTGGAATGGGCCAAATGATCATGTTAGCTATAACTAACTTTTGGAACACAACCTCAATAGGTTCACCAAGATAAAAAAAACTCTATTTTAGTACTAACCTCTTCTTGGAGGTGGTCATTGCAAGGTATTGATTTGAGTTGGTGTGGTTTATTGAATGGGTGGTGGTTGCATAGTTTGCACATTCCTAGATTCATTGACTCCATCACCTAGAACATTTTTGTTCTCATTGAATGATTTAGGATTTTTAGATGTACTCACTTGAGTTGGTACTAGAGTTGGTGTTTGTACCTTGTTTTGATTTTGGTTTTGAGAATAGAATTTGATCACCCATTTATCAATGAGGGCTTGTTCAATTTTTAGTCCTTTGATGATAATGTATTCAAATGTGTTTGTACAATGAAGTTAAAGATTATAAGCAATATCTAGTTGTAGATTGGAAGTAAAGATTATGTCCAACTATTTATCAAGGAGTTTGTGTGGGAATCAATTGGAAAATGTGTGACACTATTTAAAATAACTATAAAAACTCTCTCCTACTCTTTGTTTGGCATGACATAAATCAACCATAGTCAACTCATGTTATACATTGTAGGAAATGTGTTGTACAATTTTTTTAGATAAGTCATCAAAATTATCCATATAATTTTTTAGGTAGATGGAGAAACTAATATAGAGATTGACGACTAAACTATAGGGAAATAAACAAAGCAAGTACACACTACTATATGCAACTTATTGACAAGCAATGAAGAAATATTTTAGGTGTTCCTTTAGATCACCCTTCCCTTTGGATTTGTCAAATTTAGGCATCTGCTTCAAATATCTTGAAATTTGATGATGTTGTTAGTGTAATCTTGAATGAAGAAACTCGCAGGAAAAGCATAGGGGAATCATTAGGTAATGCTTTAAGTATTGAAAGTAGGGGAAGGCAACTGTTAGGATCTAGGAAGCACAATTGATTACCTTTGTATGAGCAACTAAACACAGAATTAAACTAGAATCACAAGTAACTAGAAATTCAAAAATAACACAGAATATGAGAGACAATACAACAATTGTATTAATACTCTTCCACAAGGAAATACAACAAAGAAGATGCCACAATCTTCTTCACACTCCTCTAGGGCTCCCACACCTCTAAGGTGTACAAACAATAAATCTCTTCAAGAGTTCTCTCTCTCAACTATGGTCACAACAAACAACTCAAACACAGAGTTGTTGTTCACCTCCAACTAGTCAGTAATAATACTGCCAGTCCAAGTACTCAAAGTACTCCAAGTAGATCACCTTTGCACAACCTACAACACAACTGATCTTACTTACACATGTAGATCTCTCTACACCCTGAAGAACCCTTGTCCTTGCCTCACCAAGTCCTTATGATTCTCCAAACCAGTACCCTAATGGTTCTTCTACCAAATCTTGCTATCCCACAAATCTACCTGATCATACACACTCGGCACCCCTGTGGAACTAAGAGGAGCTACCCTTGCTCTCTTCACTCCAAAGGAGCTAACCAAGCTCAACTCTAACTAGCACACTTTACAATACAAGCTAGGAAACAAATTAGATGATGTGCAGGTACAGGTATAGGTGCAGCTATTTATCTCCAAGTGGGAGATTATTAGGTTTTGGAGCTAAAAGCATCACTGATGCAAACATGGAGGAGGAGGTAGCTGAGTTGCAGTGCAACCAACATCAGTCAGGTCAACCGATGTCAATCATATCTAGTGAGTAGAGCTACCGACATTGGTCAGTATCGGCTGACGTCGGTCACCTCTAGACTAATAGCGATTGACGTTGGTCACCTGTGCAGTTCTAGAACTGTCAGTTTCACAAACAATTTGTTGATGAACCAATTGTTTGCATGTTAAGGACTAATTTTCTTGTCAAGAATCTAGAAAATAAAGCTCTGATACCAACTGTTAGGATCTAGGAGCATAATTGATTACCTTTGTATAAGCAACTAAACATGGAATTAAACTAGAATCACAAGTAACTAGAATTCAAAAATAACATAGAATATGAGAGACAATACCCAATTTTATTAATAATCTTCCAGAAGGAATTACAACAAAGAAGATGCCATAATCTTCTTCACACTCCTCTAGGGCTCCCACACCTCTAGGGTGTAAACAATAAATCTCTTCAAGAGTTTTCTCTCTCAATCATGGTCACAACAAACAACTCAAACACAGAGCTATTGTTCACCTCCACTAGTCAGTATCACTACTGCTAGTCCAAGTACTCAAAGTACTCCAAGTAGATCTCCCATGAACTTGAAACAACTTGCAAATAAAATGATCTTACTTACCATGTAGATCTCTATACACCCTAAAGAACCCTTGTCCTTGCCTCACTAAGTCCTTATGATTCTCCAAACCAGTACCCCAATGGATCTTCTACTAGATCTTGCTATCCTGTAGATCTACCTGATCATACACACTCGGCACTCTTGTGGAACTAGGAGGAGCTACCCTTGCTCTCTTCACTCTGAAGGAGCTAACCAAGCTCAACTATAACTAGCACACTTTACAATATAGCCCATGAGTCTATTAAATAGATCTCATGCAAACAATAATTAGACATTCCAATTACAATAATTAGAAACTGTAGCTCAAGACTAAAATTAGTCCTCAACATGCAAACAACCGGTTCATTAACAAACTATTCATGAAATTGATAGTTTTAGAACCGCATAGGTGATCGATGTCAATCACTATTAGTCTGGAAGTGACCGACATCAGCCGATACTGACCGATGTCAGTAGCTCTGCACACTGGATATGACTGATGTCAATTGGCCTGACTGACGTCGATTGCACTACAACTTAGCTACCTCCTCCTCCATGTTTGCATTAGTGAAGCTTTTAGCTCCACAACCTAACAATTGACAACTAAACTATAGGGAAATAAACAAAGCAAGTACACACTACTATATGCAACTTATTGACAAGCAATGAAGAAATATTTTAGGTGTTCCTTTGGATCACCCTTCCCTTTGGATTTGTCAAATTTAGGCATCTCAAAATGATACAAGAATGAGATTTGAAGATAACTCATATCAATGGGATAAGAGCATACATAATCTAATTTGGACTTCTTATTCTTATTCCCTACTTGGATGGAAGAAAATACATTTATTACCTCTTACAAGTCCTAAAAAGTAGGTATAGAATTATAGTGATTGGAAATATATTGTTGGGTATTTAGGGGTGGGTTACCTTATCCTAGATACAATGGTGGTATGAGGCATTGAGGAATTTGTACCCAATTGGTTCTGCTAGGAATGTTCACCCATTGATTAGGGTTATATTTATAAGAGTACAATTATTGTTGGTAAGGCACTTGTTGTTGAGTGCACTACTGACTTAGAGGGAACTATGGTTTGAATGAAGGAATGGTTTATTGGGGATTAAATGGCATTTTTTAGGAATATAAGGGAATCTATTGTTGATTTATATGAATCTATTAGGTGAAGGGGACTTATTTTTAATAATATGGAATATTTTTTTGGCTTGAATTGGTATATTATAGACTAGAAGTAGCATGTGGTTAACTAGTAAGAATATATTATTAGTTAGACAATGTTTGTTGGGGATTAGTTGACACTTTTTTGGGGTGGAAGAATGGTTGCCACTTGTTGAGGTAGTGTATTATTCACCACTTATTGAGGTGGGGGATTGGTCACCCCTATTGAAGTGGGGGATTAGTTTCCACCTATTGAGGTGGAGTATTGTTTGCCATTTGTGGAGGTGGAGGTTTATTAGCAACTTGATGTGGAAACTCAGGAATGTCTGTAATCAGTTGTTGTAAAGTATTAAAAATATTGGAAGAAAGGATTTGATAGTGAGTTGGAGGAATGTTTTGTTATTTTATAGGTTCTTGATGTGGGCTGGGATACACTAGTTAAGAATTATCAACTATCTATTTGGAAAAATCCACAAGAGAATTAGAATCAGATTTAGCGAATGGATTACTTTCAGACATAGGTGCATTAAATAAGTTCATGACTAAGGTGTTACTAGGAAATGAATTAATATTGGTTGTTGGATGGACTAACAACTCTGGTTGAAGTTTAGTTGGTAGACACAGATCTATAAATGGTGGCTTTTAAACATTGATAATAGTTAGGGAGTTATCTATAGTAGCCAAGACCCGACTAGCCTATTGTATTTGAGAGGTAATGAATTAACTTTGGGAAGATGAGTCAACAAGTTGACCCTTTCCTTTGCTAGATGTTGAGAAAGATTCAATAGAAGCTGGTAGAAGGGTTTGACTTTGGATACATGTTAGTTGATTGTTTATTAATACAAGGGGTGTATCTTAAGGAGATATAAAAAATAGTGTAAATATTTGATGGGAATTCTAATGGGAGATTTAGCACCCATTTCTAACAACCTTACAAGATGTTCATCCTTGTTATCAAAGAGGAATTTTTTGAATTGGTCTTGTCCATAACATATATTATATGACACATCTAAAGAGTTTTATTGGTTTTATCCATGTTTAACATTAGATATGAGGTATGGTTGATATGGTGCACATGTGGCACTAAGTGGTACTATTGGGAGGTATTGTTAATATTGTTTAGGTTTGGTATTAGATGACATGTTGGTGAAGTATTGTTGATCTACCTCTTCTTGAACATAATGGCCCTACCCATATGGGTATGAATGACCTATTCATAAAATGAGGGGTTATAACATTTCCACTTCATGTATACTTTAGCATGTTTAGGTTTATGATCTTCATCTTGGACTAAGCATGGCTACTTGGAATTTATTTTAATTTGGAATGTAGTTTGGTTGGAACATGCTTAAATGTTTGAAATATATTTTTTGTGTGTTAAGATGAATGTCAAAGGAGTAATGATTCACTCAAATGTGTACTTACACAAGGGTTATAACAAGATGTGTATATGAACCAAATTTGTCTAGGTTTTTGAAATGTTCTTAAATGTTTGTCTTTACTAAGGTTGCAAGTGACAAATAGTTAGGTCTCATTATTTTTTGAACTTGTATTTGATTTGGAACCATATTTAGTGAATACATAAGAGAAGCTAGGTTATTTAAGGATTAAGACCTTGGAATGTTTATGGTATGACCATTTGGTTAATTTGTAAATATTTTGACCTTAGGATTTGAACCAATATGCTACAGAATGTTGGCTTAATTTTAAGTTGTGTAAAATTTGGATTGAGGTTAAATTTAAACAATTATTATCTAGATTTAAATTAGGTATTAACTTTCTAGAAATAAGAGCTTGGTTTTGAATTTGAAACTAGGAGTTCAAACATGTTGGAATTTTGGAATTGGAACTAGAAATAAAAGTTGGATAAGTTTGGAACTAATGGATGACATAACGATAGTGTTTGGATAAGAAATTAGACTTGGTTTAAAAATTGGATTGAAATTAGAAATTAGAAATTACTTTGGAACTTAGAACTTAGTTTAAATTTGATAGCATAATGGCATGGTTTGGTCAAGAATGGTACATGGTTGAACAAGGTTCAACAAAACATCTAAAAAGAGTGACTTTCAACTTGGAAAATAATATAGTAATGCCTCTTTATGTAGGTACGGTATGAAAATGATTTAGATCTTAATTTAGGACTTCTTTGTTGGTAATAAAAATGAGTTTTTGACATAAAAATCAAGCGTCTACACACAAGCATCATAAGTTTACTTTAATAACTAAAACAAGATCAAATCACATCACTAATCCTTCAATATACTCACCTTTGAGAGTATTAAAAGTTTAATATTTCATTAAATAATTAAATACAATTATTGGTGGTATTTTAATCCCACCCTTATCTCAAAGTTTTATACATATAAGGTAATCTTTGGGGGATTTTACCTTTGTACCCATGCATCAATGAATGTTCCATGGTAAAAGAGGCTTATACAAAGTAATATGAATCGGGATATTTGTAGGAGGGTTTATCTCCTTCGAGACCACTTCATACATTGGATTTTAGTGAAATGATACTAGATTTATTTGGACTACTTAAAGTTTTACTTAAATTTATAGATGGTCCCCAAAGGGTAAAAAATATATCGAATCAAAACATAAAGCTATTCATAAGGGGATACATCCCCTATCAAAGAGACCCTAGATTCCTCAATGTTGATATCTAATGGCTTAACACTAGAGAGTTAACCATTTAATTTTATAAAACCCTTTATGGGGAATTTTTATATGCCCTAATGATAACTCCCAATAATTTATATCTCACGTTAGATGTACATGGCTAATAAAAATGATGGGTGATGAAATCCTAGTCTCCACACCCTAAAGACTTGAGAGAAGGAAATGACAGCCCAATCATGTAGCTTAAAATCAAAAGGAATGGTATCAACACTATGATTCATAGGAATGTCACTAAGGGAAAGTGAAAAACATACTTATTAAATCTCTTGGGATAAGGGCAAGTGGTCGCTCTAACATTTTTGAGTCACCCTATTGAGGGGGAAACATACACATGAAGTAACCACACAACACACACAAATGAAATTAAACAAATGCAAGGGAATAAATGACTTACAAAAGAACAAAGTTTTAAGCCCAATTTTAAATTGTGTATTCTATTTGAGTCCAAATTGAAAGGCTTATTCATTTTTTATGCCTAGATAGAAGTTTTTTTAATAGAAATGAATGTTATTTTGATCTTTGAGTTAAAAATTATGCTTATGTGGTCAAGGTCATATAAAATGTGATTAAGAGTTTACAAATGTGCCTTTTGGATCAACAAGGAAGTTGAAATATGGTTTTCTTACATCTCAATCGATTAATAAGGTGAAACCACTAATTAACAGGGTAAAAAAATCAACAAAATCAGTGAAAATGAGAAAGGAAAAACTAGTAAAAATAAGGAATGGAGAATTTTTTTACCAGATGTGAAATCACTAAAATACAGGTTAAAACCATCAAAGAAATTAGTGAAAATGTAAAGCTAGGTGAAATCATGGATTATAACAACTTGTAAAATGACAAAAAATTAGAAAAGGAGTGAAACCATTGATTCTATAATGAAAATAATGAATTTAGTGAGCAAGACTATTGATACATAGGGTGAAATGACCGTTTACACCTAGAATAGAGTTTTATAAGTTTTTAAAGAAAATGAATATAATTAATCCAATTTATAGATTAATTCTTTCAACTAGTAAACTATAGGATGCCTAGATGAGCTTGTGGGGTGCATAGAGTCTTATCAGCCATGACATTATGTAGATCAAAAATCTAAATAAGGTTATATCAACCATTAGTGAATGAAATAAAAACCAATTTTAAGAACATAACATCTTAAGCCTAATCCCTATGGTGAGTAAGGTTAAACATAAGAATGAATCAAGTATAAAGCAAACAAACACCATTATACTTTCCTTGGAGACTTCCTTGCTTTCTGGTATAAAAAGGCTTGTGCTCAAATTGTAGAGCTAGATGTATTTATCAATGTCAACTCCATATGTGGGCAAAATTTTCCCTTGTATACTCTTGGTTTGGATTGGAAATTGGCATGCGATTTTGTGAAGAAATGTTAAGCTCTAGTATGATTTTAGCATAGTAAGTTTAGTTTAAGAGAGCTTATCTATAATGGAGGTGAAGGCCTCAATTTATAAAAAAATGGTTTGAATGTATTACATTGATCTAATATCAAGTTTAAAGGTGGATAAGGAATCCTAAAACTCATGATTTTATACATGGAATGTGTAAGAAACTCTATTTAAGGCCTTTTTGGAGTGTGGAAGGAAGTCTTGAAAGAAAAGTGTAATGACTGGTCCTTTTGGAGGGTGTCATAGATGAGTGTGTAAGAGGTTATATAAGAGGTATAAGAGTGTGTGTAAGTGGCCATGTCATAAGCCACTTTGCCCATAGTCCACTCCATTCCATTGAATTATAACTATGACATCAGGTAATAAAACCATTTTGCTTTATGGAAAATAGATAATTCTAAATCCATGGTATTTTCTATTAGAATAATATTTAGGTTAATTAATTAAGGTGATTAATTATAAATTAGAAGAATGACACAATTACAATGTTCATTTGTCAACCAAATATTTATTTAATTTTTTTTACTAACACCTGAAAAGGGTTGATTTGATTTGGGATGCATTTGATAAGATTAATATTGTGACATGATCCATTCCCCAATCAGGGATGTGTCATTATAATTTTAAATTAAAATGATAGTTGTGTAGATAAATCATGTCATTTGGTGATTTTTGATCAAATTTACAAGTGATTGATAAAAATCATTTCGATTGTAGTTTAGACATGGAAGTGGTTAAAATAAAGTGTCTACAATGATCACTAAGTAGTATGTTTCAAGCAAGAAGTTTTCACGAGTTAGCTATTTTTTACCATAAATTCATTAGAAACTTTAGAAAAATATGTGCACCCATTTAAAAAAATGAGTGGCATAAAGGACTTCGAATGGATAGTTTTAGTAGAGAATAAATTTCAAATTTTGAAGAAGAAAGTGATGTTACAACTATTATTATCATTTCTAGATTTTAAAAAAGTGTTCCTTGTTGATTATGATTTTAGTGAGACAATGACAAGATAAATTTTGAGTCAAGAAGGTAAGACCATTGATTAATTTAGTGATAAGTTGAATAAAATAAATAAAAATAATTTTTTTATGATCAATATTTTTATGCCATAGTGCAAGCTCTTAATAAGTGAAGGCATTATTTGTTTTCCAAGGAGTTCATTTTTTGCATGGATATTCAAACATTGTAGTTCATAAATAGCCAAGATAAGTTTAAAAAAAAAAAAATGAAGTGTGCTGAATTTATTAAAATTTAATCATTTTTATAAGTATAGAAGTGGATAATTAAATATAATTATGGGTGTTGTATGCACTAAAATATGGTATTAAATACTTGAAAATGAAAAACTTGTCATACATTTTCAATGCATGAATTACATGCATAAATATGGTCATAACCAACTATCGCACCCTATCCTAGTGATTTATATGGGTCTAACCATTATATTATGATGTTACACACCTAGATGAGACTCAATATATATTTAAAACATGCATACTATCCTACATAGACATACCTAGATTCTCAATTTAGTCATCTTGTGCATAGGTGAAAATAGTTGGATTGAGTTAGTATCACTGGTTAATATTGACTTAAGTCTAATGGCATTGATCCTCTCCTAAAAATTATATATTTTCAAATCTAAAACATTCTTATGGCTTGGCCTGTATGTTTTAGATAATGTAGCATGATAATTTACCTAATTGGACTCACACACACACACACACACACACACACACACACACACACACACACACACACACACACACACACACACACACACACACACACACACACACACACACACACACACACACACACACAAATCAAGGCCACAACTGACAGGGGACTTGAATTATTTGGTACACATCTACATAGTATTTAAAATTAATAAAAAGTTCCCTTTTCTTCCCAAATTAAAAACTAATTACTAGGAGTAGTCACCATCCAATTCTAAAGCATACCAAATCTAAGTCCAAGAAAACATTTTCAAGTATAAAATCCAAATCACTAGTTTCATTCAATAGTGAAGGTGCATAATTGAATGATAAAAATAGGTGAGGGAACTCTATTTAGATTAGTTTTCATCCTTGGAGTATCAGATACATAGGTGGTAGTCAATCATCAATAGGGTGATTGGGGTTAGCTCAGTCCATTAGACTTTCCTAAAATTTATAGATTTTTAGTCCTCTCAAGAACACCTAGGATTTCAAGGTGAAGGAGGTTGTTTTATAGGGTTGTGCACATCATCAAGGTTCAACATTACACATACATAGATTTTAGAGATAGGAAAATGTAACCATATGATCACAAAACCATTTTATAGCATAGTTCAATAATGACCATACAAGTTAGTGTCGATAGTTGATACTAACCTAGACAAAATCAACACTCCATAGACATAAACATTGTTCATGAATTAGACAAATCACATACTTGCTTCATTTTTTTCCCACTATTATAACACAAAACATAGTTAGATAGTCATTCAAAAAAGTTACGTACTTATCCATTTATGTACTTACTATATTTAACATGTGCCATTTGTCATATCATTGCAATCAATTTTAGTATTTTACATTTAGATGTATGCTTGAATGTATTATATTACTATCTTAATTCACATATTGGTTTTTATCTTAATTAGACTAAGTAATTGATCATAATCCAAGTTAGGGTAAAACATATTGGTGAACATGTACATTTATCAAACCATGCCGAACCCTAGGTTTACCTTTAGGGTTTTATCCTTCTAGGGTTTTAGATTCCAGCCTTAAGGTTTCTAAGGCTTGAATTTTTCATTTATGTTCCTTTGATTTTAGGGATCATCCTAATTGTATTTGCTATAATTATAGTTTTTTTAAATTTTAAATGCCTAAACACCCTCAAAACCCTAACCACTCTCCTAGTATGGATTTTTATATTTTTACTTCCATGTCTACCCAAGGTGGTGATAGCTGCGTTCCATGTAAGGAGATCCATGCTACCACTATATAAAAAGGTAAGGGACATCTCTTAGATGACCATGATACTAAAAACAATATATCTAACATGGTTATGTAAGGTCAAATATAGTCTCTTCAAAAACATATTGAAGATTTGAATCTCAATATTCAAATACTTGGTAATGAAATTACTTGTGGGAAAAAATGAAATAAATTTGACCTAATACAATTTTATATTGAGATATTTATATAAATTGGGATACACAGGAAAGGAATTATGAAAATATGAATAAGGTAATATTGCACTTATTTCAGTGACTACACACAAAAGTTAGAAAGGTCTTGGATACACATGTTCAAAAACTAATAAGGAAATTATAAAGTCAAAGACACACTCATACATTTCTTAAAATCAACATAATAAGTTCATTATACAAATATTTCCAACACTCAATAATATTACTTTATATAGGCTACTTCTATCATGAGAGAATTATAAAATAATGTAGGTATCAAGTATAAATCGGGCCATTATGATGCACTATTTATGTAGGTAGTAATATCACATAAGTGTAGGCAATATTTATGTATTATATAACACCTCAGTCTTGTACACTTGGAAAAATCAAACCTTGGTTGTTCTTCTTAGTTTTAGACCTTTCCCACTTTTAAAAGTCTCACATCTACTCTATTTTATGCCCCTTGGCCTATCTATTGGTCTGACTAGTCTTATGTTGATGACCTAAACCTTTTATCTTACCCATAATACTTAAAGCCTATTTATCTTCCACCTCTATAAGTTGTGAGTTTGTACCTACTTTCTACACTAGTGTTAATGTAGGTGTCCTACTCCAACGCAAGTGTCCAGTGCTCTAAAGTCATCTAATTTTCAAGTGAAATGTATCCTAATGGTTGTATTAAGTTCTTTAATGTGAGTTACTTCTCCAAAGGAATTGATATAAATACAAGATCAAACCTCATTCATTCCACACTTATAAAACCTACATAGACTAAGGCAACTTATTAAAGCATTCAATCAAGCACTCAATAAAGAAAAACTTTCCTATTTTCTCTTATTTTCATATCATTCTTAGGAACAACACATACATAGGTCTAAATTACCAAAGGATTAGTGAAAGAGATATATTTTCCAAGTTACAAGCTAGGTCACTATTATACTGTCTATCCACATATTGCATAATTCACATAAACCAACATGTAGGGGATAATTACATCATTCTAAGACCCTATTTGGAGTATTGAATAAGTATATAGCACTCATTTATAGAGGGGTCTTTGGGGTCAAATAAACACTATGTGCCCACTAACCCATTTTTTCCAAGGTCACTATGAATATGAAGAACTAGGGTTTTATAATTTCATGAGGAGAAACATGCCATAACCCAGATTTAAATGCATCAAGTCAAAGGTAAAGACAAAATCAAAAGAATCTAGGTGGTCACATTCTTTTTTATAAGTTATTTTATATAATACACCTACATTAGTTTCAAATAATAGTGTAGATGCAACCATCTGAGGCTAACACTAGTGTCCACATATCTAGAGTCACTCAATACAGAATTTGGTGACTGTTCTAGAACCCTTTTCTAGTTATCTTTTTCCCTATTTTAGATTTTGAACTGCATTAACATCAAGACTAGATAAATATATTATTTCTTTATCATTTTCATATCTAACATAGATGTACTTAATATTTGTAACCTATCTTAGTTAACTGAATTTAGTATATGCTATATTTGAGTTTAATATCTAATTGTTTTGATATATAGATAATCACCCTTGTACCTTAGGTTATCTATATCCCATTTAACCCTAGATAACCCCAATATATATTTTTAGGGTTAAAAATTTGGTGAAATTTATTTAAGTGAATGATTTTTTTATTATCTAGGGCTTCTAATCCTCTTATGGTTTCATTTTATTGTGATGGTTTTTTAAATCTAAAACTTTACCCTCAGGTTTTACCCTCCTTTGATCTCAAAGACTTCATGTGCATATGATTTTAAGAGGATTATTAATTGATTGGTTCATTTCAACCTCCAAATAATTTCATTTAAAAATTAATTAGAGGTATTTTATATTTAGTTTGGTATATTCAAAAACCTCTTTTTGTTTGCTAAAAGATGGTACACATTTTATAATCATTATAATTTACTATTTTTATTAAATATTGGCATATAAAGCAAATGATGTACTTATTTTGAAATTTGTTTTTGGATTTCATCTCCCAAATATCTTAAATAATTTCATGTTTGATCAAAATTGCTGATTCTTTATTTAAAATATTCTAGGGTTTTGCCTATAAAACATTCCGCATTGTTTGGAAATTTTATGATTCAAAATTAATAATTACTCAATTTTTTTTCATAATTATGTTTATATAAACAAAAACCTATTTTTTATATAAATATTTTATGGATTTTTCAAATTAAGCATTTTACTATTTTTAGTAAATGTAGATTTATAGGCTGTACACTGGACTTTTATTTCCGTATTTTTATGGGTTCATCTCATTTCTATTTTTATTAAAAAATCCATCTCATATTTTCAAGAAACTTATCTAATATTATGAAATTGATACATCCTTACCATATCATGATCGATTGTTCCCTAGCATTTACAAGCCTTTCTTATCATGTTATTTTATCAAATTTTAGAACATTTCAAATGAATAAAAAAAGGCCTGTTGATCTTCATAACCCTAAAGAGGGTGATATATCTCATCCCTTTAAATAGGTATAGGATATCACTTAACCAAGGGGTAATGTGTCCCATCCTATAGTTTCAAATGGAGGTAATAAACTTGAAAAACCTAGGGTTTATTCTTTTGAAGTCTTAAAAGATCAAATCACTAGTATGAGCAAGTTAATAAAAGAGTTACAAAATTAGATTTCATATATGCAAAATCCAACACATTATAATGTTAACCATATGTTTACATCCTCATCTACTAATCATGTGCAAAACATTGTTTTTTATCCAAATAAAAAGCTAAACCAAAATACATCCAAAACAAGTGACCAAATGGATACTGATATTCCAAGTGAAATCCCAAGAGAAATGCTTCAAAACTAAGCGATCAAATTACCTTATATACATCCTATACATAGATCTAAATACTACTGTGTATATCATAGAATGCATGGGCATCATACATATCATTATTTTGTATTTAATAATAAAATAAAATGTCATAAACATAGTGATGATCTTATTATTGATACATCAATTAAGAAGACCACTCACACTATGAGTACTTATCCTAAATAATAATTACCAAAACCATAAATATGGGTACCAAAAGATAATTCAAAATAAGAGAAGAATCCAAAGAAAAAATAAATAGAGAAAATACCATTATCAAAGGTTTCAAAAATTCTAAATGATATATAATTACTAAAGGAACCAATGCTACCAAAACCACCAAAAAATAAACCATATGAACTCCCTTTTTGGTCAATGCCAAAAAATAAAAAGACATAATTTAAAAATATTATGATAGTGGTGATACTATTAATAATACCAATATGGTATATGAACAATTAATCAAGCTTCATCTTGATCCACTTGATACCTTACCACAAGATCTATTTATACCTGTAAGGCCTAGTACATATCGGTTAAATCCATCTCTGGAAATTATAGAACCAGATAAAGGAAAGGTAAACCATATAACTTAGGATGTCAATAAGGTATTTACATCTAATTTGCACATAGATAAAAATAATGACATACCAAAAATGTATCACCATAGTATGGTATATATCCTTATCCATACACAAATACTTTAAATGGTATATCCATGTTCAAGAAAAACCTAACTAATTAGATTTTTATTATAACAATGATTCCATTAGTGATTATGATCCTAATGATAATACATATTGGTATGATCATGATGATACTAATTAAATATGAGTATGATACACTTGATACTACCATAGATATATTAGTTATAGTGTTATAAATAAAAATAAAAACTTGGTTACCATTTGATATTTATAGCTGATCTTTATTAATTCCAACTGGGTTTCATTACATATGGTGTTTACCTTAGTTATCACTACATCAATGCAAATGATACAACATAAGTATAAAAAATAGAAAAAAATAAAAACACTTCAAAACTCCAAAAATATTTTTGGCACCTATATATTCTATTGGCTCCTTGAATCTATGTGTTAGTTCCATGTTGATGGATGACATATCATTTAATATTACATACACATTTGTCATGATTTTATGCAAGTTTAATACATGCATACAAAGATACATGATATATTCCTAATTTGGATGTTGGGCCTTCCCTCTACTTATGTCATATGGACATTGGGGGCATCCACATATATAATCATGATACTAATAGGTTATACGGTTCGTTGATCATATTTAATTATCATGTTTAAGCTTATATGTACTTACACATTATATTATCCATGATTATATATTTTATAAGGTACTTGATATGTTATGCACTTGACATTTTTTTGATAACACATTTGATCCATGATCTACTATGATATGTTTGTGCTGGTTGCTTATGCTTCCCTTTATTCACTTTCTTGAGTGTCTTGCCTTGCCATTGTCTTACATGTTTGATCATTTAAATATGCTCCTTGATTTGCATCCAATTAACTATGTGAAATTTATTTGAAATTTGAATATGTCATTGTTTGTTGTATGGACATTTTAATGTCATTCTTGATTTTATGGACATTTTACTAAGTCATGTCCCTTTGATTGTATGACACTTGAACATGCCCCTTATTTCCAATCTCTTTGGACCATTGTATGTTGAATTAATTTTGAGTGATCTTGTGTGTGTGATTGATTTCATTGTTGATATTGTACTATTATGATCTAGACATTGTCATGATTTTTATCATGCATATTAGGCCTTTGTGTGACCACATTGTTCTATGCACTTCAATGATATATTTACCTAGACATGTTCTTATATATGCTATATGGTTACATTCACAAATTATTCAATTGTATTATCCTTTTGAGGTGAGATAACTACTAATTTATATTATTCCCTTAGTCAACAGTGGGGCATATTGGTGGGGACATGATTTGGAAGCATGTTTTCAACACTTCTTCACATTTGGCACAATTTTCAAATCCAATAGGGGCATGTTTTGGAAGCATGTTCTCCACATTATTTATTATTTGGAAATTACATCAATTTTTAGATTTAGTGGGGCATGCCATAGGAATAAATTACACACATTCACAATTTTCAGATTTAGTGGGGGGTATGCCATATAGGCATGACTTCCACACATTCATAATTTTTAGATTCAGTGAGGCCATGTTTTGGAAGAATGTTATCTACACTTATTTAGTATTTAACATACCTAGATTTAGTATGGACATGATTTGGAAGCATGTTATCCACACTCATTTACATTTGGCATAATTTTTAGATTTAGTAGGGGCATGCTTTGAAATCTTATTATCCACACTTATTTAGTATTTGACACACCCAAATTCAGTGGGGGCATGTTTTGGAAACATGTCCTCCACATTGTAACTTATTTCAATTTTTTCATATTTCTCCATATATAGTGGGGACATGCTTTGGAAACATGTTATCCACACTTACATATTTTTTGAGCTAGCCAAAGTACATAGTTATATAATTTAGATTCATAGTTGTGGTATAATTTTACACATTGGTACCATTATTATACATAATTTTAGCATGAGACATATATAAGGTGTATATAATATGAAATATGCACCTAATATTTCAAAATTTAAATCAATTTTATATTTCAAAACACTTTCAAGGACTGTCATCACCCACTAGGATAGGATTTTATATACTGTATTGAGATAATTTACTATAGTAGTTGGTTTGATTTGTTATGGTTAAGGTCATTAAATCAATCAATCTTACCAAATTTTTAGGTTGGATTTGATAGTATCATCCAACCTTACCAATTTTATAGTATGAACTGACTTTGTTTACTCATGCTCAACTAATTGGGTTGTACAATTAAGTTAATCTCAATTACTAGGTGGTAACTCACCTTTTCTCCAAGGTTGGGGGCATGTGCCTTATAATATATATCTATCTCCTTAGATATATGCACTTTATGGGTTTATATATATTTATTCTAATCTCAATTTTAGATCCTTATAATGATACATCTTTCAAATCAGCTTGCCAATAGGCAAAATGGTTATATCGATACACAAGTATACTATTAAACTTGAATATTTCAATTTTGATATTTTAAATAATTTAAATTTTAGATTATATACACTGATTATGTATTGTAACATGGTATTATTTTTAGGTCAATCACTAACAAAGCACTCAAGCTAGACTGAAGAAAAGGTAAGGTATGTTATACAGACCCAGGTACACATTTCTTCTCCTATAAACTAATAATTCCATTTCTAAATTAAAGATGGATAAATTTAGATTATATTTATGGATTATATAACACCTCAATCTTATGAAATTGTTAAAATTAGACCTTGGCTATTCTTCTTAGTTCTAGACATTTATCACTTTTGAAAGTCTCATATATACTCTACCTTATACCCCTTGGTATATCTCTTGGTCCAAATAATATTATGTTGATGACCATACCTTATTATTTCCTATAATTTTAAAAAAATAATTATATTCCACTTATACAAGTTTTGAGTCTATACCTACTTTCCTATTCTTTGAACACTAGCATCTAGGAGAGAAACCTACATCAATGCACGTGTCCTGCTCTGATGCAAATGTCAATTGCCTAAATTCATCTAATTTGTAAGTGAAAGGTATCCTAATGGATATCCTAAGTTATTTAATGAGAGTTAATTCTCCAAATGGATTGATATAAATACAAGATAAATCTTCATTCATTACTCACCTATAAAACCTAGCATAGACCAAGGCAACTTATCAAAACATTCAATCAAGCACTCAATAGAACAATTGAACCTTTCCTTTTATTATATTATTTTCATATCAATCATAAGAATAAAACATACATAGGTATGAAGTATTGAAGGAACAACCCAAGTGATATATTTTATAAGTTATAAGCTAGGTCACTTTTGTATTTTATTTCCACATTTGATTCACACATAAGCCAACATGTAGGGGATAACTACATCAATCTGAGTCCCTCTTCGATGTCTTGTTTATGTAGGAAATGCTTATTGATAGAAGGTTATTTAGAGTTAGCTTAACATGATGTGTCCACTAACCCATTTTTACCTAAGGTCACTATAAAGATGGAGAATTAGGGTTTTGAAATTTCATGAGGAGTGATAGGCCATGACCTAGATCTAAATACATCAGAGCTAAGGCGAAGACAAACCTAAAAGTATTTAGGTGGTTGCATCCTTTTCTAGTAGGTACTTCATTAGGACACCTACATCAGGTTTGGATAATATCATGAATGTAACTATCATTGGTTGACACTAGTATCCAAGATCTAGAGTCACTCAAACCAAATTTTGGCAACTATTCCAAAACCCTCTTCTAATATTATTTCTACCTATTCTAGATCTAGAACTATATTGACATCAAAACTAGCTAAGTATATTATTTATTTATCATTTCCACATCTAGCATAATTTTACTTACTATTTTTAGTCTATCTCAATTTAATGAATTTAAGATATGTTATATATGAGTTTAGTATCTAATTAGCATGCTATAGAGATAGTTTATCACTATTTTACCTTAGGTTATCTCTATCTCCTTTAACCCTAGATAACCTCAATCTAGATTTTTAGGTTTGAATAACAAGCTCATCAAATGAGTCTTTATTGTTGATAACTAAGATGAGTTTTTTTGAAACATATCATACTTACATGCATTATGGGTCAATATGAAAAATATGAAAATAATGGACCACATTATTACTAATTTAGATCATAGGGTCTGGCCACCACTTGGCACAATCTCAATGGATCTAACACTTGGACTAAAGATGGTGCATTCCCTATTTCATGTTAAACTTCATGATACAAATTAAAACCTAATTTTGGGCCAACCTTGGATACATAATATGAAATAAAAACCATATAAATTATATATATTTTTATATTTACACATTATTTACATCGATATACATATTTGATAGACAATGAGCCTTTCAAGTACTATACTTTACCACCAATTTTTACTTTGCATCTTAAGATAATTAATAAGAATAGGTAATTTTCTAGATCCAAATCATATCCTCATATACTATTACATAAAATAATTGAGTGAAACCTTATCACTCTTCCTCCTCCATAAGAATTTGATACAAACACACCTACAAAAAAAACTATGCCAATAATACATATTGTGACTATCATCGATGTGTTGGCCATTCTACTAAAAACAACTATTTCAAGGTAAGGCATAAAATAAAATATATTATTAAAAAAATATTTTTGATACTAATACACCTTATGAAGAGTTAATATTATGACCAAATGATAATTAGAATTCAAATCCTATTATAATTAATACAAGCACATGACATACACATGAGAAACTTGAACATGGTAGTGATGAGGAATATCACACCACACATGATTAATATACATATTAAATTTCCAATATAAATAAAACTATAATATACATACATACATACATACATATATATATACATACATATACACACACACACACACACACACACACATATATATATATATATATGTATATACATATATATACATATATATATATGTATATATATATATATGTATATATATATATATGTATATATATACATATATATATACATATATATATATATATATATATATGTGTATATATATATGTATATATATATATATATATATATATATATATATATATATATATATATATATATATATATATATATATATATTACACCAATAAAACAATACATTGGAAACATTAGATACAAGACCTCCATATGAGCTATTTTGGTTAGATGCTACACATACCATCATACATAGGTTCATCAAAATTGTTTGTTTGATCAACCTTTGCTATATTTTTATAATGTACATATGGTCTGACCATGATTATTATTATAACCCTTAGATATGTCTTATATATGTCCCTTTGACTCTTTATTTCTTACCTGATCTAAAAATTCCAAAGTAGTGATATTATATTACTCTATCTTTCATGGTAACCAAAACATGTAAAATCTATACAAAATGGACTATATTTTCCCTCATGGTCACTTATGGTAACCTAAGTCATAATTGAAAATTAGTAATATCTATACTTGATGGAACCAAACTTCAATAATTTGCATAGACATCATCATTTATGAGTTATCTGAGCCATAATATACATTAAATTTGATGACTATCATAGAAAACACAAAGTACATAACAAGATTATCTCAAGTCAAATATAAATATGCCTTACATTGCACATAGATGAATGAATATATACTTACATCTTATTAAATGATGATGTAAATTCATTCCTCCACATCCCCCTCCACCTCTAATGCATTCATGTTCAAGGTTTATAATGAAAGGATGCGTTCCACCATGTATCCATCAAAGGTACATAGTAAATAACTAAACCAATTTCATTAATAAATCATATGTTACATGATATTCTTAGATTCCAAAATTTTACAATGGAGAGATCAACCCATTTCACAACCATAGAGTCCTCATTGCCATAATTTCACTAAGGCTATAGGACTTTGATCCCTCAGCTCTTTATTCTCTCTCTCCAACTTGGTATTTTGAAAGAGTATCCCCTTTTGGGCCCATCCTTTTTTAAGGTTTTCAACCTTCTAAGTTGTTTCAAAAGTTGACTTGACTCCACATTATATATCTAACCACTATTCAGTAGATGACATGTTAGCAAATGAATGGACAACTGTATATGATAAGGATTAATGTGAACTTATAGGCCTACCATATTATAACTTTAGACTTTATGAACCTTCAGCCATGCATAATTTATAGTAGTCAGATCATATATGTGTTGGAAGATGTCATTATCTTTTTCCATTACATCAACTACAATACTATCCTAGCCTATAAAGTGATAGGTGTCGGTCCTTTCATCCACTTGGTCATCAAATAGTCTTCCTCTATCTTAGGTATTGTTCTCTACACAAAACTTATGTGCTCCCAATATCTTAGGACCTCCCATGATTTATCTTATTCTTCATGCCATCAGACACTCCTCATCTCATGTGCATCACTTTTATACTTTATGCCTTGACCACATAATTATATACTTAGTTTATATGTGTATCATGTCTTCAATAGACCTTCTTTTGCACCTCATAATGGCATGAGTCCATGCACTATTATGTGAGTCTTTATAGACACTAATTTCTAGTTCCTTGTTCTATTTTATCTTGTGCATGCACTGTATTTATGCTCTAAGACTTGTAACCATTAATTATCTAAATTTTTATGCAGCTCAACCATCCATCCTCTACACATGTGCATTATTTCTCATCTTAAAGTCTCCAAAATGTTATGTTGTGTGACTATGCAACCAAAAAATTGGTTTTTATTTATTGGTTAATTGAATCTATTTTTTGGTGATGCAAGTTTATGAATTCACCTATGATGCTTCTACATCAACCTCCCACATATCTCTAAGTTATGATGTTGAAAATTATAGTGGGTAATACTGCTTGCCTTCCCTTCTTCCACATTTCCATACTCTCACATCCAATGCATACTATGCCTCAACACATGTTACAAATTGTTTGGATCCCTACCATTATTCTACTTTCAAAACCATTGCAACTTGGCCTTGTTTTTATATCATAAAATAAAAAATAAATAATTTAAAAATAAAAAAATTCAAAAACTAAAAATCATGACTTAAACATGACATGATTACTATATTACATTATTTATATATGTTGTTTATCACATGTTTTGTAGATGTAAAATTATTTTCATAGACACATGTATTTCATGGTATATGAGTGTGATGTAGGATATACATGTACACACATACATATGTATTTTAAACTTCCCTTTGCCTAGTGGCCATGTTGATATTGGGTAAATCTTATTATACAATTTAAATATTATAGGTTATATCTTTCTATAATATTCTACTATGTTGAGATATATATATTTATTACACGTCTTTCTAGTTACTCATATCTTATACAATGATACATGGTTATGGTATTTTACTACATCTTGACATTGATACATATGAATGTTGTAGACTAGTCTTTAGTTTTTATATTCTATGTTAATGTCGTTACTATCTTACATGATATGATATTTGTGATTTCTTATTATGTGTGGTCCCTTATCCTTGTTTATGAAAAATTTATGTCCCTTACATGTCACCCTTGGCCTTGTTTGATATGATATATTTATGTCCCTTATTTTCAACATTTTATGCTCATTATGTATGACCTTCTGAATTTTTTATTGTGACATATTCATGTACTTTGTATGTGATCCTTGGCCTTATGTGCGACACTAACTCTTGTGCTTATTGAGCTTGTTGAGATTTTATGGTGCCATGATCCATATCATGTACCTTTGGTTTATAATTTTATTCAATTATTTTAATTAAGTGATCATTATTAATATGTGTTGCATTGATAAATATATCTAGACATGCCACTTATATACATTTAACTACATATTATACATACATGTCTTGATTAACATATACAGTACTATGATGACACACTCTCCATATGTTCACATTATTATACATGATGCTATTTTTATACATGACATAATAGAATTAATTTTTATTTTAAGATGAGTAACTTATAAGACACATCCATCATATCAAAAGGGGGAATAATAATGGTATTTTCATAGAGACACAAGTCTCTAAAAATGTAAAATTATATTGTAGGAATCAGAGCATAGATTTTAGAGATTCAGAGTAATTCAAATATCAAATGAGTTTAGTTACATGATAGATATTGAAACATCAATATAGATTATGGGGGATTATACCATACATATGCACTTAATTTATAGATACTTGAGTACATATTCACACACACTTGAGTACATATGAATGTGAATATGTACACAATTTATGAGATCAAAAAATACAGGTTTTTAAAAAACATACATTTGAGGTACAAGTTCTTAGGTTTGACATATAAATGCATAACATTCTATATCAATTGGTAAAAATTAAGGGGCATGATACTAGTTTATGTACATGCACACTATGATAATTTGCAATTGGCATATTTCTAAAGAGGCATGATAATGAATCATGCACATTTACACATTTTATAGTAAGCACTATTATAATTATTTATTTACAAACACTTTTCAATCCTCGTCAATTAGTCAATAACCTTGAATCTAAAATATATCTATAATCATTTGATTCATGTTTTTACGAGTAATGTACATTGAGGTTTAATGATGCTTAATGGCCCTGACATTACTTATACCAAACCCATGATGTTGTTACCACTATTTATTTTATCTAAGTATTTATTTGGGTTGGTACATATCATAATTCTCCCCACATTTATGAGGGTTAGGGCATGTTGTGTTCCCATCCAAGGGATTCTATAGTTATACAAAAATGGGATTTGATCACCCTCAATTTCTCTATGGTTCATAAAAATGAACCAATATATAAGTGATTCAGTGGAAAAAACCTTTCTATAATAATTCAACAAGGAAATTACATCTTCAACAAGTTACAAGGGCAACATGGTTTTCACCAACACATATGTGTCAATTTAGAGTGACCTACACAATTAGAGGTTCTAACCAAAGACAAAGTGTGTTGTACACACTTAGGTATACCTTTTTCCTTTTAATCTAGAAATTACATTAATATAATAAAATGGGATAATTTTTAGACATTAAAATATGGTATTAAGTACTTGACAATGACAAGATTGACATACATTTACCATGCATGACTTGCATAGAAAAATATGGTCCTAACTCACCATCTCATCCTATCCATATGATTTCAATGGGTTGAACCCCTACATTATTATTTTATACACCTAAAAAGCCTTAATGTCTATTTAAAACATACATATTATCCAAAAAAAAAATGATTATATGCAAAGTTTATTTATATTATGTAGGGTCATTACTATTAGAATGGGTTAGTATTTTCAGTCAATATTGACCTGAGCATGATGGTACTGACCATGTCCTAACAACAATCACTTTTTAACTATAATAATTCTTAGGGTTCATCCCACATGTTTTGGATAATTTAGTGTGATAACTTACCCAATTGGAATTAAATATATAAAAATTAAGGCCTCACTTGATAGGGGACTTGTCACTTATTTGGTGCACATCTATACACTATTTAACATTAATAAAACTACCCTATTATTCCAAAATAAAAAATAAATCACTAGGAGCAGTCACTAGCCAAGTTTGAAACAAACCAAAATTAAGTATAAGCAAGCATTATCAAGTATCAAATTCAAATCACTAGTTTCATTCATATAGTGAAGAATCATAATTTCACAATTACACTAGGGGACAAATATGTGTGGCTTGATTTACCTCCTTGGAGTAATAGATATGTAGGCAATAATCAATCATTAATGGGGGTGATTGGGATTAGGTCATCTTATTAAAATTTCCTAATTTTTTAGGTTTATATCCCTCACAAGCACACTAAGAGTTTCAAGGTGAAGGCAACTAATTTATAAGGTTGCACAAATTATCAAGGTTTGACATTGCACATATAGAGCTTTCAAATATAGATGAAGGTGATTGTATGGTCACATACACTTTTTTTTGGCACAAGTCATTACTGACCATATAATATGTATTGACAATTAATAATAACCCATATATGATGGAACTGACCATGCATACATAGAAACATAGTTCCTAGATTGGATGAATCAAAACCTTGCTTTAGTATATTTTCCATTTTCAAAACACAAAACATAGTCAGACATACAATTGAAAAAGTTAAGTACTTATCTCTTTATGTACTTACTATGTTTAACATATGCCACTTGTAAAATCATTACAATTAATTTATATATTTTACATTTATATGTATGATTTAATGTCATATCATAATACATGAATTCATATACTAGTTTCTATATTAAGTAGACCAATTAATTCATTTTAATACAAATTATAGTAAAATAGGTGCATTAAGTAGGACATGTTATGTTAAATGAGATGAGAGTAGAGGTTATTAGGTTTGACTTGGTGAGACATTTTTATAAGTAAGATTTGAATCTTATATATGCATGGAATACATGCAAGAGCATAACTGACATTGATAAAACTCCATGGATAAAATTATTTCCATAGGATAATTTGATGTTCAATGGGCAATAATTTATTAGTGTAGGTTTTTTACTCCATTTTATGGTTTTTCCTACACATGTATTTATCTTGCTTAGGTGTAATAATGAGGTCATTAGGATAAATATTAGTTGTCATTAGGATAAATATGAGTTGTGCATGCATTCTATTTTTAGATGCACAATACACCTTTTTAGGTGGCTTTAGTCTCTCTTCTTTTTATTTATTTACCTCTCCTCTAGATATTTTCATTTTGAATACAATCTAGTTAATCTTCTCATGTTTTGTTCCTCTCTTGTAATAATACTCTCTCTTTTTGCATTTCCATTCTGCATGTTAAGAGTTTAGTGTGTTAGAATCTTGTCAATCCTATATTATGGCTAATTCTAATAGATTGTGACTCATTCTAATAAATCATGACTTATTCTAACATGGTATCAGAGTAGGTTCTAGTATATAAACACCTTTGTTTTATTGTGATTTATTTTAGAATATTGAGTATTTAAGCTTACATGTTCTATATACTCTATTTTTTGAGTATGATCTTTACCTGCTCCTTGGATGATCTAAAGAATTAGAAAATAATGATGAAAAATTGCTTTGTATAATTGGTTTTATAGGTCATTTACTAGCTAATGTATTTTTTTTAAAAATGGGTGCACCAATAGATACACACCTATACATGAATATGTACTTGCACACCTAGATATGTGATTGTAAACTTATGGGTACCTGGATATGTGACCACCTACTTGTGTGTATAGTGTTACCACCTGTGTACTATACTTAAATACATGTAGCAATTATATTTGTGAGCTATGTACCTATGCATTTATTATGTACCTAAACTATTTTTCACCTATGTGGTTGTTCCCTGTCTATATCTTATCCCTTGGTCACATGGGTAGTTAATCCCATGTTCAAAACTAACCTAAGGAGGTTGAACAAGTCTGTTTTGAAAGGCTAAATTTATTCTATGCAAGAATGGACAAATGCTGATGTAAGAACTTGTAGATCAATTAAATTTATGTAGGTAACTACTTTTAAGGTGCCATTTTATTGAAAGTGTGAAAATTTTCAAGCTCTTCAATTGGTGTTATTTTCATATTCTTGTTTTAGATAGTACAGGGTATTTTCATGCCTTATAAAATTATATAGGAACTAAAATATAAAGTTCCAAACCTTTATAATATTGGGGGCTTATTGATGATAGTTTTAGGGGGGTTAATTTTGCCTCATGTTATCTCTTTCACTTTAATTTCTAAAAATATATCTTTTACTACACTATGGATCATAATCTAGTTCCACTTCTCACACCATATAACTATCATGAGTGCAAATCTATAGTACAAATATTTTTGAGGAGTAAGGGTTTACACATAATTACTATGGGTAATAAAACTGAACCAACACCAAATATAGAAAAGGCTAAGTTATTTAACTGATACGATGAGGCATATGGTATACTATTTTTTTAATATCTCTCAACTTTCTCTTTCACAATGAATATTTAAAAACACCTAATGAGGTCTGGACCCGTTTGGAATAACTCTCTAGGAAACATGAAGCACTGAGGGGTCATGAGCTAGAGAATAAGCTCATTAGTTTGATTCAAGACAAATTTGACACAATACAATAATTATTCACCAAATTCAACTAAATTATGTTGTATTTGAAATTATGTGGCATAGAGAAAAATCATGAACAATTGATCCTTTCAATTCTTGCTAAGTTAAGTCTTGACTATTCTATGTTTGTTTCTACCTTCCATGCCACTGGGAGTGCCCTTGGAATTTTATACCTACTTGACTAGGGAACATGATAAGCCTATTCATATGGGTACATTGAAGTCATTTAAGTCCTATTACCTAATTATTAGTCATAAAAATATAAGGTTTCAAATAATAAGGATAAGAAATAAAATAAGAAGGATAATGAAAAAGAAGGGTTATAAAACTAATGATAATTATAGAGAAACAACTGAGATGTACTATTTAGATACCAAACCTAAGAAATATAAGGTTAAATATGCCTATTTTAATAAAATTGGGCATGATGAATATTAATATATGAAGAAATAAATAGATCACTTGATTTTTTTGATAAAAATAACATAAGTGTCACTAATTCCATCACACAAAGTTCATCAACTTAGTAGTCCTCTAGGAAAAATATAGTGGTAACGGGAAAGGAAAGGGAAAGGTTCTTGTTACATTTTCATCCCATCATTCTATATGGATAATTAATTTTGTTCCTTCACATCACATGGCTTCATCATAAAACATTTTCTCATCCTTGGAGCTATGTTATATGCCTTCTATTTTGATGGGTTAATGATACTTTTGTATAAGTTTGTGGGAGATGGTCTATTGAAGGAAGTGATGTAACATTAAAGGATTTTATATGTGTCAATCACTATCAAATAATCTCTTATCCATTTATTATATCAATCACATTGGTTTAGGAAAGAGAGTTGAGTTTATCCAAAGATTCTATGGTTATTAGAGAGTTTTGCAATGATTCTATAGTAACAGTTAGGAAAGTAGATCACCAATAATTGTTATAAAAATTCTCACACTTTGATCTTAATCACCCTTATATTACACTACTCACTTACATATATGAGGTGAGTAAGCTATAGCATGAGTGATTTGGCCATCTTAACTATCACTACTTGAAGCAACTTAGTCAACATGATATGATTACAGGGTTACATTGTGTCCACTTTTTTGAAGGTGTTTTCCAGGGTTGCATACTTGTTAAAAATATTTAAGAGAAGTATGGGAAATAAAAATAATGGAGAGCTAGTTTACAATGATATTTATGGTAAATTTACACCACCTTCATTTAGTAGGACTAGATATATTATTAACTTCATTGATTATTTTTCAAGGTATACTTGGGTGTATTTTATTCAACATAAGTCTGAGGTTCTTGATCATTTTTAGGTCTTCAAAGATTTTATGGATAAAAAATCGTTAGGGTTATGCACATAAATAATAGTGGTGAGTACATCAACCATCATTTTGAGTAGTTATACACTTTAGAGACTATTGATTTAAAACATATAGTGCAATATAGTCCTCAGTATAATGGTGTGTCAAAATACAAGAATAGGGCCTTTAAGGAAATGGAAAATTATATGATACACTCCAAATCTCTTGCACCTCAGTATTGGGTAAAGGCCATTAATTATGCATGTTACATCTATAACCATGTTCCTCATTGAGCATTGAAAGGAATCACTCTTTTTAAAGCTTGGAATGTTTGAAAATCAATAGTTAATCACTTTAGAGTTTTTGGATCTCCAACCATGGCTCGCATTCCTAACAAGAAACACAAGGTGATGGATCCACATTTTAGGCCTTTTATCTTTATTAGGTATCAAATGGTGTTAATGTATACATGATTATTCATCCTACCACACACAATTTTTTCATTGATATGAGTGTTCATTTTTAGGAGGGTCCTTCAGACTCCACACGTCACACTTCTCCCTCCTTAGACTCAATGGGATTTGATGAAAATTATGATGATTTAGATCACCCTAAGCATATTATTAGTGATGAGGATTCTTATTCCAATTTAGATGATGAGAGAAATGATGGGGATTCATCTCCTTCCTCTGTTAGTAAATTTTCATAAGTTGAGGAATCTCCTCTTGAATAATTGACTTTAGGTCGTCTTTGGGCTAGAAAGACACTATAGGGTACAGGTGATTGGGTTGGGAATCCATTAGATACCAAGAGGACACCCTCATAGTAAAAATTTATTCTACATGTCTTCATTACCTATGATTCTGACCCATAAATTTTCATGAGGCATCTATCACTCCTAAGTGGGATATAACTATGCATGAAGAGTATTATTCCTTGATTAGGAATCACACTTGGGATTTTATACCCCTTCTTAAGGGAAGGAACCTTATTTGATGTAGATGGATCTATCAAATTTTTATAGATAATATTTTAGTGGATAAGTTTAAAGCATGACTTGTAGTAAATGGTTTTTCACAAGTTTATATCATTGATTATACCAAGACCTTTGCACTAGTTTCAAAGATTAACTCTATCTAATTCACTCTTTCCATTGCTGCAACTCATCATTGGGATGTTCATCAAATGGATGTGGAGAGTTCAGTTATTCATGGTGACCTTGAGAAGGTGATATCTATGGAGTAACCATAGGATTTTATGCAGGATTCTTCCTTAGTATGCATACTTTAGAAAACTATCTAGGGCCTTAAACATGCCCCTAAAGCTTGGTATGCCAAGATGGTTCATTCCTTATCATAATGTTTAACCTTAGGTTTTGTATAAATATCCTATGTGGTTAGGGTTAAGAATATAGAAATGAATAAGCACAATGGCGATAAACATATATATATTAGGCTAATTAATTATAAAACTTAGATAAAACATATACTAAATTTAATATGATGAGATATACTAAAAATGTAAAGAATAAATATGCTTGATATTAAAATGACATTTAAAACAAGATAATTATCTAATTCTAATGCTAACATAGATTTAAATTTGGAACATGTATGAAGAAGACTGGAAAAAGATTCTATATCAAACATCAAGTTATGTAAATTTGACTTATGTAGCGTCGAAAACTTATGCTAACCTTGAAATATTATGTCAATGCTTCTATCTAACCTAGATGTAGGTGTATTATAAAAAATACCTACTAGATATAGATGTAACTGCATAGAATATTCTATGTTCTATGTTGCCTTTGTTCTGGTGTGCTCAGATCTAGATCATGGGTTATCACTCCTTGTTAAATAGTAAAACCCTAGTTCATCATCATAGTGGTTGTGGGAAAAATAAGTTAGCAGGATCATAGTGTCAAAATAACCCCAAAGATCCCTCTATCAATGGGTTCTACATAAATATCCATTGCTTTTAAGAGGGCCTCCAATTTATGTAGTTTTGCCCTAATGTGTTGGCTTGTGTGTGCATAAGGGTGCAATATGTGGAAAAAAGCACAATAATTACCTTTATTGTAATTTGGAAAATATAAATCATGGCATGCCCCTTCAATATTTCAGACATATATGTGTTTCCCCTATGATTTATATAGAAATATGAGAGAATAAATAATTTTTTGCTCACTTGAATGTTTTTGATCATTGACTTGTGAGAAGGTGTGAGATTGCTAGGTATTTCCTAGGTGAGGAATGAATGAGCATTGATCTTGTATTTATACCAATCCCTTTAGAGAATATCTCACATAAAATCACTTAGACTAACCATATTACTATTTTTCATTTATAAATTTAATGAATTTAGGGCACTAAACAATTATGTTAAGTTAGGACAATTACATTGATGTAAGTGTTTGACTGGGACATAAGTGTTTAGAAAGTAGAAAGCTAGGTACATGTCTAAAATTTTTAGAGATGGAAGATAAGAAGGTTTACAACATTATGGGTAAGATAAAAGGCCTATGTCATAAAAATTACATTATTCAAAGTAAAGATAAGAAATGAACACATAGAAATAGTAGATGCAAGCCTTTTGACAGTGGGAAAGTCTAGAACTAAGAAGAATAACTAAGTTCTATATTTTCCAAGTGTACAAGACTGAGGTGATATACAATTCGTAAATAGTGTCTACATATTTGGTTTCACTAGATGCCAATATGATCCAAATGTTTATATTTTATGGTAGGATGATTCACTTCTAGTTTTAGTTCTGTATGTTGATGACCTATTAATAACAAGGATTTAATCAGCCATTGTAGTAGTGAAAAATAATTTTCATGATAGGTTCTCCATGACTAACTTGGATTTATTGCATTACTTATTTAGGATTGAGATTTCCTAGTCTGACTCAAGGATCACCATTACACAATCCAAATACTCTCTTGATTTGATCACATAATTTCATATGGATGAATATTTACTTGGTTGGGTACACAAATTCAAACTAGGAATAGTGATATTAAACATTATAATTCCACTTCATGTCATAATTTATCACTTGGTCGAAGTTTGATTAGTTGGTCTAACAATAATAAAAATTATATTGCTTTATAATCTATCAAGGATGAGTACATATAAGTTGTTAATGATGCTACTAAGGATATATAGATTTAGGGGAATCTTACTAAGTTTTGTATACAATTTAGGCAACCGATAGTATGCTTCTATAAAACTTAGACCACTATCTAGATCTATAATAATCTAATCCAACATTAGCATGACAAACACATAGAGATTCATATGTATTTCATTTATAAGTTTATTCATGGATAGCTCATTGATCTAAGACTTTAAAATAATATAGAAAAAATAGTTGATATATTCACCAAACCCTTCACTAAAAGTAAGTATCTTCATTTTCTAGATCTTCTTGGGGTGCAGGTAGCTTCAACTTCATCTTTGGTGGGGGAGAGGAGGGGGGGGAGGAGGGGGGATCTCTAATTCTCTATTCTTATTTCTCTACCTCTGGGGGGAAATTATATCTATTACTATGGGGTTATTTTTTATGTAATTGGGTATCTATTTATGCCTTATGGTCAGGACCCAATTCTTCTACCCAATTAAGTTATGCTTGGGGGAGGTGTGTTAGTGTAGATTTTTATTCCATTTAATGGTTTTCTAACACAATCATTTAGATTTCTTAGGTGCAATAATGAGATCATTAGGAAAGATATAAGTTTTCATTATGATAGATAGATTTGTACATGCATTCTAGTTTTAGTTGCACACTTCACATTTTTAGGTGGCCTTATGCCTATTTTATTCTTATTTATGTATGTCTCCTCAAACTATTTTTATCATTTGAAATACAAGATAGTTATTATGCTCATGTTTGGTTCCTCTCTTATAATAGGGCTATCTCTTTCTACATTTCCATTTTGTATGCTAATATTTAGTGTGTTCAAATCCTACTAATCTTTGATTGTGGCTTATTTTAACATATCATCATTCATTATGACATAGCTATGTATACTTCAAGGATCAATGGGGGAAAATTTGATAAGGGAAATACATAATGGAGGATTGGATAGTAATTTTTCATAAGATAAAATATTAGCACAACTAAGTGAAAATTACTATTGGCCAATTATGAGTGTGAATGTGAAATTTTTTGTGCAAAGTTGTAGAGGTTTCCAACATGCTAAGGTAAAAATTATGAATGTGGGTTTGTATCAACCATTGACAATATCATAAATACTATGGGGATCCATAGACATGGATGTTTTTTGTTCATGGATTTATAGTGATAAAAAGAGGCAATGATTCAATCTTTTCTATTGTTGATATCTTCATAATGTGTAAAAAATAAATTTGATTCCATAAACTTTCCCAATTCATTTATCAAAGAAATAGTAAGGTTACATGGATTGCCAAAGAGCATAGTTTTTGATATATTTTTTTCATTTTTAATGAACTTTTTAGATAACTTTAAAATTATTTTTGAGTTTCTATTCAAACTATCATCCTCAAATGGATGGGAAAAAAGGAAGTGGACATAAGCCTAAAAAATTGAGATGTTTGGTAGTGAACAAGCCCAAACTATGGGTTATAGTTTAATAAAAGCTGAGTTCTATTACAACTTAGTCAATATAAGTACAACCAAGATTAAATTTATATTGTGTATGGTTTTATCCCTGGAGCCATTAGTGAGTTGAGAAATAAAGTGAACATGGATAGAGAAATTTTTGAAGAAGAGAACTATGTAGTGTATATGCATGAGGTGCATAAGAAAGTGAAAAGAGGTTATATAAGAATGTCATGGATTACAAATAACATGCAAATTTAAAGAGAAAATAACAATTTTTCTAAGTGTGTGACTTGGTTTTGGCTCAATTGTGAAAAAAAATGTTATTGAAAGGAACACATGACAAGATAAAGTGGAAGATGATTAGGCCATGTAAAATTTTGTAACAAATGATTATGAGATAGAGATACTAGATTAGATTAATATTTACACTATATTTAATGTAGTGGATTTATACCCTTACCATGAGGAAAAAATTAATGATGAGGATGTGAGTTTAAGTAATTCAATTGTGGATTGGAGACAATAAATTATTGAGAAGGAAAATAAATAAATATAGATTTTGATAAATTCTAGAATCATTCAGATGAAAATGGGTAGTGAATACAAATAATATTTTGTCAAGTGGAATTAAAAAAAATTTGAAGATGTAACTTGGATGGATGTGTCTATGATTACAAGTATGGAAAACTAGTGGGAGAGATCACTCAAGGTTCATGAATAAGATCTCATTGATCATTTTATTTATCCATGGTGTTTTTGCTTGCACAACATGCCATAATTTTATCAATAAAACCATGGTTCCTCTTTCTTTTTCTAGATCCTAGTATTATGGTCTAATAAAGTCTAGGTCTCTTGCTATTTATGGTTTGATTGAAAATTTTCTTGATAAGTTGTAAGTTTGACATTATAATGGCTTTAATTTTTTGAGTAGGTCTACACTTAAAGTATCCATTGCATGCATTTGGTTTTGAAAATTTTGTCAATTGGATCTGTATTGATCTAACTTTGTGAGCTTATTTAAATATGATAAGTCCTGGTCTATTTTGTATTTCACTTTGAAATACATTAAACTTATCATTTTAAGACTATTTCACCTTAAATTTATATAAATTACTTAACTATTTTATAATTATCTACTTTTTTCCTAAATAATTTGGTCTATTTATATCTAATTTACATCTAAAATGATAAGCATTTATATAATTTCATTCCTCAACTTAGTATTTTTTCCAAAATTAGGCTTCTTTGGCTTTAGGATTGATCAAATGTTCTAGTCTTTGTAAAGTTATTTAGACATAGTCACTTTTTAACTAAAAAACTTAGCCATTTGTTTTCAAATTCATATTTTCATATTCTAATGGATATTTGATTTCCCACAAATCAATGATTATATGAATTTCCTCTTCATTACTCAAGTAAGTGAAGAGCTAACACTTGGCACTCAATCACTTTATATAGACTCTTTGACTTAACCATTTTTTCCTAAACTCTCCAACTTCCTAAGATCATGCTATGTGACATAATCCCACATCCTCACTTCCCCCACCCCCCCTTGGGTTCATCAACAACTATCAAAACACCTAGATGTGTGAGATCACATCACATGGCATGATCCCATTTCTCCAAGCCCTTGGGGTAGTATTTATACTTCCCTATGTTCATCAACCCTATAGATTCTTGAGATCATACCAAGTGGCACAATCCTATTTATCTAGGCCCTTAGGGTGGTTTATACCTCACGAGTCTCCCATTAAGATTCAATTAAATGAGATTTGGATGCATGTCAAGATCACATTTAAATATGAACTTATAGGTCATTAACCCAATCAAGCACTAAATTAAACCCTGAATGAGAAAATGGATGCCATGTGGCATCAAACCCTAATTGGGCATGGAGATAGTGTCTATGCCAATACTTATTTGTTTAAATTTAATGGCCATATGACACATCAAAACTATCATGAAACTAACACACCTTTTCTATTTGGAACCAACTATTTAAATGTGCTAAGTATTTTGATTTTGAGTTTGATTAAGGTTTATCTATTTTTATGGTCTATAAGGACTTAATAATTTATTTGATGGACTAGATCAATTATGTTCTTGGCAAAAACCCTCTTTTGAACTGATATTTTTATAAGTATTTTATTCAAAATTTTATGCCTTAGTCAATTTTCATAAAATATTTCATGCCTAGTCTATTTATTTAAAATCCAATAGGTAGTCTTTTTATTTTGAAGTATAACAAACAAAATTTTATCCTTACATCTAGATTCACTAAGCAGTCACCACTTGTCAACATATCAGAGTTCTACTCTTCCAAAATAAGTTAAACACAAATCTAAGTCTTCAACCCTCTGGGTTCCTGAGATCATGCCATGTGACATGATCTCACTTCTCTATGCCTCAATATGATTAGGACAAAGTGAGAAGGTATCAAACCTCTTTAAGAAATGGGATGATGCCACATGATATCATCTTACTTCTCCATGCCTCCAAACTAAATGGAGTAGTATGACAACATAGAATAAGCAAGTCCCTGAGATCATGCCATATGGTATAATGTTAGTTTTTTGGGGAAAACAAGACATATAAAAATGGTAGAGGATGTATGAATCTCTAGGTGAGTGAGATATTAAAATTTTTCAAGATCCCATTACACCAATGCCTGATGAAAATTCAAGACTCATATAGCTATGAAATATCAAGAAGTTTACATGTAGTAGGACATTGGCATATTAAGTACAAGATGCCTTTTTATGAGTAGAGAAAAATGGACAAATAGGGTCATCTTACTAAGGATGATGAAAATAGATCATGAAAACAAATTCCAATGTAAATTAGATAATAGGATAAGTTAGAAATTAGTGTGCACATCAAAATTAAATAAGCCAAGATAAAAAAAAGATAAAGAATACTTATGCATAGTTAGTTGTCAAGAGGTTTGTTCACAGCTAGAGGATGAAAACTTGTGCCCTTAGATTTAATATAGTATAAATTCATTAAAGGGAGTGGGTCCCAACTTAAATATGTGTTAGTGGAAGTGATGCCTCAGTCCAATATTACTACATTACTAATAAAATAATGAACATAACTATTATCTTTAAAGATAGGCACACATTAAATTGGTGCCTTAGCGGGTTCCTAATATTAAATGCTTATAACCATTTAGTGGATGGGTTATTCATTGAATATTTTCAATCACCTACTTGGTAGGAAAGGATATTGAAAGTTTATATAAGGCCAACCATGACATTGAGTTGGGGATGGTTGATTAATGCTATAATAGAGTAGACAACTAAACATTTCCTTGTAATTTATTACATTCAAGATTATATTTTGTTTTAGCATGAGCTGAGGTTGTGTGAAGGATTTTTTTAAGTCATCTCAACATTTATGTATCTTGAATTTTTTTTCCATAGCTAATATTCTATATGAAATATTTTGTGAATGAAATCTATTATCTGTGAATGTCTAATGGTGACTTTTCTTCCCTATTACACATGCCTACTTGGTATTCAAACTCTTGCACCATCTCTAACTTCTAGTTGTGCTATGTTGGCCGAACATAAATTGGTTTCTCATGAGACTTGCCAATTTAATAGAGATATAATTGTATTCATTAGAAAGCAAACTCATATTTTCTTCTTATTTATCCTTTATCCTTTATCTTTTTTTATTTCTTTATTAGTTTAACTTTATTTTAGTCTGAATTGTAATTAGTTATTTAAGATTTATCTAGAATGCATGTTCATCCTTTCACCTATCTTTTACGTATTGTTAAAATTAGTAGAATAGATATAGATGCTAACCAATAGTGAGTTCATTAACAATTTTAAACTAGTAGGTTATTATAGACACAAGATAGTCCATTTGTATAAGTGTTAGATAATACTCCAAACATGCCCCTTTTATGGAATAGACTAAATCAACCAATAGACACATGGTAGACATAGACCTTGGGGAAGTTGCTGCCATATCTTGATTCCTTTCAAGAGAGGATGTAAGGGAATAATGAGGGGGGATCCTCACTGGTTAAGCCTTTTCATCTCACATCTCTCCTCCCCAGAGTTGGTATGGTTGTGCCAAATGGACTACCAATATTTTGGTGCTATAATGAGGGCATGAATTAGAGTATATTTAGAAATATATATTTTGTTTTAATCTTGTGGTCATGTTTTATATACCCTATAGTGTGACTAAATAACACACTAATAAAGTGGTAAAATAAGGAGGCATGAATAAGATACTATATGTTATTTATGTTTAATTTTGATCATGTTTCCTACCTTTAAAACCACCTATGGCCTTATCTTAGATGGGTGAAAGTTTCTACCATATGAAAATTATAGGGACCATTCATTACTTGCCTGAGAATCTTGACAAATTTTATTGCAAATAGACCCATGGTGGGATTCAAACTATTAAAGAACACATTAAGGAATTTATAGAATCCATTATCTAAACCCATATCCAACATGAAGATGTGGGATCCCACCTATTTCCTTATTCCATGGATGAAGATGCTTAACATTAGTACATAGGTCTACCAAACAAATATATCATTTCATGGACTATTTTTGAATTTTTTTTGTCAACCATTTTAGTGTGCCTATTGATTCTTTTATCTTGTACTATTAGTTTTATATAGCCTGTAGAGAGCCTACTGAGTCCACAATTTCATTGAATAGTCTTTTTCACTAGTTTTACATGAGGTTAAAAGACCCATTCTTGCAAACAAAGGTGGTGGCTATTAAATTTTATCTTAAAACATTAGATCCCTTAACATCTATGATTATTTAGAAGACCCCATCTAAACTCACATCCTTGGCATCCACTTATCAATAAACATTCATCATTTAATGATAGTTTATGCCACATGTTTATGGTATTGATCTACTTTATTCATCTTAACAACTAGCCATCCACAACCATAATACTCACATTTATCTTCTTATGTGTTAACATGTAGACAAATGTGTGCCCTATAATCAAACTTTGAATCAATCATATGTCCAACCAAACTTACCTATGATAAAATATAACCATGTTGTGACTCAAAATGAAAATTATTATGATTGTTCAACTCTTGATCATCAGGTTGTTTTACCTTGTGCTAATAATACGGTGTTTTTTGGTACTCTTACTGATAAAGTGTCATTTATTGTATGGGGTGATACACAAACAATGCATGGGATGGATTATAAGATTGAATTCTTAGGTTTACAACTTGGAATATATGGGCAAAAATGGGATGGATGCTAAGGTATTCATGTTCACTGAGAATGCCCTATTCAAAGGGAATAAGCGATTCTTGAGAGTAGTGATGATGATTCTAATGATGAAGAGATAACAATATTTTTGGGCAAGTTCCCACATGAATATTCAAGTATCAAAGAGTTGTGTAAACAAGAAGAAGAATAAAAAATTTATTTTAGTCAATCTAAAGATGAAATAGAATATTTGAAGTAGATATGTGAATACTATGCATATTATGCATCTATAATACCCATGCCATATGTTGTTACTACTACATTTTAAAAGCTGGCTCTAAAATATCAACAACTTGGTGGTCGAGAATTGACACACATCCCTTAATTATAGATGGAGGAAGTATAAGAGATTCAAGTGGTTATCTTTGAATTTGAGGACTTGAAATCTCTAAATCAACCTATACAATGGGACTACAAAAATCATGAAATATTCTCAGTAGTAGACACAATCATGTTTGACATGAGTAGTCATGAATATAGCGACCAAAATGAAAAAGTTAAGATAGTGAGAGTTGAAGCTAAAAATGACTTGATTCAATGTATATCTCCACATAAAATGTCATTGACTTGTAAGAACCAAGTCCACATCTTATGGATGAAAAAATGATAATATGGATACTGTCAAAGTGTCCATGTTAACCGAAGAACAACTAATAATGGATCCACCACTAGGTTGTCACAAAGAAAACATCTATGCCAAGTTTGGTACACAAGTTACTATGGTAGGTATTGGTGCCCAACCTTATCCCTCACCATAGTTTAATGTTTAGGAAGAGGTTTTTCCTAAACTCTATCCTAGGTACTTCATGCTAATGGAATGCAAGTGCATGTTTGAATTTTATAATATATATCTGATTAACTTACATGAAAACATTATTAAAAAGAGTCTTTAGGATAGTGTTTTTCAACATAAAGGACAACAGAGATGCAAGTACATGTATTACCTTGGTAATATTCCTACTAGCCTTTTCAAAATCCTAAACATGACCTAGATCTATTTTAGGTGTCTAACTAGCGAATATATCTTATTGCTTGTCAAAATGCATATCTTTAACCCAATTTCCAAGTTTGAAATAAATTGGAATGATTTTGTAAATATTTTAATTTTAATTTTTTTGATTTCCTTTCCTTCCTTGTTTTCATTTTCTATTTTTGTTGCTTAGGTTAGGTCTATTTTCTTATTTTATCTTTTTACTTTCCTTGTTAACAACTATTTTGTCTTTTTGTTTTCCTTGTTGGGTATATTTTACTTTTCTATTTTTGTTACATTAGATCCTATCACTGAGTCAGTCTTGAAGGTTGAGATTATTGTATATATCCTTGACCTATTTTTGTTTGGGTAAGTTTGGATACAACTAGGTGGATATTGAAGGTATATTATTGAAACTAAGCATAATTTACACTTCTTAAAAGGTTTCTAAGTTTGATTGGGTGAACTTTATATGAGGAAAACCTAAGGTAAAAAATCTATAGTTATACCTGTCATTTTACATAGTGGTCCCTAACCTTGAACTTAGATATAAAAAATAAAATATAAAAGAAACCATAAAATAAAATTAATTTAAAAAAAAAAAACTTAATATTGAGTTATTCAGTTAACCTCTACCAGAGCTATGGATGCATGGCTAGTAGTAGAGCAAGACCTAGAGTGGGATTATAAGCAACTATGTCAAGGCTATAAATACATAGCTAGAAGTAAAACAATGTCCAAGTAAATGTCTTCAAGGTAGGACTCGCTAGCCTAATGGTTGAATCCATAGTAATTAATCCTTGTAGATCTTATGAAATAGAATATCATCTTCATTTTCACACATCAAGATAAAATATATCCTTGGTATTTGATCACTTAACTTTTCCCATCTTCTCCCTTATTATATTTGTTCATGACCCATGCACTATTTTGACTAGAGATTATGGGTTCTTTGATTGTTTTTTGGATTCAAAATACTCAAGAGTATTTTAAAATAGAGTCTCCATTTATTGTTGCTTACACAACATGCCCTAATTTCATTACTAAAATCATGGAACCTATTTATTTTTTTGGAGTCTAGTCTTCTGGTCTAATCAAGTTTGGTCTCTTGTTATTCATGGTCTTAATTAAAAAAGTTGTTGACAAGTTACATGTTTGACATTGCATTAAATTTAATCTTTGGATTAGGTCTAAAATTTAGGTATCCATTACATGCATTTTTTTGAATAACTTTGGCAATTAGATCTGTATTACTTTAACTTTGTGAGCTTATTTAAATATGATAAGTCCTAATCTATTTTGTATCACATTTTTAAATACATTAAATTTCTCATTTTTAGACTATTTCACCTCAATTTTCTATAAATTAATTAATTATTTTAGAATTATCTACCTTTTTTACTAAATAAATTGGTCCATTTCTATCTTATTTCCATCTAAAATTACTAAGTGTTTATATAATTTTATTCCTCTACTTAGTCATTTTTTCAAAATTAGGATTCTTTGGCTTTGGTATTGATCAAATGTTTTAGTCTTTGCAAGTTTATTTATATTTAGTTACTTTTAAACTAATAGACTTAGCCATTTGTTTTCAAATTCATATTTTCATATTATAGTGACTATTTGATTTCCCATGGACCAACATTTATTTGAATTTCCTTGCCAATCCCTAAGCAAGTGAAGAGTTATTACTTGGTGTTCACTCACTTTCCCAAGATTCTTTTGACTTAACCATTTTGCCTAAAATCTTTGGACACTCAAGATCATGTGATATGGCATAATCCTATGTCCTCACTCCCCTTGGGCCCCCTTGGGTTCCTAAATAGCTCTCAGACCCCCCAAATGTGTGAGATCATGCCACATGGTATGATCCCATTTCTCCAAGTCTTTAAGGTTATATTTAAGCTTACCTATGTTTTACAACCCTCTGGATGTCTAGGAATTTTCAAGTGACATTATCCTATTTATCCAGGCCCTTAGGGTGGTGTGTAATCTTGTGAGTCTCATGTTAAGCCCTAAGTAAATGGGATATGTATACATGCCAATATCTTAATTCACCATGGGCTTATAGGTCATCATCCAAACTAAGCACTAGATTAATCCCTAAGTGAGTGAATGGATGCTGCATGGCATCAAATGCTAACAAGATAGGGAGTTGGTATCTATACTTTCACTTTCCCTACTTAAATTTGATAGATGTATAGCCTGTTAAAATTGTCATGAAACTAGCATACATTTTTTATTTGAACCCAATTGTTTGAATGTGCTAAATCTTTGGATATTGAGTTTGATTCATCACTTAAAGGGATTAAAAATCTTTAAAAACTAGGTTTTATCTATTTTTTTGATCTATAAGGAATTAATTATTTATCTGATGGATTAGATCAATTATGTTCTTGTAAAAAACCCACTTATAGATTGATATTTTTATAAGACTATTGTTCAAGTTTCAATGCCTTAGTCAATTTTGATAGAATATTAAATGGTTAGTCTATTTACTTAAAACTACTAATTGGTATTTATATTTTGAAGTCTAATGACTAACCTTTTATTTGTAGGTCCATATTCACCAAATTAACACCACTTGTTAGCATCTCAGAGCTCCACTCCTCCAAAACACTTTGGATACAAAGCCAAGTCTTTAACACTCTAGGTTCTTGAGATCATGCCATGTGGCATGATCCCACTTTTCTAGGCCCTAGGATGATGAGTAGGGACAAAAATTATTGGGTAAATGGGATGATTCCATGTCACATCATCCCACTTATCCATGCTCCAAACCAAATTATTATTATGACATAACACAGAACATGAGAGTCCTTGAGATCATGCCATGTGGCATAATATTAAGACTCTAATGAAAACAAGACATGGAATAATGGCCAATGACCTAAAAATCTTTGGGTGAGAAAAATATTACTAATTTTTAATATCTCACTACACCAATACCTAAATAAAAGTAAATTCTCACCAAGCTATGAAATACTAAGATGTTGACACATAATAGGACATCTGCATATCAAGGATAGGCTAGATTTTTCTAAGAAATGAGAAATGCACATGAGTGGAAAATTTTCCAAGGATTATACATGAAACTATATTAATATGATAAAATATTGAAAATGATGCTTATTTTCCTCATTTAGCCTGTCAAAATCTAGGGATTGGACTATAAGTCCAATCAGATTTGTATAGTTATTGAACATCTTATCACCTAGTGAAAATAGATCATGCAAATGGATTCTAATGTAAATAAAATATTAAGATGAGTTAGAAAGTATCATGCACATCTAAATAAAATAAGCTAAGATCACAAAAATACAAATAATGTCTATGCACAATCATTTGTCAAGAGGGCTATTCACATCTATAGGATGAAAATTTGCACCCATACATTTATTATAACAACAATCCATTAAAGGGAACATATATCAACTTGAATTTATGTCACTGGAAGTGATGGATTAGTCCAATACTATTATGTTACGATTAATCTAATGAAAATAAATATTTTCTTTGAATATAGGCACACATTAAATTGGTGCCTTAGTGGGTGCTTGCTATTGAATTCTTGTAACCAAAAGTGGGTGGGTAATACATTAAATATTTTAAACCTCCTACTTGGTGGGTGATGATATTGAAATTATATATAAGGACAACCATGACATTGAGTTAGGGATAATTTATTAGTGTTAGAATATATTTCATTATAATTTACTAATTTCTAGATTAGATTTTATTTTAGCATGCGCTGATGCTATGTGATGACCTTTTCTATAACTCCTTGGAGCATAAATGAATCTTGAATTTGTTTTCTATGAACCATCTTATATATGAAATATATTGTGAATGATATCCATTATCTACGCATGTTTAATGGTGACTTTAATTCCATCTTTTTCATAACTACTTTTTTATAAGACTCTTGCACCATTTCTACCTTATGGTTTTCTTATATTAGCCAAACGTAGGCTGGTTTCTCATGAGATTTGTCTATTTAATAGATCCATCTATCTTCATTAGAAAGCAAGTTCATCTTTCCTTTCTCCTTACCCTCTCTCTATTTTACTCTTTTTTTAATTATTTTTTAGTTTAGCTTTAGTTTATTCTAAATTTTATTCAGTTGTTTAGGCTTTATCAAGACTACATGTTCATCCTTTCATCTATCTTTTATGCATTATTTAAATCACTAGACTATATACAATTTCTAACCAATAGTGAGTTCATTATAAATTTTTAATTTGCTTGTTCTTATAGAAACAAGATAGAACAAATGTTACTTGCATAAGTCTTAGAGAATACTCCAAATAGGCCCCTTATATGGGATATTCTACATCAACCAACTAGGGTATTTGGTATGCCATGACCTAGTAGACGAAAACCTTGGGGAAGTTACTACCATAGCTTGTTTCCTTTTAGGAGAGGGTGGAAGGGAAGGAGGGAGGATATTCATTGGTTTATCCTTTTCCTCTCCCCTCTCTTTTACTTAGAGTTGGTGTAGATATGCCAAATGGACCACCAAAACATGGTATATGATTCAGGAGGATCTAATTCTATAATCAATCTTACATCAACCAAAAATAAGAGTCGATATTTATGTGTGTTTGTAACTTGTTGATAGTATAAATATCTTTGAACTTGTTGAAAATGATCAAAAACATTCCAAGAAACATCACCATAATTCTAAAACCTTAGGAAAATCAAGTGGAGCATGTTTTAATCATCTCTCATATGTCAAATTAACCCATTTTTAGTAATTGATGAAACTACCACTTAATGTAGCTGTCAATTTTGAAACCACTAATCTACCTTAATTAGAGGTTATTAAAATATTGATATAATATAATCAATGGTTAATAAACCACTGTATCAATTATTTAACATTAGACTATAGTAACTAGTGTGTTCACTTATGATGAAAAAAGGTTTAGTATCATATCATAAAAATAAAATTTTACATGTGGATAATTTTAAAATAAAATGGGAACTTGAAGAGGTGCTCCAAATTGTAAAATAAGTAATAAAATACTAGTATTATTTAGGTGAAATAAGCTTCAATTAGTACTAGTGAAAAATGGGGGAGAGAGATCAAAAGCTTGTTAGGAAGGGGTGTGTTTAGAATAGACATAAGATAATATCAAGTTAATAAGTGATTGAATCAAGTTTTTTTATTATTAGTGTTGTGTTCAATAATATATTAAAGTGTGGGTATGTCAAATATTATAAAATTATCATTTAATGTAATAAAGAGTGTGTGTTTTGGTATCCATTTGAAATACTTTACTTGAAGTGTGTAATATCCCCTTAGGAGAACACCCAAAATTATTTTTTTGTGATTATCAATTATACTTATAAAGGTTTATTAACTAACCCTAATTTCATCTTGCTTAATAATAACTAATGAAACTAAAAACTATGAAAATTATTTTTTCTAATTCTAAAGTTGATCAAAATAATTTATAATGAAATCAAGTACACATTCACATAACACTAACTTATTTATTAATTGAATAACCATCCATTTACAATAAGGAAATTCATAATTCATGAATGATTATTGTACTTTATTCATGCTCAAAATTACAAATCTAAAATAATGTTCACTCTTTACAAATATTCTAGTTACATCAACATTAATATTTCTAAAAATTTCATCATTTTTAGTAATAATCCGAGATTACATATTTTCCAATACATATAAAAATATAATGCAATTGTTTATTTAAAACATGTATACATAATCATCAATTTTTACTCAATGTAAACATTGAGGATATAGGAGATCATCACTAAAACTAAGCATAACTATGTAAGAATTAGAGAGGAAGAGTATCACAACGAGATTTACCTCCAAGCACAAAGCCTTCCAAATCCCCTGCACACCTCTCATGCATTAAGAGTGGACCTACCCTTTTGTGATAAGGATAGATATGAATACAATGAGAAGAAATAAGATAAGTTATATACAAGTTAGTACTTCAACTAACTCCATGTATCATGAATAAAGTATGCCAATGAACTGGAATAATAATTAATACTTCATAATGTATGTAAAACATGGAAAAAACAATCCTAATACTAAACTTAATAAGTACACCTTGTCGCATCCATATTCAATAATAAAATATGATTAAAAGTGAGTCTAAGGATTTCTATAATCACTTACTACTCTTATCCCTAAGCTCACAACTCAATACCTAGGTTTAATCAATCTACCCATCTTAATAGTAAATTAACAATCAATGAACTTCAATAAATAAAATAAAAAACTCCAAAAAGTGCATGAGGGATAGTGTAATACACATGGGTATCATACCAAGTACAATATGATATTTTAATCATACTTCCTTGAGGGAATATATGTGTTTTTAAATCATAGAGGTGTAGTTATTGTTCAATATTAATTTTATTCCATAAACACTTAATTATAGAAAGGCCACAAATAATAAACCTAAATCAACAAGCCACATAACATCATTTATACACAAATTTGGTTTAAAGCAAAGCTTGATAGAAATTTTTGTAATGACCAAAGCTGATTTGAATTTATGTTTTAAGTTTCCTAATGGTAAGGTTTAACAAAGCTATATGATCCATTAACTGCCAAGGAATAATTTTTGGTGGTTTGAGAAAAATATTAGGGAATGAATTAATCCCATTTGGTCTAATTTTAAATTTGGTAGTGCCTCTATATTCATGTGCTTATCATATTAATATTTATTAATGTAGACACTTCATTTTAATCACTTCCATGTCTAAACTATAATTGAAATGACTTTTTGCAATCACATGCAAATTTGATCAATAATCAATATTTGATCCAATTTACCCACACAACTACCATTTTTATTTGAAATCACAATGACACATATCTAATTGGGGTAATGGATTGTATCACAATACTAATCTTATATATTGAATCTTAAATCAAATTGACCCTTTGAAAGTGTTATTACAGGGAAATTAAATTAATATTTTATTGACAAAAAAACATTATAATTTCACCATTCTTCTAATTGCCAATCAATCACCTTAATTAATTAGTGTAATCATTCTTCTCATAGGAAATTCCACGGATTTAGAATTATCTATTTTACATAAATTAAAATTGAATTAATGCCTCACCCAAGGTGACATCATCATACCAAGTGTGCAAGATCTCTTACAAGCTCTTAAAACCCTCTTACACACTCTTCCTCTTACACCTCTCTTACACACTCTAAGAGGACTAATGATTGCACTTTCTTTCCAAGTCTCTTCCACACTCCAAAAAGGCCTTAAATGAATATTAATACACACTCCATATATGTAATTATGAATTTGAGGATTCATTTTCCACCCTTTATTTGGAGATGATATGGATGGTTCATAATCATTCCAATAGTATATAAATACAAGAGCCTTTGGCCATTATAGACAAGCTTTTAGAATGTAGAGTTATTATGTAGAAATCTACTAAGAATATTCACATTTATAAACACATGACAAGCCTAATTTAGTGTGGACAAGGAGAGATAATACCTATGTAGAATCAACATTTTAAAAGTGTTCTAGCCTAAAAACTAACCTCAAGCCTTTTTTCATGCTGATTTGTAAGTAAATATCCAAGGAAGGTATAAACTTAGTTTTTATCTTCTATTTTGTATTCATTTCTTGTTTATATTTGCTCACCCTAGGGAATAAGCTTAGTATGTTATTTCTTCAATTATTTTAAATTTTGGTCACTAACAAATGATCTAAACTATTTCATATTCTTGTTCTACATAATGGCACACCTGATGGGATTCCCAAGGACACCCCATAACCTCTTCTAAACCTTTCATGTTATTATAATTGAAAAAATAACCTATAAATTAAGTTAATTCACCTATTTTTCTTAAAGAATTTTCTAATTCTATCCATGACCAAAATAGTGAAATTATTTTTACGTAACAACAAATTTAGGAAGGTTATCAATGACATCATTCTTAGCAACAATGAAATCATTTTCCATTCTTTTTAACTGTAGTTTATGCAAGTCAAAATAATGAAATCAACATATATATTGGTTAAATTATTTTATGTTCTTTTTAAATCTAGTTTATGTAGGTCAAAATAGTGAAATTGACATATATCATTGAAATCATCCTTAGCAGAGGAAAAATCATTTTATATTATTTTTAACTATAGTTTGTGTAGGTAAAAACAACAAATCAACATATATTAGTGAAATCATCCTTAATAATGATGAAATCATTTTTTATTATTTTTAACTCTAGTTTTTATAGGTTAAAATAATGAAATAAACACATATATTAGTGAAATCATCCTTAGTAGTGCCTAAACTATTTTTGTTCTTTTTAACTCTAGTTTGTATAGGTCAAAACAATGAAATCAACATATATATTGGTGAAATCATATTTAACAGTGGTGAAATCATTTTTCTACTCTTTTTGTATTTTATATGTAGGTCAAAACAATAAAATCATCAGTTAAAATAGTGAAATTATTAGCCGAAATAGTGAAATCATCTTTAATAATAAAATCATTTATTGTTATTTTAATTCTAGTTTGTGAAATTTAAAATAGTAAAATTGACATATATATATATAGTGAAATCATCCTTAGTAATGGTAAAATCATTCTATGTTCTCTGTTTGTTTTTTTTAGAGGTCAAAATAGTGAATTCATTAGTCAAATCAGTGAAATCACAAGTCAAAATGGTGAAATCATCCTTAATAATAGTGAAATCATTTTATATTATTTTTAACTCTATTATTTGTAGGACCAAATAGTGAAATCATCTTGCAAAATAGTGAAATCATTATGTGAGCAAAAAAATGAGTCCTAAAAAAATTCCTTTTCAATTTCCCTTGCTAGTTCAAAACCACATTTTCAAACTTCTAATCACTTGTGTTATAGGACCATTGATAAAAAATGGATTTTAGACCTACAATCACTTATTATTTATCTTCAAAACACTTCAAATTTGGGATTAAAATGAATAAATATTTAAAAGTTGGGCTTAAAAACACATTTAATTCCAAGTCATTTATTTATCACACTTATTTTGTTTACTTTTGTGCTTATGTGTTTGTGAAATCATTTCACATATATACTCTTTCCTTGATAGGGTGACTCAGAAATGTGAAAGTGATCACTTGTTTTTAGCCTAAGGATTTTCCTATTATTATATTCACTTACCTTCTTGGGGGAATCATGTCAATCAAAATGGCAATACTTACCTTTTTATTTTGATTGTGCAGGTGGAGTGCATCACCTTATCATAAGTAATTAAGGTGTGGTGACTGGGATTTCATCCCCCAAAATTCATACCAACCTTGATTATTTAATCAGGTCTATAAATCAAGGCTTTGTTAGTAGTATCTTAGCTGAAATGTCCCTTAGAGCTTGAGTTTTTGGTAGCACTTCAAAAAAATATTATGGCTAAAGTGGTCAAGAAGGGATAAGACCCTTTAGAAAATGGCCTATTAAATTTCAACATCTAATTAATGGATTTTTGTGTCCATATACTACAAGGCATATCAAAACCATCTAGAAATCTAAGTAAAACTTTTAAGACCTTTTTTTATGATAGATTTATTGATACATGGTGTAAAAGTAACAACCCCCAAATATTGCATTACTCGTACGAACATTTTGAGAGAAGTGTGGCATTAAAAAACCACCAATAACTTCATTAATTATTTAAATAATATTAAATTTAATAATATTCTCTTAGGGAGAGTATATTAAATGATCAAATAAGTATGATGTAAACCCATGTCAATTATTAGAATTGCCCTGTAATTCCTATGTGTTGATACTTGATTGTTGTGTCAAAATCTTATTTATACTTGAAACTATTAGTGTAGGTTTTTATTTTTCCCTATTATTTAATTAGGGAAATTATATATTTGTGCATACATAGAGTTTTTCTACATTCGTGGGATAGGCTAGCTTATGTGGAAATGTGTGTCATAGATGTGTCATAGGTGTCATAAGACTGTCATACGTAACTCTTTTGACCGGCTATTCTGGGTATGGGAGTTACTTCTCTATTCTTAGCACCCTATCACCGCCTTTCATGGAGGAGTTACAGTCTATTCTTGGGGTGCCTTGACCACCTTTTGTGGAGGAGTTACTTACATGCTCTCCTATATGTATTCTTCACTTTGGCCATCGTATGTTAATCAAATATTGGGTTTTCTCCTATTTGTATTATGTAATTTATCTTCTTGTATAATTTAAAATTGCTTTAGCATCTATGTGATGTGCACTGGTTTCATCTCGCGTGATCACGTCTCCATTGCATTCGCATTATCCAGATTCTAACAACAACTCTGATATGGTATCAGAGCTACCCCAATAATCATGTGTCTGGTTATGCTATTAGTTTATTATGTAATTCTTACTTTGCTTTCTTAATAGGTTTTTTTTTAACTTGGTTGCATTTGAGAGTTTTGGTAGGGTTTCTTGAAAACTCATGCAAATCCATACGAAAATCTATTAAAAAAAATTACTTCTATTGAGTTTCATTTAGATCTACCCTTTATATATCTGCATTGAAATTTGTTGAGACATCTTGTATAGATATGTTGTGGTGTTGTGAACTCCAGCAAGGAAATTTGTGAAAAAATCAACGCTTGGCGTCACTTTCTGACATAATGCATTGAGTTTTACTGCTCTTTTTTATTTTCATTCTATAGAATATAAAGGAGTGTTGGATTAATGTAGGCAGACTCAGGTTTGCTACATATTTTCTCCAATTGGAACTACTGGGCATTGGATTCTGAGAGAACTAAGATCTGTGAGCTGCACTTGGTGTTGGATCTACTCATTTGAGCAGCTTGGCATCCTTTTCTTGCACTTGGCATCCTTTTCCTGCACTTGGCATATTTTTCTTGCATTTGATTTGTCTCTTCTATGTTAAAGTCTGAATTGGAAGTATTAAATTTTATTTTGGAAGTGTTAAGGTCTGCAAATTCAATGTCTCTATTGTTTTTTTTGCCCAACAAATTTAGAACTATTCTTTTTTGAAAATGGCACTCCTTTTCCTTGTTTGGCATCCCATGTGGGCCCTTAAACACTTGGCCATCCATTAAATTGTCTTTTACTTTATTTTTTAAGTTAAAATTGACTTTTCAAAAAAAAAAAAGTCAATTTGATTGAATATTAAGTATTTTAGACAATTTATAAGTTTTGATAATTTGGGGGTTTAAATTTAAACTTGTATCTTCACCTGTCGAAGACAAAGGGTGAGGCCTGAGTTAGTATGAGGCCAATTCCCCCTCACAAAGACCTCTTTTGGATTCCTCACTCTGTTTCCAGTCTAAGGAGTGGTTGGAAGGCCACTTTCTCTCTCAAAATAGGCATTTTTTAATGTTTTAGTGTTGTTTTTTGCAAAAACACTAGTTTATGGGAAATTGAATATTTAATATCTTGCAAATGGTAGCTCGGATTCAGATTCCATTTTTTGTAAAAGTGTTTGTATTTAAATTATCCATATCGTAGGCTTTTTATTTGTTAAAAATGCACTAGTTTATAATGTGCTTAAAATTTGGGTCTCCCAAGATGCATTTTCGGCTGAATCTGACGTCCTGTTTGCTTAAAGTCTTGAACTGATTGCTCTAAGATGCATTCTCAACTAAGCCCAATGTCTTTTGAGCATGCACTTTCATATTTGTTGGGGGGGGCTCAACATTTCAAGGGGGGTGATTACTTTTTAGCGCTTGCAATCTTTACTTCCATTCTCCTTTCTGCATAATTTCACAACTTGCAATCAACACAAATTCACCTAAATTTAGCTTAAAATGGATTATTTTCAACTTAAACCCCTAACACCCTTTAATTATCATGAATGGAAGGTTAAAATGTCAATCATTCTTAGAAGTAAAGGGTTGTATAGGATCACCATGGGTACTGAAGTATAACCCAACACTGATGCTGAAAAGGTCAAGTGGTACAACCGTAGTGATGAAGCCTATGGATTACTAAGCTTTTCTATGTCTCCAAAACTTATCTTCCATTTAGAAACCTCCAAGACTCCTAAAGACATATGGGACACTCTAGAAACCTTATTTGGGAAGCTTGATGAGATGAGAGGCCATGAGCTCAAAAATGAACTCATAAGTCTAAGTCCTAGCAACTTTGACACCCTACAAGACTTCTTCACTAAGTTTATGGCCCTTATATTGCAATTAAAAGAATGTGGGATAGAGAATAAAGATGATCAACTCATCCTTTCTATTCTCTCAAAGTTAGGTCCAAGTTATTCGGTCTTTGTCTCCACTTTCCATGCCATAAAAAGTGCCCTTGGCACTACATGGAAAATGCCTTCTTTAGATTCATTCATTGCCGACTTGACTAGGGAGAAAGATAAGCTAATTGAAATGGGCATATTGAAGTCTACTCAACCCCAAGCCTTGATAGCTGGAAATGGTAAATATAAGACTTCAACAAAGGAGAAGAAGAAAAAGAATAAGGACTAGGAAAAGAAGAAAGAAAACAATAATCCTACCAAAAACAACACTGAGTCTTCCTCCTCCAATGCTAAACCTAAGAATGAGAAGGTTAAGTGTGCCTATTGTAAGGAGACAGGGCATGATGAACACAAATGCATGAAGAAACAAATAGATCACCTAACTCATCTTCTAGAGAAGCACAACATAGGTGTTCCTGAGTCCATCAAGAAGAATTCATCTACCCAAGATTCTACTAAGGCAAAAGGCAAGGGTAAGGAGAAAGAAAAGGGTAAGGCCCTTGTAGCTACAACAGCTTCTACATCTTCATGGGTCATTGACTCAAGTGCTTCTCACTACATGGGCTCTTCCCTAGTTGAGTTTTCATCTTTAGAGCCTTGTAGCATGACTTCAATTAGTTTAGGTGATGACACATCAGTTTCCATTATAGGGAGAGGGTCAGTTGAAATGGAAGGAGGAACATTCAATAGTGTTCTAAGTGTTCCTTCTCTTTCAACCAATCTCCTATTAGTGTACCGAATCACTCACATTGGTCGTGGCATGAGAGTTGAGTTTTCACCAGATTTAGTGGCTATCAAGGAGTTGCATAGTGATACTACAGTGGCAGAGGGTAGGGCAGATCACCAAGTAAGGTTATACACCTTCTCACATTTTGCACATGATTCTTCTTTAACAGCATTGCTGACTCATTTAGATGAAGTTAGCAAATTATGGCATGAGCATTTTGGCCACCTTAACTATTGCTACCTTGAACAACTTTGCAAAAATGACATGGTCATTGGCTTGCCTCATGTCTAATTCTCAAAAGGACTTTGTGAGGGGTGCTCCCTTGGGAAGCATCCTGAAGCAAAATATGACAAAGGTAAAGCTTGGATTGCTTCACAACCTTTGGAGTTAGTCCATAGTGATGTATTGGGGCCCTTTCCCAAACCATCTTTCACAAGGGCCAAGTACATCCTCACTTTCATTGATGATTTCTCTAGATACGCTTGGATATATTTTATCAAACAAAAGTCTAAAGTATTTGAAAATTTTCTAGACTTCAAGGCTCTTGTTGAGAAATAGAGTGAGAAATCCATCAAGGTTCTTTAAACTGATAATGGAGGGGAGTATGTCAGCAACATGTTTGAGTAGTTTTGCATCATAGAGGGGATTGATTTGTAGTGCACTGTCACTTACAATCCTTCACAGAATGGGGTTGTAGAATGAAAAAATAAGTTCTTGAAAGAGATGGGTAGTTGCATGATTCACTCCAAATCCTTAGCACCACAGTATTGGGCTAAAGCCATCAATTGTGCTTGCTACATTCAAAATAGGGTTCCTCACAAAGCTTTAAAAGGGATAACACCCTTTGAAGTTTGGCATAAAAGGAAACCTGATGTTGAACACCTTAGGGTTTTTGGATCCCTAGCCATGGCCCACATACCGAAGAAGAAATTCAAAGCTATGGAATGTCAGTCTAAGCCTTACATCTTTGTAGGATATCTGGATGGTATTAAGGGGTATCACCTTCTAGATTCGACCACTCATGAGTTGTTCATTGAGATAAGTGTCCAATTTTAGGAGAGTCCTAGAAACTCAACACTTGGCACTTCTTCTCCCTCAGTGGATCTACTTCTTCATGATGATTCCTCATCAGATTCAGATTAGCCACAACAGGTTCTTGAGCCAAAGACATCTTCTTCTTCTTTGAGTTCAGACAATGAGGATAATGATGTAGAGTCATCCACCTCTAGTCAGTTAGAGGATGAGGAGTTAACACCTGACTCACCCACTTCTGGGCCACTTTGGGCCAGACAGACACTTGAGAGTGCTAGCACTTGGGTAGGAGATCCCACATATGACAAATGTACTAGGGGGATTTTCAGAGAGATCCACATGCCTTCTTTGCCTCAGTTTCAGATCCATATACTTTTTGACAGGCATCAGGAGTACTTGAGTGGGATAGTGTTATGGAAGAAGAATATTCTTCCTTAATCAAAAATCACACTTGGGACTTGACTTCACTTCCTAAGGGAAGGAATATGGTTTGATGTAGATGGATATATAATACCAAGTTTGCAACAGATGGGTCAGTTGATAAATACATGGCACAACTGGTTGCTAAGGGTTTCTCATAGGTGGCAGGCATTGACTACTCAAAGACCTTTGCACCCATTGCGAAGATGACTTCTATCTGACTCACTTTAGCTATTGCCACAACACATGATTGGGATGTGCACCAGATGGATGTGAAGAGTGCCTTTCTTCATGGAGACCTAGAGGAGGAGATCTACATGGAGCAACAGCCAAGATTTATTCAAGATTCTTCCTTAGTATGCAGACTTAGGAAATCTATCTATCGCCTCAAATAGGCCCCTCAGGCTTGGTATGCCAAGATGGATTCCTTCCTTCTCATAGTGGGTTTTACTAGGTGCCATTTTGACCCCAATGTCTACTTCTTACGATAGGATGATTCGCTCCTGATTTTGGTTCTATATGTTGATGACCTTTTGATCACCAGGAGTTCTTCATCAGCTATTGCAGTAGTGAAGGCATCTCTCCAAGATATATTTGACATGACAGACTTGGGTTTGTTGCACTACTTCCTTGGCATTAAGATCTCACAATTAGATTTAGGGATTTATCTTGCACAGCCTAAGTATGCTCTTGACTTATTGGCTCGATTTCACATGGCTAATTGCAAGCCATCTCTGACTCCTTTTCTATTAGGAGTCAAGCTTGAGGCTGACTATTCTTTACCATTGGTTAATGCCACTCAGTATCGACAACTTGTTGGCAATCTAATCTACTTGACTCAAATTAGGCTTGATATATCATATACAGTGGGACTTGTCTCTAGATTTATGCAAGAACCTCATGAGCTACATTGGAAAGTGGCTAAGAGGATCTTGCATTACATACAGGGTTCACATAGATATGAGATTCATTATAGATTTGGCATAGAGGTTGACTTGGTTGGATATATAGATTTAAACTAGACTGGTAATTCACAGACTCGCAAGTCCACTTCTGGTTACAGTTTCTCTCTAGGTTCTAGTCCTCTCAGTTGGTCTAGCAAGAAGCAAAATGCTATTGCTATATCATCGATAGAGGTAGAGTACAGGGGAGCTATTAATGTAGCTACTGAGGCTATTTGGCTTCAGAGGATAATTTTTGAGTTTGACATTTCTATTAGGTAGCCCACCATCATTTATTATGACAGCCAGAGTACCATTCAAATTTTTAGGAATTCGGTTCAGCACTAGTGAACCAAGCACATAGAGATTCACATGCATTTCATTCAAGAGCTTATTTATAGCTAGGTCATTGACTTGATATTTTTCTAGTCTTCAGAGTAGGTTACAAACATCTTCACCAAACCTTTCACCAAGAGCAAGTTCATTCATCTACAAGCTCTTCTTGGGGTGTGGTCCACATTTGTAGTAGCATCATCTTTGGGGGGGGCTTTAGCCTCTTCATTTCTTTTATGTCTCTCTTTTGGGGGGGGGGGAGTTTTTTCCTATGGGTTTTCTCCTTTTCTCTATCTTATGGAAGATTGCATTTTTACATGGGTACCTCATCAGGCCTAGTTACTGGGACCCATTTTATATTTCAACATTGCCCACCTAAGTTGCGCTTATGGGGGGATATTAGTGTAGGTTTTTATTTTTCCCTAGTATTTAATTAGGGAAATTATATATTTGTGCATACATGGAGTTTTCCTACATTCATGGGATAGGCTAGCTTATGTGGATATGTGTGTCATAGATGTGTCATAGGTGTCATAAGAATGTCATAAGTAACTCCTTTGATTGACAATTCTAGGTATGGGAGTTACTTCTCTATTCTTAGCACCCTATCACCACCTTTCATGGAGGAGTTACAGTCTATTCTTGGGGTGCCTTGACCACCAAATCTAACAAAAATAAACAATGTCTAAATTCCAAACATATTCTAATACACACTCACACAAGGAGGCATTACTCTACCAAAATTTTGGGTCAATAGTTACTCATGCAATGCTAAAATTTGTCCAAATGCCTACCTTATTGTCTAAACCACACTATTAGCCTATCCGATCTCAATTAAGGCCTAGTTCCAATCCTAGTTATAACTTCAAACCAATTCAAAACCAAAATTTGGATTCTTGTCCAAATTGTGATATTCTACTATTAGTCTTATTCCAATTCTAGTCAAAATATTCAAAGGTTAACCAAAGTGAACTTTATTTCAATGTCAACCAAATAACTCTTTTCTAAAGTCAAAGTTAATTTTTTCTAAAGTCAACAAAAAATCAACCCATTTTAGGAGGTCAAATGTGAAATCCTAGTTAAATATTGACTCAATATTGTCTAAATCTAACTTTTTTCCAACATTCATGCATTTCAAATTCTAAATCCCTCAAATTTCCAATATCACAAAGTCAAACATTGATAGTTCCTCTAAGCCATCCAGCTTATTTTCTTCATTTAAAAATTCAATTTTTCAAGATCAAAGCCTTTTAGTTCAAGATTAATGAGTTCACAATATGACTCATTCTTACCATCATTTTGCTTCATCTTTCCTCAATTACCTCTCTTTTAGACTGAACATTGCAAATATATTAGGCTTATTTTTAATCTTAATTTAGTATATAGACTCTCTATCTTTCTTAGCGCAACTAAAGTCTAAGTTACTAATTCTATCACTTTATTCTAACTCTTTTCATGTTTAGTTTCCAAATTTTATGTACATATATACAATACAACATTACATAGAGAATAAAGACATTTTTGATGATCTTCCACTTCTCATAAGGCAACCCACATAGAGGATTTTGATATTTTTGACAAGATATAAACTCATATGACAAGTTATAGACTCACCCGGTCTATTGTATACCTAGATAAGAACTCAACTAGTAGCTATATAATTATCCAATCTGCATCTACAAACTCACCCAATAGCTATAGATTCAATCAGATGTAGCTATAACCTCATTTAGACAACCTTCCAATCTCCACTAAAGCATTCCATCAAATCTACTAGTATGATGGCCTTGATATGGACTCTCTTAGTGTTGAAGACACCTAAAACATGCCATTGTAGACTCTACTAGAATTGCACAAACAGAGCTATGGACTTTGTCAAAGTTTCTATAGACTCTCCTAGTCTAGATTCTAAACATATAACATTAAAGATAGATACTCTCCTCTTTTGTAAAAATTCTTGAAGAACATTTTGGTTAATTTATATTTATAGTATTACTATAAATAACAATCTATAAATAGACTTATTATATTTTAGTTATTATATATATCAATAGTCTTTTATAGACAATCAATCCAATAGATCTAGGATGGTATTCTTAGTAGATTCTTAGTGGATATTATGATTCACACCTTTCTTAAAAAACTTGTGGTTTTTTCTATTGTAATCATTAATCACCTATCTTAAGATCCACTTGAATTAAGAGGATTGCTCTTGTTAGAAGAGGATTAGTTACTAAGATATAAGGATTTATAGTATAACATTGTATATATGTACATCTCTGTGTCTTAGAATGTAGTTGTTGAGTTTTTGAATTATTCAATTGATAATTTGATATAACAATAAAAATTATAGAATTCTGATCCACATTCATGTATTTCACTTTGATCAATTAATAAATATGTCTACAGTTTTCAAGTACTGAGTTTATTTACATTTCTATTCTAAAGGGTAGTAAGGCCTCACTCTCCTTAGGAATTAGGAACATGTTTGTATGTTATTTTATGTTTTCAATGTTTTTATAGTTTTATAAATTATAAGTGTGTTCAATTTTAGAAACTACAAGGAATTACCTTTCATTTTTCAATTAAATTAATTTCTATAAATAATGTGTTTACCTTTTAGCAGCATGCTTACCTTTCAATAATATGTTTTAATTCATCAAGTTAGATTACTTTCATTTATAACATAAAGTGTTTCTATTCTGTATGTGTACTTCCTTATTGCATAATCAAGTCTTCTATATATTATATTAGATTAAGATAAGACACTTAGAAGATCAACAACCTTAAAACCATTTTTGTAAGCCTACAAACATAAGCCTTATTATAGATAGCTTTGGATGTTGCCCTTAGTTTGAATGACATCAATAAAAAAGTTGGTTAAATGAAGGGATAGATGACACCCATTTTTAGCAGCATTGCCAGTGAAAATTAGGTTTTAATAAGGTAACCCTTATTGGTTTATAGTAAACTAACAAAAACATTTGAAAAAACCATTAAAAAATAAATTCCTTAGATTTATGAACCAATCTAGAGATGCTAAAGGATGGTTCATCTCCAAATATATTGAGTTAGGACCAAAGGACAAATGAAAAAAATATCTCACAAAGAGATCCAAAAGTGTGAGAGGAACACTTGAATCATGCTTATAAAATATTATTGATTTTTCTCTAGCATTAGGGTCATCCTCACAAATAGACCCTATAGAAAGAATCACATTTGGGATATCTTCTCCTATAGGAAGAATTGACCCTAAGGACCCTCTATCTAGAATAGTAGGTCTTGAACCATAATATCTATAAGACCAAGAGGAAGTAATAAATTGGATCTCTAACAAAGGTTGGGAAGAAGAATATGAAACCATGGTTGATAATTAGGGAAACATGGAAAATATTGAAGGGAATAGGATGCCTTAATATGATAGAACCTTATCCTTTCCTATAGTCATAGATCTAATAGATGAAACCTCTATGAAGAAAATTTCACCTTTAAATATTCCCACATTTAGGGGTAAATCCTTAGAAGATCTAGATCAATTCATATTTAAGTTCATGGTGTTATGCCAGACCTATGATTATACAACTAATAATTAGAAACTAAAACTTTTCCATTCTACACTTAAGAAGTCAGCCATGAGGTGGTTCATGGGATTCGTAGGTGACTATATTAGTATATAGGGAGACATGTAATTGAATTTATATATAAATATCAAGACTACTATAGAATAAGGGATAATAAATATGACTTCTTTAATATTAAATAAAATGAGGATGAAACTTTAGAGGATTATCTAGATAGGTTCACATTTGCTCACAAATGTAGTGGTTATCCACTTATAAAATAAGTAGTTAATATGGCCTTCCTAAAAGGACTAGATGATGACTCTAGAAATTCTCTAAACTTGATGGGTAGAGGAGACATTATAAAGTTAACATTTAACTAGATTTTAGACTTATGAACTAAATACTCTAGGACAAAACCAAACATCAGGAAAGGAAAACTAAATCTAATGAAATTAGTCAATTGATGGAGTTTACTAATTTGAAAAGTGACATTTTAGTCTAGTTGAACACTATGTTGGATGGCCTTCAATCCAAATCCAATTCTACCATAAAACCCTTAGCTATCTACTACCTAAAATATAGGTTAAAATATGCTCTTAGAGAATGTTCTCTAGATAAAATAGAGACATGTAATATATGTGATGGTAAAGACCATGGCACAACCCATTGCAGTCATCTCCCAATTTTAAAAAGTTAATTGAAACATAACACACAACCCATAGAAGATTTTAATTACATTCAATGATATAATCCATTTCCATAAAACCATACCTAAGTTTATTTTGGTTCAAGGAATATAATTAATCCATATATGACATGTTAGACTACTTAGGTACCTCAACTTATGCAGGGACAAGCACATCCACCACAGACCAATCAAGAGTAGATGATGCCTCAACAATTATGGATGACCCAACCATAATCACAACCATGGAGAAATACACAGTGGAATTCCAATCCATAATTTAACCCACAAATAAGGTTTCTAGGTCACAACAAACTTTGATGGCACCCCCTATCATTCAACTTACAAAATAGTTTAATCAACCATAATTTCATGCTCAATTGGTGGATAACCCCAAGAATAAACCATCATTCCTTTTTTATGTAAATGAACAAGGAGAAACTATGAATGTAAGAGCTATTGAGTTTACAAACATTCAACTTAGATTAGGCATAATGATTACAGAGCCTCCTATCACCATCTGTGAAATGCCCAATGGAAAAATAAAAATAGATCCACCTCAACCCATAGCAAAAAAAAAAGATTTAGATAAAAAGATAGAGAATATAGAGGAACATGTTACTACTCATCTACCTATTCCTTTTCTTGACAGACTAAAAGAAGTTGAGAATAAGCAAGAGTATGATTTGATTCAAGAACTAAGAAAAATGAACATTGAGATACCCTTATTAAAATATATCAAAGATATTCTAGAATTGAACAATCATTAAAACCCTATATGTTAAGACACCCAGGAGAAAGAAATAATACTCAAATACCATACACATAGATTGTAAACTGGATGATCTTTTAGTAATAAAATTACTTCTACCCAAATACGTAGACCCAAGTAGTCTAGTCATAAAAATAACCATTGGGAGAAAAGAAAAACCAAACATTTTGGTTAGATTAGGTGTAAAAAATAATGTAATGATAACTAATACTCTATATACACTATCCCTTATGGGGATGCAACCTACCTCCACCATTCTCCAAATGACTGATTAGTTAGTTACTAAAATAAAAGGCACTATAGAAGATGTTGTTGTAATAATTGGGTCATGGGAGTATCCAATAGATTTTATGGTGCTTTAACCCAAAACCAAGAAATTAGGGTACCCCCTCATTTTTGGAATACCTTGGTTGGCTATTATATCAACATTAATAGAGTACAGGTCAAGGATATGACCATTTCAAATAGTCTAAAAGCAAAACAAATATATTTATACCCCTTTTCAAAACCCTCAGTGGACTACACTAAAAAATTATGGGTGGATGAAAAATAAATAAAAATGGACAATCTTTCATCCCTATCCATGATAACATTAGAAGGACACATGGAATAATTAATTAATGAGTTAGTATAATGTTTGGAAGGAGCCACTAACCTTATGAGCCTAACTATGGACTTTCCTAGTCTACTAGCTATGGATTCTACAAATCCATTAGCTATGGAGTTAACTAGACTAGCTACTACAAATTCATTATTTGGGAATAACTCTCATCTCACTTATTCAACATATGTCCATACACTGTTGCAAGAAAGTATTTGGAATTAGGTAAAGGAAAAACCAACTAATTTAATAACTGTATTTCATTATCCATTAGCTAGAACCATTCCTCTAAGAGATGGATTTATAAAAAAATGTAACTACATTTCATATGTCATTACCCTATCCATGTCCTCTTAACTCCCTCATGAGTGAATTAAAACAAGTAGATTCTATCCATCTTGACATCAAACATGTTGTGGTGTTACCAGGGAAAACATTAAACATAAACAATGGTTAGCCCATGACCAAGAAGTAAAGGTTTTTGATGTCCTAGAAAAACAGACCAAAGATTTTACTTGGGAAAATATAGACATGAGAGGAATTCATCTTAGTGTATGTACCTACAACATTTATACAAATTAGGTTAAACTAGTCAGACATCCATAAAGATAGATAAACCCAACATTAAGGGATATAGTAAATACTAAGATAGAGAAATTACTAGATGTTGGATTCATTTATCCCATTTTAGATAGCCAATGGGTTTCTCAAATTGTAATTGTACCCAATAAAAATGGGAAATGGAGAGTGTTTGTAGACTACCAAGAGATAAACAAAGCCACTATGAGAGATTATTTCCCTCTTCCTTTTATTGATCAGGTGCTTGATAATTAAGAAGTACAAAAATATCTTTCACAGATGGATTTAGTGGGTACAATCTGATAATAGTGACAATTGAGGATCAAGACAAATCTACTTTCACATGTCCATGGGGAATGTTTGCCTAGAAAGTCTTACCATTTGGCCTTTGTAATACTCCATCTACTTTTCAATTAGTAGTTTTAGACTTATTCTCTAATTTAACTAATGACTGTGTATAATTTTACATAGATCACTTCATTTATCATGGAGATACCTTTGATGAAGCTTTACATAATCTAGATAAGGTCTTAACCAGGTGTGAACAACACCAACTATCACTAAGTCATGATAAATGCCTAATGATAATGGGTCAATGCATGTAATAGGACACCACATATCTACCAAAGGAATCCAAGTGTATCCTAAGAAAATTTAAGTAATCTCTAACCTACCTTCCCCTCAGAACCAAACTAATATTAAAAACTTCTTAGGTCATGCTAGTTATAACAGATGTTTTATAGAAAACTTTAACAAAATTGCTACTCCTATGTTTAATTTGATGACAAAGGGTAGTGAATTTGTGTGGAGTGATGAATATCAAAAATATTTTGAAACAATTAAAGATAAATTAAGTTTTGATCCAGTGTTGAGAGCACCTAATTGGGAAAAACCTTTTCACATCTACACTAATGCCTCTAACTATGCAATGGGGGTAGTTATAAGATAAAAGGATGAAAATAACCATATGTATGCTATTTATTACATCATTAAAGATCTCACATCTAATGAAAGGAATTATGTAACCACATAAAAATAATTCTTTGATATGATTTATGCCACCAATAAATTTAGACACTATATTATAGGTTAAAAGGTCTTTATATACATAGAACATTCAACCATAAGATATCTCATGAATAAATCTATGGTAGGAGGAAGAATCATTAGGTGGTTATTAATTTTTTAGGAATTTGATATATCCATTATTTATGAAATATATAATTTTTAATGTGGTTGCATTTTTTTTATAGGATAAACATTGTAAGTGATGAGGGATTAGTTGAAGACATCTTTCTAGATGAACAACTATTTGTTGTTTCAATAGAATCACCATGGTTTACTGATATAGACAAATATTTGGCCATATGGAAGTTTACTTTTTATTTAAATAATAAATAAAGGAAACATTTAATTAAAAAAATCTCTTCTTTTAAGTGGATTAATGGAATCTTATTTAAATATGGACTTGATCATGTCTTTTGTAGGTGTGTAGTAGATAATGAAGCCTATGACATCATTAGATCTTAGCATGATGAACCAAGAGGAGGTAATTATTAAAAAAATATAACCATTCATAAGGTCCTAGGAGTAGGATATTATTGTCCATCCCTTCATAGGAAAGTAAAGAAGTACATCAGGTAGTGTGATCCATGTCAAAGGATTGGATAACCTACACTATTAGTAGAGTTGAATTTTCATCTCGAGATGGTGTTAAAACCATTTAAGAAGTGGGGGATAGAATTTATTTTCCATGTAGATATTACATACCAAGGTAAGTAATATCTCCTAGTATGTATAGACTATGTCACTAAGTGGGCTAAGGTCCAAGATTTATCTTTTGCTAGAAAATAAGTGGTAGCAAATTTCTTGTATTTCAAAATCATGAAATGATTTGGTGCACTTAGAGATATAGTCTCAAATTAGGGAACAAAATACTATGATCAATAACTTCATGTAAGTCTAAAAAGTCAAACATAGGAAGTCCTCCCCTTACCATCCATAGTCCATCAGTCAAGTAGAAGTTACCAATAAGGATCTAAAAAACATTCTGACTAAGATAATCAACAACAATAAAAAAGACTGGGCAGTTTGAGTAACAGAGGCAGTATGGGCGTAAAACACTACTTGGAAGACAAACACTGAATTTTCACTTTATTATTATTCATATGGTAAAAAACCTTTACTCTTCATCGAGTTTTAATTGTAAACCTTGAAAATAACAATGGAAGTAGGCATTAATTTGGATAAGACACATCAAGATAGGATCCTACAACTAAATGATCTTGATTATATGAGGATGGAAGCTTTAAACTGACATAAATGATGCATCACTAGAGAAAAGTATGGAATGATTCAAACATCAAATAAATAAAATTTCAATAATGGGACTAAGCACTCTTGTTTGACTCCAAGTTTCAACAATTCAAGGGAAAGTTGTGAACAAGATGGCTAGGCCCATACCAAATATAAAAAGTCTTTGATAATGGATCAATACAACTATTACAAATATATGGGAATCAAAAGACTTTTTTGGTGAATGACCATAGACTCAAATTGTACTAAAATCCTATCAATAAAGAGGAATTTGTTTAAAAACCTCATAAATGAAGTTATTTTCATCTAAGAAACTAGTTATTCCATGATAACAACTACTTGATGGTCTAAATATATAAAAAGAAGAAGGGGACCACTCCTTAGTTTACTTATTCCAAAAATTACACACACACACACACACACATTTAAAAAAATAAAAAAAAGGAAAATTTTCAATAGTGAAAATCCTTTTTAGGACACTATTGACAATACAGATTAGAAAACCAACTTGCTAGCTGATCATGAATTGAGAAAGATCCATGACCTAAAAACCAATAATGGATGGTTAAGGGAAAAAGAATAAAAAGATAAAACTAGAAAATAATAGAATTTAATCAATTTGTTTCAAGCAATAATTTCACTATTATGTGCATTTATATAATTTATTAAGACTAACTCATGCATTTTTTTCTCTATTTAAAATTGGTGGAAGGAAAAGACCAAAGACTGAGTATGCTTAGGTAAGTTTAGTATTTTATTTGTCTATATTAGGTTAGTATAAGTTCCTTTGATTCATGCATATTCACCAAGAGGAGGTGGATTGAGTAAATTTAGACTAGAGACATCTTGTAGATGATCAGAATAAAGGTCATGCCAGTAGCAATGAGTGACATAGAAAAGTGATGAATAAGAATGGTGTCATGTTAGATTTAATCCACATACACCAATTACCTACCTGCCCAGTCCATATCACCCTAAATCATTATGACATGAAAATTGGCACACATGATAATAACATGCTTATATGGTCTAATCTATGTGTGAAAAAATCAAGTCTTTTCCCAAGTTAATTTCACTAAATTCTCACATGCCATGTTATCATTGCTAAATATTATGTCATTAGATGATAAGATAGTGTTAATAACCAAACCCTTTAATTTTTTTCCATTTTTATGGTGAGTTATGTTTCCTTTGACACTATTTTTCTCACCTTCAAGACTAACCCTTGCCTCTCGAGCATCAATATAACCACCATGGGACATAAAAAGAGGTTTGAACTAGACTTTGTATAAGGGTTAATGAAGGATGACATTTCTATAGCTATCTTTGAGGAAGATGGATAGATCCTTTTCTATAGGGGATATGATGAATATTTGGTCAAGTAATTTGTAACACATATAAAAGAAGACTCCACCATGGGTTAGGGCATCAAAATCCTAGTTTTTAGTAGAGTAATTAGTGAAATCTTAAGAATCATTGAATAAGGTAAGAGGTTATTTGGAAGAACCCATTTTAATGAATTTATTTTACAATTTAATCATGATAAATAATTATTTGTAGCATGTATATAAGATTACCTAGGCAAGGCCAAAGGTGGTAACAAGGAAAACCTATCAAAACCATGAAGGTCTGCTACCTTTTGGATCATAAAATACTTTACTTATGAAGGATAATGTAGTGTTATGGGTTTTGAATCCATGATGAGAATTTTTCATCTCAAATATGGAAGAAAATAGACCCAACATAGAGTTAACCTACCATTATACCCATATGGTGCCATTCAAGTTTTAGCTACCAACAAGTCATGCCAAATTTGCCACCATGGACTCATTCATTTGATCATACAAATTCATTTTATACACCAAATCCAAATAACATGAGAGACCTTTTGGGAAGATAGAACCAACCAATATTAAACACCTCTTCTAAAATCCTCTAAATAAACACCAAAGCTAAAAACATAAGTAGAGGCTTCCTCTTCTAGGGTTAGGGTTTCATCTATTGAAAGGAGATGAACTAGGTCACCAAACACACTTGTAGTTAAGCATATCTCTCAAATGACACTTCAGGTCTAAAATTAGACTCTAGATAAGAGAAAATTGAGAACCAAAGCTTCACAGTCTCACTTAAATCCTAAGGATACTGTTGACAATGTGGATTTGCACCCTTGACAAAAGGCTAAGCTTCTGTCTTTCACGTGACACAATGGAGACTCTCCTCTTGCTGTGGGTCTGGAAAAATTGAGTGGAGAATCTCTAGATAAGGGCTAGCTCCCTTTGATGCATCTTTGAGGTCCTGGATTTTCTACTGCTAATAATGGGGGGGAAAGAGAGCAGGCTTACTGAAAATAGAACCTAAACTAAATGATGATGCACCAAAAATGGTTGATCTACTCAACTTTGACATATAATTTCCATAAAGAACAAGTTGACATACACTACATTTGATATGAGAAATTATTCTGCATCAGTGAGCCAGGGGTCTGTGGAGATACAGGGAGGTAGAATTACCAGAGGCATTCTAAGACACACTATGGCAGCCTGATCACATGCACCTATACTCTACTAGGGACACTTCTAGCTAACCTACAAAAGAAGAACTCACAATACACTAGACATGCTGAAATCATTCTATGAAAGCATAAAGGAAAATGACTTAACACAGGACAAAGCCACAGACATATACGAAAGTGCAAGCTCAAAATGGAGGTAAAAATGCTTCTTTTTGATTCAAGGTAAATTTCCTACAGGGATACACCATACAAGCTGAGAGATATTCCTTCTCAAATGAGAAGTTACCATTATATATCTAGAGGGAAGAAATAAATGGCACCCTTTGGAAAAGACTTTGGCACCCTTTTACAAGTAGCCCATGTGCATTGAGAGCATTGGGAAGAGGAAGCCGCTTAAAAGAGAATGTTATGTTAGCTCCAATTTTGACTTTAGGCATTTAAAATTATTGTGAAAGCATGGGATACACCTCTTTGTCTACAAACAAGACTGATCCTTTAATACATTCATGTGGTTTGTCTACTCATCAATGCAAAGTGTGGAAGAAACTAGTGCGTCTTCACTAATCACGCTCTTTGATGACCGCTTAGTAGAGACTGTTTCAACTACTGGAATAACTCTCTTGCTGGTGCCTCCCTTTTGCCACTTGGGCTATTTTGTCCATATCTCATTTGGCTCCTTTTGGCTTTGTCCTTTGTCATCTCTTAGCTCCTTCTAACAATCTAAGCCCTTTGGCCTAAAGGCCTCTAAATTCCTTTGGGTTCACACTTAAGCATTTAAAGATCAATGACTATTTCATTGTCATAAAGTTGACATTCACATGCCCATCACCATTTGGTCAATTCCTTCAGCCTTTTCTTTGTTTGGGTCTCTATCATTAAACCTTCTAGTTGAACCTGAACCATTTTTTAGAGTTCAATGGTTTAACGGTTCAATGGTTCAACACTTTGTGTTCTGCAAGGAGTCACATCCATTCAATTCCCTTGTGAATTAGATGTATCATTGAAATGACTGCTTGAACCAACCCATTGAACCAAACACTTTGAACCTTATGATTGAACCAATTGATTAAACCCTTTGATTAGACCATCTGATTGAACCAACTGATTGAACCAACTAATTGAACCAATAATGGTTCAAAGTTCAAAGTTTAAGGTTCAAAGTTTAAAGCTCTAAGCTCTTTGGAAAGATCATGTCGTTGAACCCTGATGTCAAACCACTTTTTCCAACCTTAAGGAAAAGTGTCTTGAACATTTTTAGTCTCTTTCCTTGTGAATTTCTTCTGCCAAAAGTCTAAAGAAGCTTTGTAAAAAGTCTTGCATTCTTCGAACTGGTTCACCTTTTGTCGAAAGACTTGTGCGACCAAATTTGAACTGGCTCTAAACAACAAGGGGAGAAGGAGACTAATTTTGGCCTATAGAACCAAAATGGTCAACAGATACAAACAACCTTTTATCAAGTGAAACATTGGCACCTAAAGCATCTTTTGATCTATAATCACAAGCTATCATTCAAGCAAAGAAGGGTACTCATTTAGAGGAACCCAGTTCTCTTATGAAGAATAAAAAGAGGTAAAGAAAGTTCATAATAACATATGATGATGAGGAAAAAGAGTCTATTACAACCATTGATAGCCCACATCAGAAAACTCTTTTTACTCTACTAGCAATAGTGGACACATCAACATTACAAGAAGAGCTAGTCACAACATTAATCCCTGAACTAGTAAAAGAAGTTCCTATTGAAAAAGACATTAAAGAAGAAAACATTCCAATAGAAGAGATTACATTATAGGAAGTAATAACCTCTCCTTCATCTCTAACTAGTGACACAAGACCTATAATAGATAAAGGAAACGCCCCTATGCTTTGTGAAGAAGAACAACATTCCAGTTCTATAGAAGAACCATAACTGAAACTTAATCTTTAACTATACAAAGTTGAGGCCATCATAAGACATCAAGCTATAGATTTTTTTGACCTCCTAGCCAAATTTTAATGTAAGGATCTTCTTAATTCTTCCTTAACTCAAGGTTTAGATAGTCTTAAGGATAAGGCTCTAGAACATATAAATGAAATTAGTATGCTTGAATAAAAAGTCACTTAGTCTGATGAGGAGATAGTAGAATCTTGGATATACATCATTGAGTTGGAATAAAAACATTTTTCTCTTAAACATCAACTTTAAAACTCTCAGTATCAAACCTTGATCCTAACATCTCTCTAAGCAAGCCTCATCCTCATCTAAACCTTCAGCTGACCATGCTTACCAAATCATTATCTCTCATTATAATTATTTAGATAAATGGAATCAATTTTGTTTAGAGTTCAAGGAACTAAAGCAATAAAATAAGACTAGAAAAATAAAATCAGACACTAAAAGAAGACTTAGATAAGTAAAATTAACAAACCCAAAAAGTTAAAGTCAATCTCTAAGATGCCTATCAAATAGGAGAACATAATTTGGCCTGTATAGATCCTTCCCCTTCTTATAATTTGTATCTCTATGAAAAATTATATAGGTGAAAATTATTTAGAATATCATGTTATCTCCCTTAAAATATTGAGGACACCTTATGTTTTTGCACATCTTTTAGGATTCTACCCCATAACAACAAAATATATTATGTGAATTCTATTTGTACAACATGATATTACGGGACTAAAATAAATTCATGATTAATTTATATGTGGGAGAAGTCCAGTTGAGAGCCCTTCTCTCCACCTATAATAATCAACTGGCATTGAAAGTTAGGCATGATGAATATGTAGAGAAATCAAAGGCCACATGATTATGCATCAGACTTACTTTTACTCATGCTAAAATGCTACTGGTTAGCTTTAGAGCTACCCATTTACTTCATTAGTATATCAAGGATCATTATCTATAAGATTTTTATAATTGCATTATTTATTTTGATTTATTTACTAGAAAACATTTTGATGCAGTATTTATAGCCATTATAAGACATCAAGATACAATGATAGTCCCACCAAAAAGAATGGAGGTCATGTCCCCAACTAATCTAAGATGGAAACTTTGGAGAGCACAAGAAATAATGGACATGATTATTGATGTCCTAAACTCAAGAGGAGAATATATGTGGATAGGTATGAGATTCACACCGCCACTCCTTATTTTTATTCCATCTTGGGAAAACTGGGCTCCTCAAGTAGATGATCAATTTCAGATTTAGAGACAGAAGGTGTAAACCTATAATGGTTTCACCAGTGTGCAAGATGAACATTTGGATGATGAATTATAAGCGTATCACCTCATATAACACCTATAAAATATAAATCATAGTTATAAGAGGATAATAAGATGAGTTTGAAAAGGGACTTACAAAAGGTAAAGTGTAAAGGAAATGATGAGTCTAAAATATGACTCATTTTTACCATTAGTTTCCTTCATATTTCCTCAACTACCTCTCCTTTGGACTGAACACTAAAAGGCTATTAGGATTATATTTAATATTAATGTAGTAAATATATTATATATCTTTATTAATGCAAATTAATTCTAAGTTATTGATTCTATCACTTTATTCTAACTCTTTGCATGTTTAGTTTCCTAATTTTATGTACATACAAATAATACAACAATACATAAAGAATAAAGACCTTTTGAATGAACATCCAATTATCATGAGGCAACCCACATGGAGGATTTATATATATATATAAAGTTATATACTCATATATAAAGTTATAGACTCACCCATTCCATTTTAGACCTAGCTATGGACTTGACTGACAGCGACAAACTCACCCAGTCTGTAGCTATGGACTCACCCACTAGCTATAGACTCACTTAGATGTAACTATAGACTCATTAAAATAATATTAAAACCTCCACTAAAGCATTCCATCATCTATACCAACATAATGTCCTTGATACAGACTCCCTCAATACCTAAGACCCTTGAAGCATGCTACTGTGGACTCTACTAGAATTACATAGATAGAGCTACAAACTCTATTAGAGTTGCTCCAGACTCTCCCAATTTAGATTCTAAACCTATAGCGTTAAAGGTAGATAGTTTCATCTTTTTTAAAAATTCCTTAAGAACATTTTGGTCAATTTATATTTATAATATTACTATAAATAATAATCTATAAATAAATTTATTATATTTCAATTATTGTATATATATTAGCAGTCTTTTATAGACAATTGATCCAATAGTTATAAGATGGTATTCCTAGTATATTTTTAGTGGATATTTTGATTCACACCTTTCTTAAACAACATGTGGTTATTTATGTTATATCTATCAATCACCTATCTTAAGATCCACTGAAATTAGGAATATTGCTCTTGTTAGAAGAAGAATAGTTACTAAGATCTAGGGATCTATAATTGTAGCATTGTATATAGGTAGATATCTACATCTTAGAACTTATTTTTTGATTTATTAAATTGTTCAGTTGATAATTTGATACAATAATAAAATTCATATCACTCCAATCCACATTCATGTATTTTGATTTGATTAATTAATAACGATGTCTACACTTTGCAAGTACTAAATATCTTTACATTCCTATTCCCAAGGTGAGCAAAGGCCCACTCTCTTCAGGAACCAAAAAACTTGTTTCTATGGTATTTAATGTTTTTATAGTTTTAGTAATTATAAGTGTGTTTAATCTTAGAACCTGCATGGAATTACCTTTAGTTTTTAGATTAAATTCAATTCTGCAAGCAGTGTGTTTACCTTTCAACAACGTATTTTCCTTTTAACAATGTGCTTAACTTTCAAAAGTGTGTTTTATTTTATAAATTTATATTACTTTCATTTATAACACAAAGTGTTTCACTTTTTTATGTGTGCTTCCTTATTTCATAATTAAGTCTTTTATAAATTAGATTAGATTAGGATAAGACAATCAAAAGATCAACAACCCCAAAACCATTCTTGTAAGCCTAAAACCATAAACCTTATTGAAAATATATTTTGACATCACCCATGGTTTGAATGACATCGATAGAAAATTTGGTTAAATTAAGGTATATTTGACACCCATCAAAGACCAAATTAAATCATTGAACATTTGCACTTAAAACCAAGTAATAAGTTAATACAAGTTGCAAGTATCCAAGCCTATTTCAAAATGAAGCTCATAAACCAAGGCGCGCTAAAGAATACATGTAGTGGGACTATTTATAACCCCTAATTTGATTAATAAGTAGTTTACAACCCATATGGGTATGACCAATATGTAGAAAATGAGGAATATAAAGAATACCTTGTCAACATGCCATCTAATACTGAACCTTAACAACATAACCCATACTCTCCAACTACACAACCTAATACCATACAAATACAATATCAACCATACCTTACATATGTACCATTGATATAGATCATAGACCTAATCTAATGAACCTTGTAAATGCACCATATAGTGTTGAATATAAATAGAATCAATTTACATGAAAACTCTTTGACAACAAGGATGGGCATATTATTAGATTGTTATAAATGGGGGCAAAATTTCCCCTTGGATTTCCCATAGAGGATTTATGTTATATGGTTAGAGCACCCAAATAAAAACCTATTACATTATTATAAAATTAAGGAACTTATAACCAAGATCAAACTTTTATACTATTTTTTGATCAAGCTCTTGTAGTGTCCAACAAGGGAAAGGGTCAACTCACTGACCATTATTTTCAACGCCAACTTATTGCCTCTCAAATATAACAAGCTAATCAGGGTTTAGATACTCTCTCTAACTCCCTTAATTCACTAGATATTTAAAATCCATCACTAGTAGATATAAATCCTTTGAATATGTAGTACATGATATGCTAATATATCCCACATTTGATCTAGATCCATTTAATGATAAGACATTAATCTAGTAACTAATCCCAATTCAAATCTCTCCATGGATTATTTCAAACATATGGTGGCTAAATATAAAATATGATACCTCAATCCACATCAAGTTTCATTAAATACCCAACACAACATTCCTCCAAATTCCTAATAGATCATTTCTTCCAACATTCCATGTACTTCATAGAAACACATTACAACCACACTTAGTCCATAATAATAGGTTGCTAGTAACAATCCACCACTTCAATAAGTGGAAATAAATCCACCACTTTAATAAGTGAAAACCAATCCTCCACATAAAAAAGTTATAATTAACAATCCACCACTTCAAAAAGTGGCAACAAATACCCCACCTCAATGGGTAGCAATGAATCCCCCACTTCAACAAGTGCCAACCATTCCTTAAAAAAAATTGTCTAATCAAAAATGTATTTGTCAAAATGTGACACACTTGAGGATCATACTAAATAATATCAAATGCATGAAGCTAACACTGCATGGAGTAGTAAAATCCATAACACATGGGAGGAAGAAACTCCATAGTGTGCAAAATCATTCAAATGCAATAACATTCTTGGTTATTTCTAAATTAATTATCCAAATAGTTTTAGGAGAGGTATATATATAGGTGGAATATAGACATGTCCCCACATCCTCTGGATATGGGATTATATTATCCAAATAAATTTATTAAACACCTAAGTGACAACTAAATAAGCTAACTAGATTGTGCAGGTAAAACCACATGGTAGGAAAAATCCCACACCAACACCCACTTAAGCGCATCTTAAGTGGGTAGTCGAATTGGGTCTCAATGTGGGAAATAGATAACTAATAAGTCCCCATATAATATATTAAATTTTAATTTAGTAGATCTCATAAAATGACCAAGGTTGATGATGAGATCATCTGCCAGAGGACTAAAGAAGATCCGTCCACATAGAATAATGTTTCTTCCCTTTACCAAAAGAAGAACATGATGAGTGTACTAAAATTATGACCATTCCAAAATTAAGGATGAAGATAATAATATGAATATCTTTGAATATAGACCAAAATTGAAGCGTGGTATAAGTCTGGGAAGATCATGCACAAGAAATAAATGTAATGCCATTGAAGTAAACATGTTAGAAGAAGGGAATGGAACATTCACTAAAATAATGTCCATGTAAAGTGTGAAGTATGGATAAAAAAATATTAAAAATAAAAAAGAGACTATAGATGAAGAACACAAATCAACATAATGAATATCCATAGGAAGATAAGAGTCATCAATGTTATCACAAGGTGTACTCTCACTAGAAACAATAGATTCCTTAGAAGTGCTAATCTATGGTGGATTTGAAAGACCAAAACTCTACATAGTAATGAAATTATAATCTATAATTGGATAACTAAGGTTTGGTAGAATCTCATCTTGTAGTGGTGACTCAATAAAAGGAAGAGTACTATCCACTTGGAATGTGTCAACACATAGAATAGAAGCAAGAAGAGAGAGTATAATAATATTTGAAGAGAAAATAGGAATTTTAGGAGGAAGAAGGATGTAAATATTAGTAGTATCTCTGAAAAGAGACTATAGGGTGATCTAAATAGTGCATCGACACACTATATGTTTCACACGGTAATAGAGATCCATAAAAACATGTAATATTAAGGCATCAAGAACCTTGTCACAAGAACTAGCCCACTTATTTCACCAAATATGATCGGTAGGAACATGAATCTATCTCTATAAAAATGGAATAAAATTATTTATTATGAGAAAGTGTTCTATGTAATTACTCTAGGAAGCATAGTTATTCTTTCCAAGAAGAACCACCAGTGTATAATCAAATTTTCCCCATAGGTATCTCTCAAGTGAAGTAAACATGGTTGAGAGAGGACACAAAAGATGTGCACAACTACATAGTATAAACTGCAATGACCCCTAGTTACAAGAATAATTCAGACTTATAAAGAGGACATTAGGAATAGTCAAGAATGTGTCCAAATGAGTAGTAAGTGTAGGAATCAACATAATGAAAAAAATGAGAGTGCAAAAGAGTAAGAAAAACACAAAACCACACAAAAACTTAATTTAAAAAATAATCCAAAAATAGTAAAGACCCATTAGGTTTTATAAAAAATTCAATAAAACCCAAAATTTGTTTTGCTCTTATACCATCAGACAATAGAGATATGTATGAAATCTAAGAAAAATGCCTTCAAACCCTTCAAAATGCCAAAAAATAGATTGTCACAAAACTAGGTCATGTTTATAGCTGATTCGAGGATTTTGTCACCTTATGAATCTAATAGTGCTATATATTTTTCATCTAGAGACCCTAAAAATAAATATCTACATAGATTTTCTTGAAATCCCACCAAAGCCTTAAAAACTAAAATCAATGAAGAACATCGAGAAGGAGATAGAATGCAAGTGAGATCATAATAAAATTGATGACACTTATCTATTAGCATTGATTTAATACAATGTTAGAGTGGGTCATAATTGAGGATGAAACTGGATATGATTGAATGCACAAATCTGACACTGTATGGAGTAGTGAAATCAATAACACATAAAATGAAGAAACTCCATAATGTGCAAAAACATTCAAATGTAATAACATTCCTAGTTAGTTTTAGATTAATTAGATAAATAGATTTAAGAGAGGTACATATATAGGTAGAAGATAGACATATCCTCACATCCTCATGAATGTGGGATTATATTCCTTAATGACCTTTATTAAACACCTAAGTGACACTTAAGCAAGCTAATTAGACCATGTAGGTAAAACCACATGGTAGGAAAAAGCCTACACTAATAATATTTTTATTAGTCAACCACTTGCTTCTTATACTCAAAAAGGGGCCTCTTAGAACCAATAACATGTTTCACTTAACCAACAATAGGTTCCCCCTCATTTATATATTCCTAATAATCAACAATATATTCCCATCTAATTTTATAAAGTTTCATTAAATACCCAACAAACAATTCCTCTATTTAGGCCTCAGTTCTCACCAAATCAACATCGCACTCAGTAGAAAGTGCCTTATTAACAACAAGTCCCCTATCAATAGTACAACTCTAATCAAAGAGTAAATATTATTGGTAGAATCAATCATGTACATATTACCCAATATTTATACCACCTTTTTATCTAGGTCAAGGTAATTTACCCACTTCATCTCACTCTAGTCCCACTTTTCAAGATTTGTAGGGGGTTAAAGATATAGTTTTAACCATTCAAGTAGGAAATTAGAATAATAAAGTTAATTAGATGAAATATGATCTTATCCCTTTAATATGAGCTATCTTCATATACCTTTCCCACATCATTTTGAGATGACCAAATTGGATAAATATAAAGATAAAGTTGATCCAAAGGAGCATATAAAATAGTTCTTTATCACATGTGAAGAGGTTATATATAGCAGTAGGTACCTACTTCACTTATTTCCCTATAGTTTGGATGGGCACACCTTATAATGATTCCTTAGTCTAACTAAGAATTTTTTTGATAATTTTGATGACTTGTCAAAGAAATTCATGCAACACTTATCTTATAATGTGGAACATGAGATGACTATGGTTGACTAATGTTAGGCTAGACAATGGGGAGGAGAAATATTTGCTATCTATTTACAATGGTGGTATGCATTAGTTATCCTATTTCTACATAATCTCCCCACTAAGAAATTGGTCATAGTGTTTACTACCTATCTACAATATGACATTGATTCTAATCTTAGACTTTATTGTGCCAACATAATTGAAGATATCATTGCCAAGGGAATACAAATTGATAAAACCCTTGTCAAAAAGGGGTAATCAAGATTTACCCTCAAAACCAAATTCAAAACAAGGCTCAAACATAATCTCTTGCATAAGCATAATAAGGTACATTAGAAAATACTAAACCATTCAACATGAACAACAATGTCTTAGGAGATGGGGTAACTAAATTCTGGCATGTGAAAATGGTACAACCACCACCTGTTCAAGAAAACCCACCTACTAAACCTCTCACTTTAAAAACACCCCATGTAAGAAGATACAATTATTATAATAACATTTTTAGTGATATTAGAGAGCCTATTGGTATGGTTTTATAGATTTTATCTACCATTAACATGATCATTTGGCTAGTGCCAAAACCATTTTTAGAAAACTAGTCTAAACCTGATTGGTATAAAAAGAATGAAATTTGTGATTATCTTCAAGTTAAAGGTCATTCTATTCATAAATGCGTAAAACTTCACTATATCATCCAATATTTACTTTAAAGTGGTGAAATAGAGTGGAAAAATGTGGCCATGATGTCTAATCAGAATTTGGGTATTTACTAAAACCCTTTTCCACAACATAATTACAATAATCAAAACTAGAATCAATATCAAGCTAAAAACCAAAAATAGAACATGGCTCCTAATTAAGAATAGAGGTAGTCTCAATAGGAAAAAAAACTAGAATAAAGTTTAGGATGCCCATTCTAATAAAGCTAACTATAATAAAATCCATTATGACTATGACAATGTCACAGGTCACATTACTAATGGGCATATATCTACCATTAAGATCAAACCTAAGTCAATTGATAGTAATACCTGACAACCTTCACCATCAATTTTAGGACTTGAACCTCCATTTTTCGGTAATCCTCCTTTGGCTTGTAATAACCCTAATGTTAATCAACAACTAAGAGTTACCATTCTAGGCCCGCACTTACCTTTTTCTAATTATAATAACCCCTTGATGACTTGAGGCTATACAATCAAAATTTAATTCTCTAAGGGTACCAATGAAGGTCTTGTACCTGATTCCTTTAAAAATCTTAGTGAAGGCTTGCCACCTCAAAAAAACAAGCCAATTACTCCCATTAATGACAAACCTTATGATATTGTAGAACAACTACAAAAGACATCAATGTAAATTTATATTTTAGATCTTATGTGTACATTAAATATCTATAAGAATATATTGAATGAGCTTCTAAATTAGTCTGAGGTCCCAAATGACATTACACCTAATAAATTTAAAACACTTACGAGTAATTTGGCTCCACACCCACATCTTAATTTTGATCAAACTGACATGTCATCCCTTGGATCTTTGCATAATAACCTACTTTACATATAATCAATCATTTCCCAACATAAAGTTAAATGAGTCCTCATAGATAATTGCTTAGGGATAAATATTATAACTTTGAAGCTATTCAAACTCTTAGGCTACACAAAAATAAATTTTTAGCGAGATACAATCACTATCAAAGCATATTATAATGAGAAGCAGGAATCTAAGGGCACCATTTGCTTACCTATTATCATTAGGCCTATTTTTTTGAACATATCGCAAGGGAAAATAATAGGATCACATATGCAATGGAAATAATTATCTAACTAATAGTAATTATAGATCATGTTCTAGATTACCAGTTCTTTATTAGACATCTTTTGAGACCATTTCATGAATATTTAAAATATGAAATGGTATGTGATATTTTTAGTCCCAACTTGCATTATTACTCTAATATATATGCCTACCTTGATGATAATATTATACCTTATAACCTTTCCTATAACAAATAAAAATCTTTCATTCATAATACCTCTTGTTATACCATACTCAATTCCACACTCTATCATATAGGATATGATGGAACTATAATTCATTATTTAGCTTTGGTAGAGTCTAGATTAGCCATTAAATAAGTACATGAAGTGATTTTTAAGCCCCACACCAGTGAAATGGTCCTTGCCAAGAAACTCATATGTATAGGGTATTACTAAAACACTATGGAGGTTGATGCATGTGCTTATCTAAATAAGTGTGTGTCTTTTCAGAAACACACCAATCTTATTCATGCACCAACTTGATCACTTTAATTAATCACCATGCCATAGCCATTTTCCACATGGGGACTTGATCTCGTAGGAGAAATTAATCCTACTTATTCAGATGACCATAAACATATCCTCAATAGAATTCAATATTTTATAAAGTGGGTTGAATCCATTCCACTCACTTACATAATTGATAAGCAGGTTTCTAAATTCATCCTCAATCACTTATTTTCCACTTTGGCATTCCCTTTGACCTCATTTCTAAAAATAGAATCTCATTTAAAAATAAGGATGTCAAAGGCCTAGGTGTTAAATACCATATCAAGCAACACTTTTCCACTGCCTACTTTCCTCAAGGTAATGGCCAAGCTAAAGCATCTAACAAAACTGTGGTCCAAATCCTTAAAAATACTATTAATATTTTTGGCCAAATTGGCATTTGAAACTATTTCCTACCCTATGGGCATATCGTATGAATACCTAACCCCCATCATGAACCACACCTTACTCCTTCATTTATGGCATTAAATTTATTATCCCTATCAAGATCGAGTTGCCTTCCTTACACATTTCATTATAGAATATCATTGATGAGGAGGAATATAAAGTATCTTAGATTTAAGAATTATAACTACTTATTGAAAAATAAGTAGCTATTTTGAACAATCTTTAGGCATATCATAATAGGTTGTGTTGTATCTAAAATAAGTGTATCAAACCCATAGACTTTGAACTTGGAGACCTCATCTTGAAACATAACCAAGATAATACCAATGACACCCATGAAAATATGGGAAAATTCAAACCTAATTGACTAGGACCATTCATCATCAAAGCTAATTATGAATATGGAACACACAAATTGATACACAAGATGGGGAAGAGATGGATGAGCCCATGAATATTATGCATCTTAATAATTTTTACACTTGAGTTTATTGAAAATTATCTGTGAGGACCCATATCTATGGGGAATGGAATAAATAAACCCTCCATTCATCCTACTTCTAACTGAATCAATCCATCATGATCTTATTCCCTAATCCTATTTACAATCTTGATCTTGATTTCATTTCATAAGTATAGTAGATAGTTTTAGCTACTAGAATTCAAAAACATAGTTTCTATGGGTAACACAATTGGTCATCATTAGCATATCATTGAAGATAGTATCTTAGCACACATGCATATGGTTTCCCTACATGGTAGTTATTAACATGCATCTTTCATCTCTTGTTAAAAATTATACCATTAATTTCATTTCATTCCATTCCTAATTTTACACCCTACTAATGATTCATAGCATCTTCAGCTGTAGGGTGAACTATACTGGCTTGAGGTTCATTTAGACTATACAAGAAATACTCAGTTTTTGAGGCCAACTCATCCACCTAATTTTCCATGCTCTCACCACTTTATGAGTAATTTAAGCCATGATATAATCATTTTACAAGCAATTTAAGCCACACTCTCACCATTTTGAGAGCAACCTAAGCCACACTCTTGCTATTTTATGAGCAACCTAAGCCATGCTCTCACCATTTTACAAGATCCTTTGTTAATTTCTACTTACCAAAGTATTCTTATAAATACCTTGTTTGAAAAACATGAATAACCCTAAAAATTTGAAAATCCCAAGAATAATCTTAAAACCTAAAAAGTTCAAAAGGAGTTTAAATTATCCACAATAGCTATAAAGCTATAAAATCTTTGCTTATTTTATCATCCTATTCACTAGTGGTCTTTGGCCCTATTTTGGATGGTGCATTTTACCACATTTTCTAGGTGGGAACCCCTTGTTTAACCATGATCATTTGTAATTTACCATTCACATTCATTCATACGCTCCCATTTCTAGGAGAAATAAATTAGCTTGAGGTATACATAAACTATGTAGGCAGTGATTGGATGTATAGGGCATCTCAAGTTAGCTCATCCAATCTTATTAAAATTCCATATTTTAAATTTATCTAAATGTTCTCATTATTTTATGAGTATACCTTTCCTATTACTCCTCTTTAATCAATATCTTACTTATCATCATTCTTCTTTCCCACCTCCTTGGGAGAATTAAATTTTCCTAAAGTCCATAAGACAATGTAGGCAATGTACACTTGTATAGGGAATTTAGAGATAGCTCAACCACCCCTTATTTTTTCTGCTATTCCCCCCTTTACCTCCAAGTTTCCATCTTGTCTTATCAATTGTCCTCTAGATATTAGGAAAAAATTGCCATGAGTAATGACTCAATTTCACACACTCATAAATGATCAACTAATTACTTATTTATATATGTTTTGATTTTATGTGTTTGTGTTGAATGTGGTTTCTTTTTTATTATTGTTAGTGAATTTATTTATTTTTATATTTCTTTATTTCCTTGTGGTTTAGTGCATTATGATTTAACCTTATGACTTGATTCTTACTATCTCAATCTTATATTGTTTACATCTGCATTTTAATCAAGTTATTATAATTGTAGCATCTAATGTTATCGTGGTTCATTTATAAGTGTGATATATAATGTCAAAATATAAGATTAAAAAACATTCATCTTATCCTAGATCTAGTCAAATAAATACTTAATCCAATCATTTCAGGTTCTAAACCATTTTAGGGATGTGTCCTTCCCAATTCCATCCTATGGGGGAAGATTCATTATTGGTTCCAATATTTTCATCCAACTTGAGATGTGTCCTTACTTGGGGACACCCTCTAAATACTAGTCTCATTGAGCCTTCACACATGAATTTTACTTGGTTGAACAACATGATGATTTATATTACTTTTCTTTTCAGTTTGTGTTTGATTTCTTATTTGTTTCCTTTTTCTATTATCACCTCGACTCAGTAAATTATGTCAGGAGGATCATCATTATGGTGCTCCCTGTCACGTAGTTATACTTGAATCCATTCATTTTCATATGTTAGCATTAACATCATGGTTTTTATCATTGGTGTGATGTTATCAGTTATTTATTGGTTTGGGGGTCAATCCCTATGCACATTATGGCTTGGACAACATGGTATTTTATATGATGGACATAATTTTAGGTACTACATAAAAAATAAAGTGCTATCAGGCTTATGAACAATGTTGTAACAAAAATATCATTATCTACTATCTTAAAACCAAATCACTGAATCTCATGACTAATATATATGCTACTCATGATACGTATCAATAAATGAGTGTATAAAAAAAATCATAAACATTCTAGAGCATAATCAAATATCCATATCACATGTCCAAATGTATCACATTTATAATATACAAAGTCATATCAAACCATTCCATTCTTCCTCAAAGGTCCATTTTGGCTCCTTTGACCATTTTTCATCTTGTTTTATTTAATGTTATAATTTTTTGATCTCTTTTTCCTATGGATAGTGCTTTTTATTCATTTCAATGGCATCCCCAGTGTAAATTATTTTCTAATCATTCCCTTGAGGGGGCATCCAGGGCTAATCAAGCACCTTTTAGGGCATCAATTTGGGTTTATCAACTTGTAATTATTAAAATATAAGAGTGAACACATATTTATTCAAGAATTATCAACTTTTTATTAATAATTTTTTATTCTTTTAAAAGATGTTACTATGCCTTGTGTCTCATAACGCTTTCTCAAATAGGAAAAAATGTACACTTTATTTTAACCACTTTTGTGTCTAAATTACAACCATAATGACTTTATGTGATCACATGAAAATTTGATCGTCAATCATTATTTGATCCATTTCACCTACATAACTATCATTTTAATTCAAAATTGTAATGACACATACCTAATTGGGACAATTAATCAGATCACAATACTAATATTATCTAATGCATCCTGAATCAAATCAACCCTTTAAAAGTGTTATTATAGGAAAATTAAATGAATTTTTGATGGGAATAAACATATAAATTACACCATTATTATAATTACTAATTAATCACCTTGATTAATTAGTCTAATCATTCCTCTGATAGGAAATTCCATGGATTTAGATTATCTATTTTACATAAAGTGAAATTGAATTATTACCTCACTCAAGGTGACATCATCATAACAAGTGTGTAAGTAATTTATCTTAAAAGCTCTTACAACCCTCTTACACACTTTCTCTTACACCTCTCTTACAAATTCCAAGAGGACCATTAACTACACTTTCCTTCTAAATCTCTTCCACACTCCCCAAAAAGACCTTAAATAGAGTTTCTTACACACTCTATACGTGTAGTCATGAATTTAAGGACTCATTCTCCACCCTCAATTTGGAGATGAGATGAGTTCTTAAAAATCATTCCAAATGTCTATAAATACAAGAGCCTTTAGCCATTATAGACAAGCTTTTTGATTGCAGAGTTATTACACAAAAATATATCAAGAAGCTTCACATTTCTCAACAAATGCTAAGGATAATTTAGTGTGGATAAGGAGAGATGATACCCACATGGATTTATCATTGTTAAATACTTATAGCCTATAAATCAAGATCAAGCCTTTTTTAATGCTAATTTTCAAGTAAATCTCCAAAGCAGGTATAAACTTAGTTTTTATCTTCTATTTTGTAGTCATTTCTTGCTTACCATTGCTCACCCTAGGGAATAATCTTAATATGTTAGTTCTTAAAGTTTGTTTTTTATTTTGGTCACTAAAAAATGATCTAATCTATTTTGTATTATTGTTCTATAATAGCCATATTCCCTCTATAAACATTATTCATTTAAAAAAAATCAAGTGATTCTATGCATCATATTTTTTCCAAGACCTTTAAGTTACTTTACTATTCTTTTTATATATTACAATATTATCACACTATTTTATTATTTCATTAACACTTTAAACTCTCATCACATTGCCTCATAAAACATATTATGTCATCATCATATTTACAAATTATACTATATTATGTCATTTTAATATCTCCAAATTATCATTATACCTTCATTCCTATTGTCTCTTTACTCCCTTAATTTGTTTTTAATGTATATAATTTATTCATTAGTCATTTTCCACTGACTCACTCACTCACTCACTCACTCCTATTTTAACTTTGATTCATATTTAATCACACATGTGCAAGCTTATTACACTTTTGTATGAATTGGATTTAGTACTTTGCTCATTGATGAAAAAATAGGATGCTAAAAAGATTAATATAATAAGATATCCAAAGAATATAATTATAAATTGTTACATAATATTCTTTTAAATGTCCTCAAAATTTAAACAAAGAAATAAAATATGGTATGGATGGTTTCAACTTTCCAACCATATGGATGTTTTCATACATATATAATTGTGTCCATATAAGGACTAAGATAATAAAATGTTAAAGAGGTCCAGGTAAACAAATAATTTATGTTCTCTATTAATTTTTTATTGTTTCTCATTTATATAAACTTTTGGAATAGTTATTCTCATTTAAAATATTAAAAGTGAGGCAGTGTGATTTTAAACTCCAAAATAAAGTATTTTCTACATTATCATTCAAGGTGTATAAAAATTTCCAACTTGCATGGCCCAACTATTAAATCATGACTTGTATTAATGTAAGTATGGTCTTATTAATGAAAATACATAATGCATAATTAAATATTAAAATTTATTATTATTATCATTCCCTAATTTTTTTCATCCAATAAATCCAAGTAAAACACAACAATTTTTTTTGACTAATTTAATTAAATAATTATATTTAAAAACAACCTATTTCACAAAGGAAGTGTGACGTAATATTGAAGTAAAAATGTATGTTACAACATTATGAAAATTTATTTGATTCAATGAATCACATGAAGTAATTCATCAATTTTTTAAGTAGTATAACATTAATTCATTCGTGAAACATTTAAGACTTGATTCAATTAATTTATTTATCAAGTTCAATGAGGATGTGTTATATATGATTTATAAGTAGATAATTATCCATCAATTATTTTCTTAATAATAATTTACAAACATTAACATACCTAGGTTACAAGTTATATTTGATAGGGTTTTGATGATATGAAAATTGAAGGAGAAGGTCTTAGTTACAATTCTCATTCAAACATCACTTCAAGGGAACACACATTTAAGAAAGATGTCATTATATGACAATAAATGCATAGTATAATAAAAATAATCTCATAATATGAATATTAGTGAGGGAAATAGTATTTATGACTTAGATTGCACATAAATATTTTATTTAATTATTATATAGATGATATTTGTATAATAGTTTTATTTTAGCTCTAGGGTTAAGAATAAGACAAACCTAACCTAACCTAAGTCCTAAGACTTGATGCCACACTCAAATGAGAAAAACTACATATCTTTTCCTAAGAATTAAGGTCAGATTTAGTTCTCCACTTGAATAAGAAAATCATATTCTCCATGAGATAACATCTTAACAGGGATTGGACAATTAAACCAAAAAAAAGATAAAACTATCATGATTCAATGAACTTTTATAAGCTCTAGAAATGAAAAAAAATAACATTAACCATATATTTTAATTAAACATTTAGCATCAGTTTCAATCCTTAAGTGTTAGTGAGAGAGAGATACAAGGTAATTCCAACTTCCTAGTTTATTGTGCTCTCATAAAAGTGTCGTCTCATACTAGTAAGTTTTATTGTTAAAATAATTGAGGAAACCTATATTTTATTAATCATAAAACAATTACATAGTTCCCATAATAATTAATCTTATGTCAACTAGGGATCACTTTTCTTTAAGAGAGAGTTTCAATTAATGACAATCATTTATTTAGTTATATCCACACTTCCAAACTTCACTCAACATTATAACAATTAAAGTCACCACCCTATTAAATTATTAAGGGACACAAACTAATTAGAATTACATTTGATATGGTTCAAAAATTAGGGAATGATGCTTAACACACAAGAAAAAGGTACCCTAAATGTTAGTAATATTTCCCATAATCACTCCTTGAGTTGTCTACATATCGGCTTATATGCACTTGAATAAATTGAATTAGGATTGGATATAATTTAAGTGTTATCAAAATGAGTGTAATTAATTAATGAAAAAGTAATCAACTATCACCACATGAACTCACAAAGTTAATTCTCATGGTAACATTAAAACCACTAACTAGCCCTCACATAATTAGACTTTACTAGGGTCAAGAAGAGACACCCTTACTCATTTAATTATGGATTGTTTAGACTTCCCAAGTCCAAGATAATACATGTTTTATTATAAGAGTACACTCTAACTCTACAACCAAAAACTACCTTCCTTAGGCCTAACATAAATAATTAAAATACTATCTAAATAAATTATGTTCAATGTCAATAATTCAAAGTAAGGTTATAAATGAATTCATAGGATAGAAAGAATGTAAAATAATCATTGAATAATTTTATTTATGATAACATACACTAAATTTTTTTCATAAGTAAACAACAATTACAAAAAATATTTTGTACATCAATGTTAAGCTAGTAAAATGCAAACTAAATATTGTCTATCTAAGTAATTAAACTAAATGATCAATAAATTTATCTTACACTTCCGTTTTAATTTTTATACTAGATACACCATACACATTTTATCTATGAAGGAAACACTAGATAGTTGTAGTTATAAGTAATAGTTTCAAAATAATACTTTTCATACTAATTCCAAGTTAATAAAGTGTGTAAAAGACACCATTAAATAAATCTATTGAGCAAGAAATAAATTATTATAAAAAATTGATCATATTTTCCAAGATAAGAAAATCATAAATTTAATTTTATATTTTTTAAAGTTAAAGTATGTTATAAAAACATATAGAATTATTGGATGACTTTTACAAGATAAAAATTGTACTACAAACTAATTATGAAACTAATTTTGAAATTCATTTAATTTTAATTGTGAAAACTAATAATAAAATTATTTTAATATTGAACCAATAATTCTTATCCATTTAAAAAGTATTTTAGTTCTTATATTTTATAAAATTTCATTTTTGGATATTTATTTTATAGTAGTTTCAAACTAACTTTTATGAGCTAGAAAAGTATTGAAAAAGTGTTTGTGAAAATACTTTTTAAATCTAACATATTTTATTTGTAGTTATTAGTGATAAAATTATTTAATTAATTATTTGATAATTAAAATCCATTTAAAAATTAGTTCAAATTCTAGATTTAGAAAATTTTAAGAATAAGTATTTATTTTTTTAAAATTAGGTTGCTTTCATTGGCCTTATTAAAAGTAAAATTAACACTTATTTACTAATTTTCATTGTGACTATAAAACTTGTTTGAATCTCTATCTATTTTTTCAGATAAGGGGAGATAAAAAAATAACTCTAATAATTCTATTGTTGACAAGTTTAACACTTCACCCTTCATTTTTAGTTTAGCGTTGATGCAAATTACATTTTCACATTAACCAAGGGGTTTATTTTAAAAACTAACATTTTAAATTTGAGGCCTATGATATACAAAAAGTATATAAAATTCATTCTAAATGTCACATGGATTTCATTCAAGTCTAAAGTTATCTTCTATGATTTTATTACAATGCTAATTTTATTCATAAGGTAATTATAACTTTCATGGACAAATTTGAGATTTGTATTTCAAGTGTAATTAATTCTTCAAAAGATATCCTCTTCGAGTAGTTATTCACAAAATAATATTTTTTTCTTTGTAGAAAAGTACATAATTAAATTTTAATTTTATTTTACAAAACTCAAATATTATCTTTAATGAAAATGTTAGGCGACAAAATACTATAGAAGGGATAAAAGGATCGCTAGGACATTTTTTACCAAATAAATTTAAAGCCAAGTTTGAAAAAGTGGACTTTCTCTTAATAGTGAGGCATGTGATCCTATCCACTAGATTGAAACCTATACATACATACATACATCATTATTTTTCCTCATTTCCTTTCATGTTATCTTTGTCTTTATAATTTGTTTTCATGTTTGAAGGTTGGAGTTTTTATGGAATGAAGGCTTTCATATTCCAATGGAGGGGGAGAAGGTGGGCAAGTACATAATGTATGTATATATTTATATTGATATGTGTAACCCTTATATGTTAGATTATTAACCTTATTTGGGTTCACTATAGGTTTATAGGATTATCCTAAGTCTTATTTTTGTGTGTATTTATTGTATTTATAAATGTAACCTATCTTAGTATTTTGAGGTTTCACTCACCTCTAAAGTCCACTTATTGGATTTGGAGTTACTCTCAAAAGTAACTCCTCACCCCAAATGGCACACACATCCTCATTACTTGTAAGAAGATTAGGGACATATGGCACACATGCTGAAGCTTGCCTTTGTAACTCATTTTATCTCTTAGATCTATATAAAGAGTTTTCTTCTCTGATTCATCAACACTTACTACACCACAACTCAATCTTGTTTATCTAGTCTTGCTCTTGCATCTGTGATGCTCTCTTAGACTAAGGCCATTGTTATCATATCTTATTCATGATATTTTAATTGGAGATTCATTATTACAAGATTTTAATAGTAGTGTGAGGTTTTTATCTACTTTATAATTCCCCCACTTGTTACCATCATCTCAACTTTGTGGTTTGTTTATATCAAGGTGATGTTGTTATTTTGCATTCATTCATTTATTTATCTCAATGCTATTTAGACCTAGGTAATAAATATAATATGGTATCAGAGACATGGGTGTCTACTATTGTTTCTTAAGCTTCTTTCACAGATTTAGGGGTCAAAAGAAGATTTTTTTATCCTCTATCATTCTGGTTAATTACTTTTAAGTAGTTTTATATTTGTGGCATTTTATTTTACCCTATAGCCTTATTTTATAGGCATCTTAAAGATTTTTTCATGCATTCTAATTTAGAGTTCTATTTTATTAGCTTATAAGTTTCTTGTAGTTCACACTAATAACATAAATAAAACTTCTATGTTACTATTTATGTTTTTTTTTAATATTTTTTCTAGCCTTATTAGCTTTCACCTCTATTTGTGAAATATTTATTTTGGCATTATAAGTTTAGTCTTCATCTTTATTATTTTTGTAGTCTATTTTGGTCCTTGGTCTTTTTGATTTGTATTTATTTAGTGTGGTTACTATCTATAGGCATTTATATCTTCATTTACACTCTCCTATTTTTTTTCCTTAGCTTGTGCCCTTATTCTATACAATTTTTTTGGAGAAAAGGGGTTAAAACTTTATTAAAACTAAGAACAACAAAATACAAAGCAACCTAAGGCCAATGCCCCAGGAACCACCAAAAACTACAAAAAATAACAAGATCAAGAAAATCACTCTCCAGCACCTCTCTCATCTTCAATAATAATCCTTTCTAGGTTCTAACATAATGCGTAGGGCATCTGCTCCTAGTCATCAATCATTCAGTCATCCAAATCTTCTGATGCCCCTTTTGCCAGGCAATCAACTGCCTTGTTCCATTCCCTTGAAGTATGGGCAAAAGACATTAAATCCATACAAGAACTAACCTGAATAATTTGCTGTACTAAAAATGACAGTTGCCAACTAACATCAGAGATCTTTCTCTCAAGAAGTAGATTGACCAGGACTTGAGATTCAGCCTCACAAATCACTTTCCTCCATCCTAAATCATAAGCTCACCTCAAAGCATATAAAATTGCCAAGCCTTCCATCCTATTAATGGTCTACACTCCTTTGTTAGCCATGAAAATCAAAACCATTGAACCAGCAGAATCCCTACCAATCCCACCAATCCTAGCTGATCCTGGATTACCTCAAGAAGAATCGTCTGTATTAATTTTCAAAAAACCAACAAGAGGTGGCAGCCATTTCCCCATTTACCTCTCCTAACACAAGCTGAGGCCAGAGATATCCCCTATATGCCCAGCCTGTCCACTATCTCAGCATCACTCTTCTCCAACGGTAGGATAATCTCACTCTTAACTCTAACAGTTTCTTGGATCATTCCCAAGATTCTAGTCCATACCTATTGAATCCTCAAATTTTTCCCCCAAAAAATTTTGTGATTCCTTTCTAGCCAAACTTGCCATAAGAGAAAGATAGGACCAGCATACCAAACATCTTGCAAGAATGAGGCCGAGGAGGGGGGCCTCCCCAATCTCTCCCAAAAATCAGCCAAGGAGGATGCATGAATACACTGGCATTTCCACACTTCCCACCAAAAATGCCATAATTGTATTGAGAAGGGACAATGAAAGAATATATGCTGAGAATCTTCCTCCCCACTACTATAGAGAACACACCTCGAAGGGCTAGCAAAGCCTCTCTTCTTGATATTTTCCCACATCAAACATTTATTCCAAGCCAAATTCCAAATAAAGTAGTTACACCTCGGCCAAGAGAAACTATTACAGACTTTTTTTCCACCAAGGAACTTCCCTCTCCCCATTGAGCTAATGAGAGATCAACTCTTGGTAACCAGAAGACACCATGTATAAACCCTTCAGATTGGGAGCCCATGCCAAAACATCACTATCCAAAAGGGTGCTACATCTGTGACTAGCAAGAATGAAATGGAGTTTAGCACACTCAGCCTCTAACCCAAAAATAGGCCATTCCCCTAGGATTTTCCATCTTGCTTCCACCACTCGCCCATGATGAGAAAGAACCTTAAAGTCCCCCACCCTCATCCAGCCAACTTCACAAAATCTCTGGGCTAATATACCTAAGTGAGGATATTGATTTACTAAGGGAAGAAATCCATCCCAAGAGTCTTTCCAGAACCATGCCTCTATCCCATTTTTGTAGATCCAAAATAATCCACACTTAATAAGCACCACCCCTTTCTTGAGTGTAGACCAAATCGCTGAACCTTTCCCTATCAAGCTATACCGAGGGGTATCTCTTTGGGGGATCCCAAATAGGTACTTATGGGATAAGATTCTGGCCCACACTCGATCTTTTTCCACGCATCACTGCCAATACAATTTTGTTGCCAGAGTAATACTAGAGAGCAATGACTATCTTAATCCAAGACCACCTAACCTTTTTGGGCTACAAACTACCTCCCACTTAATAAGGCTCCACTTAGTTGCTGATAAATTACCAGCCCATAGAAACTATCTTGCTAAGGAATCGAGGTCTCTAACAAAGCTCACTAGTGCCACCTATATCAAACACCTATATAAAGGGAGCGCCTGCACAACTGATTAAAGTAACTAAACCTGACCAATAAAGGATAGCTAATGATGGGTCCAATGATTTACTTTAGCATGAAACTTATCTAGAAGGCCCTGCCATGTCTCCCTAGACTGCCTACCAATCGAGATAGGAATCCCAAGGTATAGCAAAGGAAGACTTCCAATTTGGAACCTAAAAATATTAACAATTCTTTGTTGAATTAGAGGTGGGGTGTTGAAGAAAAAAATTAAAGACTTACCCAATATTTAATTGCCCTGAAGCCTCAAGATAAACATCCAAGCCTTTGCGCATATTAGAAGCCTCCCTAATGGTCACCATTCCCATCAAAGCCGCATCATCCACAAACTATAGGTGAGATAGTATAGGAAGACCTCCTCCCCATTACCAGCCCTACATATAGCCCCCTTCCACATTCCTTATAATCAACCATCCAAGCCCTTCCACCAGAAGAAAAAATAGGTAAGGAGAGAGAGGGTCACCTTGCTGCAAGCCTCGAGAGGCCCCAAAAAGATTAGAGTGCTCTCCATTAATCAAAATTGAGAAAGAAGTCAAATTCACACAAATCATAACCCAACAAATTCATTCCTCTTCAAATCCAAAAGCACCCAAAACCTTCTGAAGGAAGGACCAACGGACTCTGTCATAAGTTTTGCTCATGTCCAACTTGATGAACATAGCCTTTTCTTTAGACTTGGCCATGGAATGGATAGTCTCTGTAGCCACCACCACTCCATCCAAGATTTGACATCCTTCCACAAAGCCACTTTGCTCTTCAGAAATAAGCAATGTAATTCACCTTTTTAACCTTTCAACAATGAACTTAGAAATAATTTTATAAATTACATTGCAAAGAGAAATGAGATGAAATTGAATTAATCGATCAGCTCCCTCCCCCTTAGGAATGAGAGCCAAGAAGGTAGAGTTCAGTGCCCAGAGTATCTACTTATTCATCTGAGATTCTCGAATAACAGCCGAAATCTACTTTAATAATGTCCCAAAATTCTTGGAAAAATTCAATCAGGAATCCATTTGGTCCAGGTGCCTTTCCTTTTTGCATCTAGAAAATAGTCCTCTCTAACTCCTCCATAGATATGGCTCTCATAAGATGCTCATTCATTTCCAAAGAAACCAAAGAAGGAATACAAGAGAGAACTTAAGCCTCAGTAATCGAGTCCCCCTACACTTCCTCCCTAAATAAAGAAGCAAAACACTGCTTAGCCTCATTACAAATACCATGGGTAGAATGGATAACCTCCCCCCTATCTGTCACCAAAGATGATATAGAGTTACCATGTTGTCTGGCTTTCACTGAATTGAAGAAGAATGCGGTATTCTTATCCCCCTCTTAAAGCCACACATTCCATGCTTTCTGCTTCCAAAATATTTCCTCTCTCAGCTCCCATTCCTCCATTATTTTAGAGCTCTAGCTTCCTCTCATAATAGATATTCAGATGCCCCCTCTTCCCTAATCATCTAGGTAACATCATTCAATTACATTTGCACCACATTTTTCACCTGGTAAATGTTCTTGAAGCATTATTAGTTCTAGCATCTGAGTTGATACTTAACAAATTGGAGAAGCTTGGCAAAAATATACATTACTGAACTAAAATTAGGTCTACCTCTCTTCCACCATTCAACAACACATCCATACAGGTTTGAGTCCCTGAGCCACATGAGCTGGAACTTAAAAGGTGGCTTCTGAGGCACCCTGGTTGAGGAAATAATGAGATTTATCGGCCAGTGATCCGAACCTCTCTAATCTAGTATCTCAGAGTTGGAAGACCAAAACCCACCCACCCAAAAACATGACACCATGAAGCAGTCAAGATGTTTAGCAATGCACCTATCACCCACCCTTTTATTGTTCCATGTGAAGTGGCCATTGCTAGGCTTGATGTCCATGAGATTTAGTGCCAAGATATTATCTCTAAGCAAGATTGAGGATGAATCCATTCTCATATTACCTCTTCATTTATCAGATAAATCTAGGATGGCATTAAAGTCTCCAGTAATAATCCATGGCAAATAAGGAAATAATCTACGAACCATATGAATATTATTCCATACTAGGAGTTTACCTTAGAAATTAGTTGGAGCATGGACATTAGAAAAAATAATAGATTCCCCTAATTTAATGCACAAAGAAACCATGGATAAGGAGGACCTGAATGAATTCCATGACATAGGATGGATCTTACATGGGTTCCATAGACATGCCACACCCCCTAAAGATCCTTGAGCTCCAATGCACTGACATTGACCTTACCTCCATACCTTAGGTGTGATACTCATCATACATTCCACAAAAACCTTAGTCTCCTAAAGAAAGACAACATCAAGAGAATGACTTTGAACTAATTCTCGAACAACTTTTTATCGAGGGCCACTGTTCAAGCCCCTTGCATTCCAAGAGATGATGATCATTTGGGAGGAGTCAAGAAGTGGAAGTCTAGGGTCTTAACAGATCCTGACTCCACTAAGGTCTCCCCTATCATCTTAATCTTCTCTAGGTCCTTCTTTTATCCTATTTTAGCATTTTTCTCTGAAGCCCCCTTCTTCCCATCCTTTTGAAAAATGCCCAGATGAGGAAAAGATTTACCTCACTTATTCATATCTAAAACCACAATCCATGTAAGAGGAGCCACTTCCTCTACTCCCTGCCCCATATCAACATTTGGCTCTAAAGTCATCTGCATCCCTAGCTGTCCATCTGTGACCATAGGCATGGTGGATTCCTCCTGTGAAGTAGAGGGAGGAATGGCAGAGCTAATCTCTAATCTCAAATCTACCACAAGTTGATCAGCACTGTTCAATCCTAGATTAATTACTTGCTAACCCAATTCATCCAAGACCTCAAACCTATTAAAAGTATCCTCCTCTTGTCACTCCCTTAGAGTTCTTTTCAATCCTTTGCTATGATTATAGGCTTTTACCTGAATAAAGCCCTTAACATCCTTACCCTCCCTAGCAACAAGCTTCTTCCCTTTGTCAGTACCAGGAGTGTTACTAGGAGAAGGTGTAGGTTGTTGTTCCACTAGCTTGGATCTCAGACATCTTCACACTAGGTGGCCATATTCATGACAAAGGTGGCATCAGAAAGGAAGGGTCTCATAATCTAGTTGTTACACCCAAGAATATGAGCCCACACACATCTCTACCACATCTAGTAATGGTTTACTCAAATCAATTTCCATGCAAATTTGAGCAAAAGTCATAACTTTCTTACCCAAGGTTTGTGTTGAAGATCCTATCGGCGTTTCGAGCATCGATGCAAGCATATGAAGGACATCCTCATGACAACATTCTATTGGAAATTTGGGCAACCTAACCCACACTAGCACTCTATTTTTGAGATCCTCATAAGGGTTGAAACCTACATGCCATGGTTTGATGAATAGCCCCACTTAATTATAAAAATAGGCCCCCTCTTCAAAGACCCTATTGTGGTTAGCCAGGCAAAGAAATGTAACCATGAAATAGTTGTTTGCAAGCATCATGACCTCCATTTCTCCCTCTAGTTCCCACACTCTCCAAGCCCAACTCTCCAAAAATTAAAGGGAGACTCTTAAACCCAAGAATTTTCAAAACAACAAATGCTTAGAGTAATATTCTACATCTTCAGCAATCATTTCAAAAGGAATTACCAGTTTGGGTCTTTCTTTACACTGCTCAAGGCAACTATTAATATTTGTGATCCAAGATCCTCTGAGAAAGCTTGAGTCCATGACACCTGTAGTCTGAGAAAAGAAGGCATTTTTAAACACCCTCACTTCCTATCCTAGCAAATTCAGGCCTACCGCTTCACTAAAACTTATACCAATTTCAGTCCTAGAAGGCACACTCTTAGCCATTACTATGCCTACCTTAGGACACTCCCTGACAATGAGATCACTCCAGGCAACTCCATCGACCCATTCATAGGGTGTTGACCAGAAGGCACTCACGATGTAAAATGGCAGTCAGAAATAAAGGTTGACTAGAAAATGTGTCCTCTAAGTCCGTAGCACCCCACCCCACACTATTAAACAAGCACCCCTCCCCTTCCTATGTGAACACAAACATAACAAAAATGAGCTAGGGCATGGCTGCCCTAGATCGATGATGGACTATAGACCTCCATTCACTCTCCTTAAGGATCTCATCCCCCTTTACTCTATACAGTTTGGAAGCTCTTACCTTTTGCCTTTTTTTCTATGCAACTTGGTAGATATTATCTTTGAGTTCTTTACCTTCTCAAAATGTTGCTGAAGTGGCTCTCTTTTGTTCTTTATGTGGTAATTCACCTTATAATTTGATAGCTAGTTTAGGGCATGCTCTATGATTATTTTTGTAACTTCTTCTTACTAATCTCCTTTTTATTTTCTCCTTGCACTAGTGGCATCTTATGTATAACATATTGATTCTTGTCAGTATATATAATGTTATTCATTTAGTTGCCTTACCAATTCAAGACTACATTATTATCTTTCTCTCTCAGATTTAACCTTCACCTTATATATATTTTAAAATTTTATTTCCATCATAATGCCTTACAAATTTGTGCTTCTTTTCATTGTGCCTATGTCTTCTGCAGACAACTATAATTACCTATTGTCTACTCTTGATGCATCACATTTTTGGTGTTGTATTTATTTCTTAAAGTAAGAAATTTATATTTTTTTCTTTAGTTCCCTTCTCTTACACTTTGTCTTATTTGATTTCTTTTATTTCCCATTGGTTTCTATGAGTCTTCTCATTATTAGCAATTTTGCATGCATTTTAACTCTTGCATGTATTATTTTTTATCATTCACATCATTTTATATAGAAATAAAACTCATTTTTTTTGAATTATAGTTTCATGTAATACATGTAATTTATTATTCATTCCATTAGTATTTAAATACTTTATTTGACACACATAGGGTAAAATTATTTTTTAGAAAATATGTGTTTTTAGTTTTTATAAAATTTAAAAGACTTTCTAAATGATTTTAATCTCATTGGTTTTGAATAAGTAATACATTTTTTTTATTATGTTGGCATTTATTTGAGTAATTAATGGAACAACAAGTTATTGTTTACTTATTTTAATATTATTTTCAAAACCACATTATAATGCCTCTTTTAATGTTGTAAATAGAAAAACTAAGACATATAAGATGTTTAAATCTATTAATTTTAATTTTAGACAATTTTTTTAAAAAAAGTTGTGTAATGCCTGTTACATTTTTTGGTGTTTTGCTGTGGACATACTTTTACAAGTTGATTGATCTAATTCCTTTCAAATTTGGTTTAACTATAACATTTTTTTTAAGCAAAGTGATTTTCGCTATTCATGTTTTTTTATCATGAGTATTTTTTTGAAATTTTGTTGAGATGAATATTTTAAAATGTTCTTTAAATCAATAAATATTTATAATGATTGAATTTATTTCAATGGTAGCTAAATTTTTATCTTTTGCTCTCATGAATTTTAAATTGGACATTTTTTTAAATTTTAAGAAAACCATGCAAACTATTTATTTTAAAAATGGTGAAATAGTTACTTTTAAGAAAGAAATTACATCTCAAAATGATGAAAAATTATATTCGTATAAGTTAGTTATTACACTTTAAATTAATTTTCATAATAACATAAAAAATATGCAATCCTCCTTAGACATTCTCAATAATAAATTCATGTCTTTTTAATGTGACACTATCTCTCACAATGATGAAACTATTTATGCTTCTAAACAACCTAACAATTCTTTGAATGCTTGTTCTACTAACCCCATCTTAAAAATACTACATAATATGGGATATTTGTGTGGGATACTTGGTAAGTTTGAAAATGGTATTCTTAAACTTATTTTGCCTAAATCAAATACAAATTTTATAGGTCTTAGTTATAATACTTCAAATTGCTTCTATCAATTTTTGCTATCTATTCTAAAAGGATGAAATAGAAGTATGAAGGTTAGGGAAAAGTGATTAAGTAATTGGAATAATGCATACTATTCTAGACATTGTGAGAACTCCTCTTTGACTGTGGAGGAAGACACCTATGTATAAGAAAATACTATACCAAATTTTTGTTAGTAGAGATATGTGCAAGCTACCAAGCTACATGCTTATTCTAAGAAGCGTAACACTTCCTTGGGATGATAGTCTGCTATTTATTAATCAAGTTTAAAATAAACATAAATGAAGAGAGAGAGAGAGAGAGAGAGAGAGAGAGAGAGAGAGAGAGAGAGAGAGAGAGAGAGAGAGAGAGAGAGAGAGAGAGAGAGAGAGAGAGAGAGAGAGAGAGAGAGAGAGAGAGAGAGAGAGAGGGTTAGAACATTGTTTACCATGCTTTAGGTCTGAATGTGTTAGTGAATAAATGCAATACATGTTAGGTAGTGAAATTATGCTTTGGTGAGGTTGTTGGGGAGGTTTTAAGGTTGCTAGTATGAAAACATAGTGACTAATGTCAGTTAAGTGACTGACATTGATTTATGTCATCTATGTCAATCAAAGTAATCGATATCAATTGGGGTAATGATATTAGTGGGGTTATGGAAGGCTTTTTTAGGAAGGGAAAAGGAGTTGTGGTCTGGTAAAGGGGTTGTGAGGAGTCGTAAGGGGGTGAGTAAGAATCAAGAAGGGTAAGGTAGATGTTGATATGTTGAGGTAGAGAGATGGAGGTGGGGGAGTGTTATAACTCCTCCATATAGGAAGCTCAAGTTTTGTAAGTAGTTAAATAATATATTTTTAAAACCAATATAAAATGATTGTTTAAAACATGTGAAAACACCAAAATGTACTTAGTTGAGTTAGATAGGTGAATAGATATACTAGATAGATGGATTTTATGAGGCTTGATGAACTAGTACATGAAAAAATGGGGAAAAGCATATGCTTCTATTCCATAGTGCTCAAAACATTATGTAGTTTCTCAATTCTTGATCTAGAACAATTCATGTAGAGTGACAGTAAGCTTGGATGTTGATAATGATGCTAGAATGCTTTGATAATGAAATCTCTATATGAATCAATAATTTTTTAACCCTATGTCCAATTTGGAAGTAGGCCTAAGTTACTAATGTTGGTGGGCCCACTGGTATCAACTAATGAATAACTGACATCAATTCTTAAGACTAGGTAAAATAGGCTAAATTTAGCCTTTAGCCCACTTCTTACTTTGTTAAATGGGTTTTACTATTAGAAAATGGTCATAACACAAGGTTGAGAGGTGGTTGTGTAGTTAAGGAGTTATGATGGGGGAAGAATAGGTCTTAGGTGGTTAGGATAGAATGACCAAGTCCTGGGTTGAGTTAGAGAGTGAGAACTAGTCATAAGGTGAGGTGTCCAGGTGATTTAACTAATTTAATTAAATAATTAAATTAATTAGATGTGCATAAATGGTAAAGACATAGGTTAGGGAATTAAATAAGAAAGGGGTCAATGGGTAATGTGACCTAGGTAATCTTGCAAGGGATTAGCATAATTCTATTGTCTATATTTACCCCTTTTTATCTGGTAACATGTATGCACAAGCTATGAGATAAAAATAAAGGCTTACTACCCCAAGAATGGGATGAGGTCTTCCCCCCTCAAAACAAGGAATGACAGTGGTAAAACCATAATCGATGATCATTTTGAAAGAAGAGAGATGGTTAAAGTTAGGTGGGGAGTGGAAATACATTGATAACATGACACACGTGCACACTACATGCCAAAGTTGGTCATATAGTTAACAAGTCAAGAGGATGAAAATAGAAATAACTGGTCCATAACATATATAAGTGACAATTGATTGGGTTAAAACCATAAAATGTGTATCTCTAATGGTTGATGTGTCCTAAGTATCCAAAAATTGAATTACTCTTGAAAGACACAATATGGTCACAGGCAATAGGGACCAGTCAGGGTCATGATCTACAATGCCTATGAAAAACCCAACTTTAAAGTAATCATAGTACTAGATAGCTTAGTGAAAATAATAATGTCATCACAAAGGCTATGTCTATTTGGGGAGATATACGTGATGCTAAGGGGAGATATATGTGATGTCTAAGTCATTCATCATGGTTGGTGGAGATGTCAGTAAACCCCATAGTTAGCTGTTATGATTAAGAGATATGCATGATCTACATTCACCCCTAATGTAGTCCATTTTAGACTATGAAAGAGTCACATACTCTTATTTAATTCAAAATTTTAAGATAGGGAGTGTTGGTAATTAGTTTCCCTAGATAAGGGTGACTGACATCAGTGAGGTGGTCGATGTTGATGGCATAACCATCATCGGCTACTAGACTGATGTTAGTGGGTATCAACTGATGTTGGTGGCCTAAGGCACATAAATGTTGACACCAAAAAACAACAAAACCTAATAAAAAGGGTTTAGTGTCCCAATTAACACTCATTTATCATTTTCTAATTGCCAACACCAAGTTTTGGAGTTTCATGTGTGAAAACATCACTTTCATGTCATGTGTGAGCTAGGTGGCAAGGTTTGAGTGGTGGAGAGGAGTTGTGGAGAAATTGAGAGTGATTAGAGTGAGGTGATAAATTATGGGACACTATTAGACCACAAGGGTGGATTTACTATCAAAATGGATGTAGATATGATTGGAGATCTCATAGCTAGAGTGGCTACCCCAATACCTTCCATCCCAACCCGTTGTCTTTGAGTGGACAAGGTAGGACCACTATACACCCAATTTGTAAATGAATTTAGATTTTGAATTTTTTTGAAATAAGGGGAAAACAAGGGTAGGGAGAAGGGGGGAAAAGAGTAGATATAGGTTAAAAAGTGAAATTGGGGAGACTTGGGTAGGTTGAGGAAGGCTCAGGGTAGTTTTAGGGTAGAAAAGGGGTATGGGGGGTTTTAATGGTTTAGCCCTAGGTTGAACCAATCATTGACATTGGTAGCTTTAGTTGACATTGATCTACCTATAGAGGATCAAGCCTGATCTATGGGATTGATGTTAATCTTTGTAGAAGTAGGGAGGGATCAGAGAGGGTTATTTATGAGGTAACTAGGTAACCTAAGGAGTAAAGGTTGGATCTTGAGCACCATAAGTTGGGAACTAGAGTGTTTATGAAATTTCAAAGTGTAGGAAGAGGTTGGATTCATAAAAAAACTAGTTAGGTGTTGTTTACTAGGTGAAAATGGCTGAGCTAACCTCAAGAGAACCTATGTCAACTGAGTGCTACCTACATAACCCTACGAAGGGTCTCAAGCTAATGTAGTTCTCTTAAAGGGGAAACTAAGTTAGAGGGAGGGTTGGTTTAGATGAATAGTTATTGTTTTTAATGATGTGCTCATTTATGGTTGTAGGTAAGATAAGAGCTCACACTTCAAGATAGACTCTTGAATCTTCTATCAAGGATACGAGAAGATGTGACTCTCAGTGAGTGGGAGAATATTACTATAGTTGGCCTAGGAGGTTTTTGGAGATATAGTTGAGTTTTGAGGGATGTGAACCTGATGGTGACATTGATAGAGTGATGGGATCTAAACACTAACACCTTCCATCTTCTCATAGGAGAGATGACAGTCCTACCAAAGGATATATATCAGATATTGAGGCTACTGCTACATGGTGTTGACTTATATGCATGTAGTCAAGATGAGCATGATGTGATCATGGGCACATTATTTTGAGAACATGTTAGGGAGATAGAGTACCACTCTGCCAGCTTCACATATGAGCCCCTATACGAGGCTGATGATGATGATCACAAACTCATAGTAATGCTCATGATTGGAGTGACTATTTATGCATTGCTAGACATGGATGGTAGTAAATTTTTAGTGGCTTTAATAGGTGTACTAACTAACATGCTGAATTAGAGGATGGTGTTTTATTGGGGGACTACATTCCTCACACAACTATATAAAGAGCTTTAGGGCATCAGATTATGACATTGATATAGCCTCTGTATGGGTCACCTTCTATACTACTAGGCCTATGAGCATATCATAGTGACTTGACCATTAGGCCTCCCCATCACCATTATTATATGCTATAGATTAGACTTTAGATGTTGGAGAGATTCTATGGCCCACATGTAGACATATGGTGTAGTTAGAGATATTGAGTATTATAGGAGGATGTTGGATGTCTTGATACCAGTGGATATCATATGGAGACCATATCTAACACTTCCTCATTTTCCATGGCAAAAGATAAATCTAAGAGAAACCTAGAGCATGAGGTGGGTGCATGATAGGATATCTAGGGAGGTAGAGAGGATACCAACAAAGTGCGTCAGATGCTAGTATGGGCTTTTTAGGGAGTACCTCCTGACATGCCACAGTATATGAGGGATGACATAGAGCTACCCGTACTACTACCATAAGAGATAGAAAGGCCTAAATTTAATTATCTCTCAGCTTGAGGATTTGATGATGTAGGATGTATGAGGGCATATACAACCTAGTGGGTAGGATAGTATGCCATGATCCCATGGAGACCACACACTGACATGCAAGCCATTACTAGAGAGAGATGTTATGATCTAGGATAGGGATGCAACACATGCATAGGTATAGGTTTTATAAGGATAGGTGATAACACTATAGGGGTAGATAATAGTAGTCATAGGGTAGGGTTCAGCCCTATAGAGATAGCTAGTGGTAGCATAGTCATAGGTTGTGACTCTAGGTGGTTTGGTGACATGGCTATAGGAATAGTTGAATACCATGATAATAAAGAAAGATGCCTTGAGGGATGGATAAGTAGTTGTACCTCCTCCATCACCACAAGCACCACCATAAGCACCTATTATTGGCATGATGGGACCACCATAGACACCATAGGTACCTATAGTAGGGAGTATGGGGCCTCCATAGATAGTATCATTTGAGAGATACAATACTACTTTGGTGGAGATTGATTATTATACACAGGCCCTCAGGTCACATCTAGAGATCCCTATGTATGATAACTATTTGGTATAGTAGTGGATGACTACCCACAACATATCATCAAGCTCTTGACACTATAGATAGGTTAAGGACATGGGTGACATTTCAGGGTCACAACCACCTCCATGGTAGGATTAGTCAGTCAATTTTATATATTTTTGAGTTTGATATGATGTACACACATATATTGGCCTATGTGTTGAAGATGCAAGATGTATATTTTTGATAGAGAGAGACATATATACTGATGTCGCATTAATGTATACTTTGATATTCAACACATATGAGATGCTACCATTATTACGACATGATTTTGAATTATATGATGATTAAGGTATTATAGATGTTGTTTATTGGTGCCATGCTATTATGATGTGAGATGTTAAATGTTATAGTTATGGTTATGATGATGTTAGTATCTTATATGTTAAGAATTATGGTTATGATGATGCTAACAAGTTAGTAGGTTATTAGATCATTTCCCATATTTGTGATGGTATATGCATAATTAAATGTTTAGATACATCGTAACATTTTTCCATATATGTGGTGGTGTATACATAAAATGTACTATGTTGGTTTTTCATTTGAGCATTTCAATATATGTAATGGTGTATGCTTTAAAATGAATGATGTTGATATAGCTTCCATGTGTATTAGCATTCATAGAAACTATTGATGAAAATGTTAATTTTAATTCACATACCATAAATTGGCATTTGTATTAAATGAGCTATTGAAATATGGATTGTTAGTATGTTCAGGTTGATTATCAAAAATAATCAATATGATGATTTCTTATGATAATAAATGTGGTTGATACTAGACATATAGTTTTAATTTTAGTGATCAAAACTTATACCAAAGAATTGAAAATAAGAAAGTTTTCACCTCAAGACACAATGTCTAAAAGGAGAAAATAACAAGTGAACAAGATGGTTAAGATGAAAGGAACAATGCTCTTTCATTGATGAGAACCATAAGGTAACATGGGGAGGCATACAAACATAAGCCCTTTTCATGTGCTACACTATTGACCATATTTTTTTTGGATAAGTGATTGGTTCACTTCATGGCAAGTGAGCTCTAAGTCCCTTATTTGCATTTAATAGGTAATAGAGATAAGGGAATATGGTATTATGAGTAAAGGAGTAAATGGGTAATGAAAAAATTCTAGTGGGATGATATGCCCTTTTTAAAGGTAACTTGAGAGGTTTCATAAGCAAATCCATGACATAAGTCTATTAGTAGTTTTTTTTTTCTTTTTCTTTTTAGATTGATCAATGTAGGAAGTCAATGTATGGGATTTTTGATTGTTTCTTTAGGCCATGTGAAGCTAATCGATACAAGAATATTTGAAGTACATGATTTATATAACAAATTTAACATAGGCATACTTTGAGGGAGTGGTTTATGCTTTATATATTTATTTCATCTTTTCATAGTTATCCTTTGAAGGAGTAGTCTATTTATTGCAGCAGTAATATTCTATGTAACTATCCTTCAAGGGAGAAGTTTAAATTTTTTATAGTGACCCAAGAGATAATTAATTTGATTTATATCCCAAGTTTTTTCTTAGACATTAGTCATGGACATGACTATAAAGGCTTAGGGGTGTCTCTTTATGAGGACAAAACTACCATACTTTAAAGATTGACAAAAGTGTGAGAGGGAAAAGGGTGAAAGGAAGGTGTGTAAAATAGAAGTTTTTCTCAAGGGATGATCTTAAGTTAGACACGTAGTGATGTGATTCTTGATTATAAAAATAATTGTCATAAATGAAATGCATTTAATAGCTTAGGTTCTAGCTTGCCTTTGAGAGAGGACAAGCGATAAGCCCCTAATCCATATTTATGAGTTATCATATATGGTCCAAGGCAATTAGGAGAAAACTTGCCCTTTTTTATTTTCTCCATGTTACTCACATGTTGATTCTCATTCAAGATGAGATCTTTAATATTAAAACATCACTCTTTTAGATGTTTGTTATAGGCATGCCTAATGCACTCATAATAGATTTGAAGATTGTTTAAAGTTGTAAGTCAATGCTCATCAAACAACTCAAGCTGGGCCAAGCAATCATGGAAAAAATATTATTTTTACTTTAAAAAGGTACCATATTTAAAGCCTTGTAATTTATCCTTCATATTTTTCCACTCTTAAATGAAGTGTGGTGCTAACTAATTAATTTTAATTAAAGAGGTAAACATGTTAGAAGTTTGACCCATAAATGGGTTTGAATTAGTGTTAGATTGTGAAAATGAATATTGAGTAATGGGTGGATTGTTAATTAATTGGTTAGGAAATGTGTTGAAAAAGTAATTAACATGTTGTTATTGGGTGAGCATGCTTGTATTAGTGGAAAAATTAGGGTTTATTTGGTATGGATTAGTGTTGAAGTGTGTATTTATTTGATTTGGATTAGTTATGAAAATGAATTGGGGTTGGTTTGAGGTGAATGATTTGGGTTAGTTGGTTTACGTTTTTATTTTTAAAAGTATGTGAAATAAAAATTTTATTGGAATGAATGTTATGGTTAAATGATTGATTTTGGTTGAAAGTTGAATTAGTGTTGAAGAGTGGGTTTGGATTAATGGGTGTTTAATTTGAATGTAAATAAACTATCCCTATAAAAGAACATGGATTTGAAAACTGATTTGGAACACTTATTAATGCAAAAATTTTATTCATGCGTAAACTTGAATAAACATTCAAGTTTAGATTTGAAGTCAATTGGTTGATGGGTGAACTAGAATGAGTATTCATGTTCAGATTTGGATTTGGATTGGTGAACCATGGAGGTTTGGATTTTGATTGATCAAAAAAGTGAATAAGCATTCAAGTTTTAATTTTATTAATTATTTGTTAGTAAACTTGAGTTAATATTAAATTTTGGATTAGACCAATTGATGGTTGGTAAATTGAATAAGTATTCATGTTTGGATTGGATTTATTGATCCTTGGTAAACTTGAATGAGTATTCAAGTTTGAATTAGGTTAGTTGATGTTTGATAAAATGGAATAAGTATTCAAGTTTGGATTGGATTTGTTGATGTTTGAGGGTGAATTTGTATTCACACTCAAACTTAGATTAGGTTTTGAACTTGGGTCAACCAAAGGATTGTTTATTTTATTAGCTTGGATATTTGTAATCTCTTGGTTGATTTGATGAGCATGGGCTTCTATAAAAACTGCATGGCTTACTTGGGACAATTCCTCATTTAGGATGGCCTTCCCTTTGTCTTGGGAAACATGGGGATTAGGGTTATAAGTACCCATGATATTATTAATAACCTCTAAAGAGACTCTTAATGTGGATTGGTCTTGAATGGGTGATAAAGTCTCTTTCCTATCAATTAAATGTTGTATATTTTGAACATCAAAATATGATGGAAGTTTGTCCCCTAAGCTAAATTAGTGAATCAAAAAATCATTGTTTTTTGACATGATGTATGTTAGATAGTTTTTAGTGATCTCATGGAGGTGTCTAGGTGAGTAGATGAAGTGTTTTGATAGCCTAAGTGTCAATGAAAAAGTTTGTAGTGTCCTTGTCCTAGTATGTTTGAAGTAGGTTTGGTTGATATTTAATTTTGGCATAAATAGGGGTGTTTATGGATGAGTATGGTGATTTTAGGATATTAAATAGGTCCCATAATAGGTATTATATTATTTGAATTCTTGTGTGCATAAGTGGATTTCATCTGGTAATTCATAGTTTTTATCTAGACATTTTGGGTCTAGTGGCAAAAAAATTTGAGTAGGCAATTTGATGACATCACCATTACCATATATGAATGAGTTAGGGGGAGTTGTTCATATGGGTGTGATCACATTAGTCCCAAGTTACTATGGTTTAAAATTAAATTCATGAGGTTGAGCTTAGATAAATATATGTGGGTACAAAGTTGGCCTCTCAAATAGAAGCTCACTAAGTTTCTATACTTAACCAGACCATCACTACACATCATGAAAATATGAATGAACCAATAAGTTTGTGAATTTAATTTAGGTAATCATAAATCCAACTAAGGTCAAATATTTTCATGGAGATGTTGTCTATAGTGTCAATAAGCTACCCTAAAAATTTGGAGTCTTGAAGTGATTTATAGCTTCAAAGTTGCTCTAGCAAACTATGATGGGCCAAAGACTATCAAGTTTAATCACATTTAATCCTAAGGTCATTGGTGTAGAATATCTAATGATGATTTATTAATCAAACATATGTATATCAATGGTACATATGAAGTCAGCATATCAAAGGTTACATGTGTAGGTGATAAGTGTCATAAACTTTCTAGTTTGATAGAATATCAATGGTGAGTGGTGGTTTGTACTAACAAAGATCAACAATGCAAGACAAGTCAAAGAGTCAACAATGCATGCAATACTTCCAAGTGACACAAGAGGATAAACTGAAAACAAATTACTTATAATGCATGTGAGGGTGTTAAGTGTCATAATCACAAGAGTTTTTATCAAAATTTAACAGTGAGCACTGTAAGATAAAGACTTGGATGATCCATAGAGATTGATAGTGTGAATCTAGTCAATATTATAAGGGTGCACGAGATGAGGTCAATTTTTTTTAGGTTTAATGTTTAGATAGTGGAGCATTGTGAGTTAAATTTTGAGCTAATTCTGAAGAAGATAGATGGTGAAATTTGAGTGAGCTTAGTGGAGAGCATGAGATGTGTTCTAAGTTACCAATTTTAACTATGATCGTTTGGATTTAGATTATGAATTTAATGAAGGAAATATCAGTGCTTGTTTTTTGAGTCATAACTTTTGATCTATGTATAATTCCATATTCTAGTAAAAATCAAAGTTGTATAAGACTTCAAGATGCATCTAAAAATGTTAATTTGAGGCTCTAAATGTTTATACAGTCAAAGTTATTAAGCTTCAAAGTTGATTATGTGTTTATTCATGCTCTACAAGTAACCTAAGAAGGGTAATAGAGTTTTTATTGATGGTATTTCTATGTTTCAAGATGAGATAATTATTAGAGAGTGTTGTAGACTCCATAAGTACCATCTGTGTCATTATAAAGGTTTGATCAATCATATTCATTATGATCAAAGGCTTAGAAGGTGATTGTGTGTTCGTTCATGTAGTTATGTGCATAGAATGTTTTTTGAGTGGATCAAGATTTAGCATAAGGGTGATGTGAAGGTTGTTATCACTTAAGGAGGACCTATAGATTGTGTGGCATGGGTTCATGTATTTTAAAGTGTTCTTGTGTTCTTAGTTTTCTTGGAGAAGCGTCAAAGATATGAATGGGTATTCATAGGACCTAAAAGGTGACTTAGGCCTATTTGAAAGAGGGTTGTGCTTAAAGGTGACCCAAGTTATATACCTTAAGGGTTAATGCATGTTTTGTGTCCAACAACGAAGTTTCTGATCATAATAATCATGAAGACTGTATAAAAGGTGAAACCAAATGTGATGGTTTTTAGGCTTATTGAATAGATGTGATCCCTTAAAGAAGAGGTGTATGTGAGAGTTGTGGATCGAAGGAAAGGGTGTCTACCCATTGGATGGGTTGTAGATCAGATCATGTTGATGACTATGTGTATAACCTATATGTTATATTTTTGATGTCAAATATAGTATTCTTTCATGTTTGAAGATTGAGGATGAGTGAAGGATAGATGATGTCTATGTGAGTTTGGTGGTTGATTTGAGAGGTAGATCAGAGAATGGACTTTGTAGTGTGAATATTTAAAAAGATATGATATACATTATATCTCCATTAGATTGGCATTAAATCAATGATGAGGAGTTATTTATTTCATAGGTGTTGGGAAGGTACTCAACATCTAGGTCAGAAGGACTTGATCATCTTAGGGGTAGGTTCTCCTTGTGAAATCGACATTTAACTAAAGATATTTAGAAGGACATGACCAATAGGTGGTTAGAAGGACTTGATCATCCGAGGGGTAGGTTCTCCTTATGAAATAGGTGTTTCACTAAATTTTGGTCAAAAAGAATTGACCAATCTCGTATTTATGACCATCTTATAGGATAAAGTAGTCTACATGTTTTCAAGATTGAGAGTGGGTTTTATTCCCCAAGAGGGTTTCCCACATAGATCTTGTGTTGTGTGTGTGATCTTGCATTATCTTCATTATGCATTGTTATAAACATCTTGTATGATTCATGACTAGTTGTATTGAATGCTTAAGTGTTTGAAGGGTTTGGAATTGAATTGGTTGTTTGTCACCACTGATTCACCCCCTCTTTTAGTGATTGTAACTCTAATAATTGGCATCAAAATAGGTCTTTTAGTAAAGTTTTGATATCTTGAAGGATATTTAAGGTACAATATGGGTATCCATCAAATTCAAGGAGGTTTTTCCAATAAGCAAGCATCGATGTTCAATGGATCTAATTATGATTTTTGAAGTGCAAAGATGAGGAAATACATCATGTACCTAGGTTTTGACACTTGGTAATCTATTGTAGATGTTTATTCTAAACCTACTATTCCTCCATCCAGTGTTATACATAAGAAGTTGTTTGAGAACAATTCTAAGGCAATGAATGTTATCACTTGTGGTCTTTTAGAGACTGAATACACCAAGGTAATTTATTGCATATCTACCAAGGAAATGTGGGATAAATTGAAGAATATTTATGAAGGAGATTCAAAGGTTAAGTTGGAAAAGTTACATAATTACCAAAGATAATTTGAGAGTTTTAAGATGAGGGAAGAAGATTCTATGGAATCCTTTTTGTAGAGAGTTAATGAGATTGTGAACATCATCAGAGGTCCTGGAGATAAGTTTGAATAATCTACTATAGTTTTAAAGGTATTAAGGTTTCTCTCTCTCAAGTTTGATTCTAAAGTATCTACTATAGAATAAAGTCATGATCTTATTCGATTGAAGATGGATGAATTGCATGGAATCTTTGCTACATATGAGATGAGAGTAAATGATGATATACCACCAAAGAAAGAAGCATCATTAAAGATATAAATGAAGCCATATAATAAGTTCCAAGGTATTAAAACTAAGGAGGATGACATAACTAATATTGATTAAGATGAACTCATTTCTTTGTTTACAAAGAAATTGAAAACAAGGTTAGGCAAGTATAAGGGTAAACTACCCTTCAAATGATTTAATTGTGGAGAGGTATTATATTTTGATAATAAGTTCCCTCATAAGCATAATAATAATTATTATGAAGATAATGGTGATGGACAAGATGAATACAAGAAGACATACAAGTCTAATAAGAGGAAGGAAGGATTTAGAAAGTATAAAAACAATAAGTCCTTCAAGAGTAAGCAAAGTCTTTACACAAATAAAGATTGTAGCTCATCAAATGAGAATAAATATAGTGACTTAGAGTATGATCATGAAGATTATGGTCTTATTAAAGATGAATCCCTCTTCATGGCCGAGGAAGGAATTTTTTCATATCAAAAGGAGTCTACTTGGAGTGATTTAGATCATGATAAAGATGAGGTGGACTATGAGACTAAATTGATGCATGCTCTTGAAGAACTAAATATTGATAATAATATTAACAATAAGATAAAGTCTCAAATCAAGAACTATGAGGATTAATTTAGTGCATATGAATCAAAAATAAATGAAGACACCAAAGAGCATGAAGATATAGTCAAGCATATTAGTTGTCAATTAGAAATCCTATCTACAAGCCTAAAATCTAAAGAAGATGAATTTTCAAGGTATGTAATTAAAAATGAGTCATTAAAAGCTAAGTTAGAGAAGATGTTTAGTAGGATGTAGTCATTTATGAGATTTGAAAAGAGATCAAGTGATCTAGATAATATTCTAAGTGGTCAAAAGCATGCAAGTGATAGAAATGGTCTTGGATACAAACAACTAGAAAATGCAATCTGAGATAAGATGAAGACTAATGTAAATCAGACCTTGAAGGTCAATAATTAGTCAAGGAATGAAGATGATAACAGAGTAAAGACAAATTAGATTAAACAACCAAATGCCATGAGTTATTCAAGTTTTAATGGTTATTGTTACACAATTAATTAGTTTGGGCATAGATTTAGAGAATGCAAGAGACCTATTAAAAATGAGTTCTCATGGAACTATGATGGGGGTCATCAGTCAAAAGATGAGTCCTCTTCAAAAGGAGTAGTTTATTTCAATTGTCAAAAGAATGGACATATTACAATATTTTATTCTAATCAAGAAAGGTAGGATAAGCTTCTTGAAATATGTATAGTGCTCTTCAACTATCAACAAAGAGGTCACATTATTAGATTCTGCAAGCAAAGGCCTACAAGATAGAATATGTTTAATCAGGCTCCTAGAGTGCAAGAAAGAAGGTAAGTTAACTCATGGAAAACAAAGGTGGTAGCTTTGATTCATGATGAGTTTTTAGGTCAAAGTCATATATTCTATATGGTAGATAATGCTACAAAAGTTAGAGAGTTCCAAGAGCTCTCATTATCTGCTCATGTTGTGAAAGAAGAGACTAAGCTCAAGGAGAAGACCAAGGTTTTGGTTGAGGCTAGTCCTAAGGTGTGTTTGTATGATAATGAGCAACCTAACGTGTGTGAGTAATTTTAAATCTTGGTTCTTATGTTTTCAAGGATTAAAGGTGATGTTTTAAATGCAAATAAGCTAATTCAATGATCAAGGTATGTCAAGGTTCCATAGTTGCTCCAAATGTTGTATATCCTATCATAGAAGAGAAAGTGAGTGATGTAAAAAAGGAACAAGTTGTCAAAATTCAAACTAAGGAGAACAAGATCAATAATTATTATATCTATAAAAGGATTCTAGTGATTACTGAGGAGATGTGGGGCACTCCTGGCTTCACTTTACTTTAGAGCATTGTAGTGTGGTTGAGATCTTTGTTTATGCTTATTAAGAGACTCCTTTTAGTGGAGAAGTAAGTGTGGTTGTGGTGATCTTCAAAAGGTCCTAGAAGGCAAGAGATGAGTGTTTTTAGTTGGATCTGATGTGTCAAGATGGGATAAGTTCTTTGATGAGGTCATAATGATGTCATAAGGTGTTTTTACTATGTATGTAGTGTCTATAGGATTAGAATGGGTGTTTTTAGGTGGCATAATGAAATTGATGGAATGTCAAGAAGAGTTTGGTGCTTATTATAGAGTTGTGTACTTCTTTAAGATGCTTTATAGGTGGTTTTATTTTTTGATGGTCTTATTTGTGCCTTTTACAGATTTTTGTGTACACCTAGGTTTATCTTGCTTATTGCAGATCAAAGCCATGGTATGGGAAGTCAAGGTTCCCAAAGGTGTGAAGGCTCAAACCTTGGTCCAAAAGTGTGTGATGGTTATCTCTAGGTGTGAAAGAAGTTTTAGAGGTGGGAATTGACCATAAGGAGGTTTTTTAACCTTGTTTATTTTGAGATTCTAGAGTTTTAGACTATGTTACAAAAGTGGTTTGACTTATGCATTGAGTTATTAGGATTCTTAATAGGTTGAATGGTCCAAATGGGTTTTCAAATAAAGATTCATAGAGATTTTAAGGTTTGTGTTTTTCAAATTATTCGAGTTTTTGTCAAAATGGAGGCCTAATTGGCTAGTAGATCATGGTTTTAATGTATCTCAACATGGTGAACTTGAATTTCTTGACTACCAAATTGGAAGAGGTCATTTCTAAAAGTCTCATCCCTTAACCTAGGATTATTCATCATTTCCATGTGCCTTAGCATAGGTGACATTGATAAAGGAAAGGATTTGACTCAACAAAATATAAAGATATTAACATTAGAAACTAAGAAAGTAAAAGAATTAAGTGATTAAAAGTTGACTGACAACAAGATTCTTTTGAGTTTTGATTATTTTGGGATTAAACTTATGACTTTTGGATTATGAATTGTTTTAAGGATTAAAATAAATTTGTTTTAAATTAAGGATTTTATTACATGTTATATCACAAGAAAGTAAACAAATAATTTCTAATCTAAACACACATGCATTGCACAAAAAATATAAAATCTAGGCAAAGCGACTTGAATAACCCATATGATTTCCATGTCACTTTCTTGTCTATTACATTAGTTGTGGCATAAAATTTCATGGAAGTAACCATGGAAGATCCTATCATTCATATGGATCACTAATCCCAGTTTAAAGGGTACATGGAAAGTAACTTCTTGATATTAACCATTAACCAATGCACTACAATTTAGATGATAAGAATGGCTTTCTTATGCTTAAGGTTTAAGCAATATTATCTATGGGATTTCTTGATATACATTTTATTATGATGAAGCATAAAAGTTTCAAAGAATATTATTTAATAGACACACACAAATGGTTCTAGTCCCAATGTGCCCAACACAACCATAATATTTTAGTGTGTTGACATCATAAAAACCAAAGTTTGAGTCATATTATCTAAGGCTTGGGTATTGGAGCATGGAATCCTCTCACTTTATGGCATGCTTAAAACACAAAACCACTTGATTAATAATTAATTATCTAACTCAATTTGTATACCCCATCGGTACATGGGGTTGTCCTACCATGTGGTGATGAAATCCATGGTTGATAAATCACCTAATAAAATAAAACCTAAAAATACTAACACTTACCTCTAATTCTCAAATATCACCACCAATGTGATACCAAGAGAATATCATACACACAAGTTGGTCTTGAGTAACATAATTTTGAAATTTTTTTACTAATTTTTTGAGTATTTTCACCAGTGTAACTCCATGGTAAACATCATACACAACAAGAGAAAAAACACACATTATTTGAAAATGAAATATTAGTTAACTCTGAGAATTGAAATGTCAGATACTTACTACTAAAATTTAAAAATATTGAAATATAAAAGTGGTTATAAATCTTGGAACAAAATAATAATAAAATCAAGTTGAAATTTGATTTTTCTATCTTTTTATTGGTTTGTCTTTGACTAGCAACCTGCACATAAATTGTTAGAAGTCTTTTGTGTGGCTAGAAGATTAAGGCAACCTAAAAAATGCTAGTAAAATAATCAAAAACATATAAAATCAAGACTCTAGAATCATTTCATTGTTACACAATCAAATAAAACAATGAATTAATTAACAGTTAAAAGACTTGGAAAATAGAGATAAAATGAAAAATAACAATTAAAACAATAATTTCATTGTTACTTCTGATGATTTCACTATTTTTTTATAATTTTACTATTGTATGTAATGATTTCATTGATATATATGATTTCACTTAAGAATATTATGATTTCTATGAAGATATACCCATTTTCATTATTTGTAATAAAAGACAAAAATAGAGAAAAATAAAGAATGCAGGAAAAATAAACCAGAACAAAGAATTGATCACGAAGGAAAATAAGCAAAAAGATCTCTATAAATTTATAATTCATGAAAATAGACACAAAAAATACTTTTTTTTTTTTTGATAGTTCATATGATTTCACTAAATAATGTTACAATTGTAGTACTATTTTAAAAATAAGCAAATAATGAAACTACAAAGACAAAATAGAGTTAAAGAAGAAAATAAAGTTGTTAGGAGGAATAAATCTACAAAAAGACACTAAAAATTATTAAAATAAATATATATATATATATATATATATATATATATATATATATATATAATTTTACAATTCCATTGATGATGTCTCCAAATCTATTGTTATGTTGGTATACTTACATCAGACCATAAAAAGTCAAAAAATAAATCTACAATTGAAAATAAAAACTTCCAAGACCAATAATAAATGAATGTGAACAAGGAAAATTTAAAAAACAACTTAATTACACTCCTAAATGCACTTATGATGTTTTTGATGCATGAAGATAAGGGAAAGTCCCATCAAGTATGTCAAAATGTAAGCTCTAATTCTATAATGCAAGCTAATATATCATTTAAAGTGAAATCAAATCTAAACTAAAAAATTAGAGCTCAATTATAAGAAGAAAATGAACAAAATCAAATTAAAAGACACACTTACAAAATTGAAGAAGAATAAGATTCCTCCATTGTTATTGAACTTGGTTTGCTCTTAAATGCAATGGATGTGGGTGCTCAACTCTTCTTCATAGAAAAAGGTATTGGGTAGCATTTTAATATGGAAGAGGATTTTTGATGGCTTGGATTCACTTGAAAATTTGATAGCACTTCATTATAACAAATGTGTATGATTGAAAGTGATGGATTACATGATAATTTATAGGGTTATAAGAGGTTAATTGAATGGTTGAGGATTATTTGAATTTCTTAAATTATTAAAATAATCAATGGTGATGAATTAGTACTCATCCATGAGGATGATGACCAATTCCATGGGTTGATAATAATTGGATTTGGTTGAGTGAGTCAATAGTTGGTTATAGGTCACTGGCTTCATCTGTATAAAAATGTATGATTAGAATTGGGAAAATTTTAGAGATGATTTCTTAAAAAATGGACCATTGTACTTAAGCTTGAAATCCTAGAATGAAATATCTATAATATAAGATCATATTGGTGAATTTTCAAACCTTCAAATCAAAATACAAATCCAAATTTAAATGTCAAAAATGTTTATTCCTATGAAGAACAATGTTTAAAATGGCTAAGTCTTTTATCTTTTAAAATAACTAAGACTTCCCTCTAACCATTGATCTCAATAATATCTAACAATGTGAGCCTATTTGAAAGGTTTTTTTGATGTCATATCTAAAAATCCCCTTAACCTTGGTGGGATCTACTACCCCTAAACCACCATTTTTGATTTCCAGTTTCAAATAATAGTTGACGAGGATGCCACACTAAATAAATATTTTTTTTGGTGGCTTTATTCCTAATGGATGAAATATAATATTATAGGACTGACACTATGTAGGCATGTTTTGCCTATGATTTTCCAATAATGTTATAAATCTCACACTTGGATCATTATGTTCACCCAAAATAATTTACCTATAGAAAATGGGTTAGCCTAGGCTTATCTATATTATTAAATGTAAAAGGGATATATTTCAAAGGATGAATTTAAATAAAGGATAATACCATTATTTAAATGAGAAATCATGTATGAAAAAATGGATCCCATATTTATTTTAAAGAGTCCATGCATAAAAAATAAAAATGTACATGCAATCGAAGGGAACAAGCCTATATATCTATATGGCCCCATCGATAAGAGATAGCTTATACATCTATATTGCCCTACCAATAAAAATGAGTTGATTAACCTTAGAGATAGTATTCAGTCTAGATCGAGTACGTAATCACCTATCTATCTATATGGCCTTATAAATAGTATTCAAGGTCAATCATGACCAAGAATTTAAAAGGCTACATGATTAAAAATGAAAATAGAAATGAGTGATGGGAATGAAGAAATGATGGAACCTACCATACATTAAATAACTATAATAATGGTATCATACCCTTTTATACTAACTGAATGCAGCTAAAATCCAAATAAATATAATACATGGTACAAAAAGAGCATATGAGCATCATGGAAAACTTGTAAATATATTTATTGAGCCAATACAAGGGGAAAATTATGAAAAATACATTTAATTCCCCTTCATTTGTACTACAGGTAGCTAAAATTTGATTTTTCCCATATCTTTTATATTTTTATTTCTTATATATTATGTAATTTTTCATTTTTGAACAAGGGATGATTTCTTGTACTTTCAATCCCACTGATTTTTACTTTGGATATAAACCTCTATTACTCCATTTATTATAAATATCCAAAACCCTCTTCTCAAATGTAATGTGATTGTGCATTTTTTTCCAAGTAATAATGACTATTGTGTCTCTTCTTTGTCTTTCCATTGGTGTTTTATTCCTAATACAGCTTAATTTCTTCTTTACCTTTCCATTCATTTTATTTATTTCCCTTCATACAAACTGATATAATTATGTTTATATAGATGGGAATCCTTCACTTTACTATTCTAGTGCACAAAAATGATTTTTTAAATTTATCTTCCCATTTATCCTGCCAAGTTTTATTTGTTTTGGTATATTATCATTGAAATAGGATATAGATCCAACTATCTCTAGAGTTTCTCTATTAACAAAAGTTTGACACTGAATAGAAATTCAATGTTGTGTTTCATTCATGGGTGCCATCAAGTAGATAAAATCAGAAATTAACGATTTTGGCATGATTGGTGGGATAAAATTTGATGTTTATTTGAAAATATTTAGATAAATCCATTTGATGCATACAAAAATTTGACATTCTAATGATAATTTTATAATTAAATATTTTTGGAAGTAATATTTCAATCAACTAGTGCCTCTATTGGTTTAAAGGACCCAAATTCAAATGCAAAAGATAATTTCCTTCATATTCTAAGGGAAAAATAGGTATTTTTAAAATTAAATATTTTTATTGATGTTGTAATGAAATTAGCTTGTTATGGCCAACCCAAAATCCCTTTAGTTTATGTTATGGAATTTTGGGAGCCCACTAAACTTTTAATAATGGAATCTCATCCCAAAATAAGGTTTAAAAACTCTCCCAAAATTTAATGGATATGGTTCTAAAATATCATATATGTGGCAAACCTATGAAGACTCCATATTATCAAAGACCTATATGCATCCATTATAACACTTGCTTCTTCTCTTATGGGAAAATATTTATAGTGGTTGAAACTTTTAGCTTCTCATTCTATTGATATTTGAGATGAGCTTGTAGAGAAATTTTATAAGCAATTTAGAGAGGATGTAGATGTACTTGCAATCATTGAAAATCTGGATACAATCAAAAGGGATTTTATGGAGTACATGGATGATTTTAATCTTAGATTTGATATGACCTAGAAAACAATCCCTATTGAATTTAATCCCCTATTATATTTATCTTTTATATATTATCTAAGATCCTTACATCTTATGTCAATGGGATAACACTACTAGATACTTATCATCTTGATGTTATATCTAGGATAAATCTTTTGCAAGGTGGTATTATTTATCTAATACATATACCACCCTTTCTCCTAGTTTTGTGATGTTCCCAAATATTCTCAATATTCTCCCATATAAATTCCAAGCCCACCCAAACCATCCCCTGATCAATCTATAAATTAAATAATAAGTTTCCTCACACAAGTTTAAAATGAACTTTTTGAATTAAAACATAAATTATCCATCTAAAAAATTCAAGAATTATTAGCTATCCAAAACACTCTAATGCATGATCCCTTAACCCAAAATTTTCAAAGACTTCATTAATATTACCTAAAACAAAAGATAGGATTCAAGTTATTTTTAAATATTTCCAACAATCTTTGAGGCCAAGGCTAAATAAATAAGGGTAGAGGACTATGTTTTTTGTAATTCTAATGTAGAGGAAGAGCATAATGAGTAAGAATAACTATTAGAGGATGTTGGAACAATAAAAAAGGGAGATGAATGAAGGAGAAGAATATTTAAAGGATTTCATGGCTAAAATAGAGGTCATTTATGAATATTAAGAGTTGCATCCTCTTGAAAAACTCAAATGGTTGAATATACTAGAATAATAAATGGTGAATGAGAGTAATGACATAATCAAAGTGACACATCATAATTTTATTGTAGAGGATAATTTATTTGGATATTATTTATTTGGTCCAAAAATTTAGTCTTTTTTAAGAAGTTAATGAAAAACCATGGTTTTTTTTAGAAACAAATGAAATATAAGATACAAAATATTAATCCCCAATTAATATGTTTGCATCTTTTAATGATAAATTTATTTTTTATGATTGTGACATGAATATTTGCATTATTTTTTAAGAAGACCATCTTGTAATTACTGATATTATTCATAGTGAAGAATAAACCAATATTTTAGAAAATATAAGAATAATTATTGTGAAATATGGATGTCCTATAAAGTTTCAATATTTTTTGAAATTTACAAAGAAAAATGAGCAAGAGCATATTATTATTTAGATCATTGGGTATGTAAAAAATCATAGGGACAAAGCTTTCAATGATAAAAAGAGTGTATAATTTCATCCTATAAAATGAATATACACCCTTTTTTATAAAATAAGGTGAGGATTAGAGGTACAAATTTGTATTTCTCTTCTTTCTAATAGCTATCAAATTTCTAATTACATGGAAAATTATCATTAAAAATGGAAGTTATTTCTCCATTCATGTGAATGGATTATTTAAATGAAATTGTAATAGGGATTAGTGTTTGGTTTGTATTTATAAAAAAATATTATTCATTTCACATTACCCCACATATTTGATTTGAAATATGTACGTGTGTCTTATTTTTTGATGGTTTATTGGGTATTTTTTAAAACAAATTAGCTTTGAACAGAAGATAGAAAAGTGATTTTTTTAGGATTGACATTTAATTAAATGTTTATTCAATATAATTCCTATATTTAAAATCATGAATAAGATAAATGGGGAATATTTTAAATTTATAGGTCATTAGCTTCATCTGCATAAAAATGTAGGCTTAGAATTTGAAATTTTTTAGAGATGAACAACTTTTGAAATGAACCATTAAACTTAACATTGAAGGCCTAGATTAAAATAGATATAGTAAAAGATCATTTTGTTTAATTTTTATATATTCAAATAAAAATACAAAGTCAAATTTAAATGTCAAACAAAAAATATTTCCTATGAAGAACAATGTTTAAAATGCTAAGTATTTTGTCTTTTAAAAAAACTAAGACTTACTTCTAATAATTGATCTCCATTATATTTAAAGTGTGAGAGTATTTAAAAGGTTTGGCTGATGTAATATCAAAGAAACCCATTGAGCTATTAGATATAATGAAAATTATCTTGATCTATTTATTTATATGAATCCAAATAAAATATTATTCCTTCGAATAATTTTGTGGGTCATAGTGAAAATATCAATGGTATGTGGTAGACTCAAGTTGCTTTGATGAAAAAGGGTGACCTCATGCCATCATATTTATAAAAGGAACTAATTTTTGCTATTATATAATGAATAAATAATGAAACCCATAAATTTATAGTTGTAAAACTTTAAAAAGTGTTTAAGTAAAAATGTATTCATAGGTTTATAAATCCCTCAAGGTGTCATATCTTCTTTTTGATCTAAGGGTGTGAGTCCATCTAAATAGTCAAGTTGATGTCATCAAATATAATGAAATCCAACCATTTGATATTTTGAATTCATATCCATATGTCAATATTTAAGGCTTAAATCATAAAGGTAAAGGCTCCAACTTGGATCACTATCCATTGATATTTTTTTATATCTAATGACACAGTTTTTTAGAAAATATTACTGACATCATATCTTATAATCATCTTAGGATTTTAGATCAAGCCTATACACATGAATATCCAATATTTTTATAAAAAAATATATATCACAACATAAACTCACACATGAATATTTAAGTAGAGGAAATGAAAAAATCTTAAATGGACACAACTATGAAAATTTAGACAAACACTAAAGCTCAGAACATAATAAAGAGCTTAGAACATCAAATTGGTGATATTTGGAATTTTTAAGGTGAGTAAAAAGATGGAAAAATTATAATAAAATAGTTTTATGAAGAAAGTAGAGGGTACAAATAAGGTAGATAGTGTTTCAAGTGATAATTCCCCTTGATCTTTTTGGTGGATGTTGTCTTGAGACTACCACTTCTGATTTTGAGAGCCAAAGAAGAATTGATGATGATACCACAATGGAAAAATAGTTTTTTAATGACTTTATGCCCAATGGATGAAAGATAAGATTCTAGTTTTGATGTTATTCATGCATGCTTCCCTTGTGTGTCACCAATAATGTTATAAATCTTACACTAGGCTCAATTTTTCACCCACAAAAAATTAAATATAGAAAAATGGGTTAGCCTAAGCTTATCTATATTATTAAATATAAAAGATATATATTTAAATAAATAAATTTAAATTATGTTCAATCCCATTATTTAAATGAGTAATCCCATATGAAAAATATGGATCCTATTTTTTTAAAGATCTCATGCATAAAAAATAAAAATCTACATGAAGAATTCAAAAGGATACAATATTAGAAATGAAAATAAAAATAAGTGATGTAAATGAATAAATGAGGGAGCCAACCATACACTAAATATATAAAATAATGAGATCCTATAATTTTATAATAAATTAATGTATCTAAAATAAAAATAAATATAATACACAACACAACAAAAATATATAAGCATAATGGACAACCTATAAATATATTTGTTAATCCATTAGAAGGGAAAAAAATCTAAAAATTGTATTTAATTCCCCTCTATTTTTATTATGGGAAGCTGATATTCAATTATTTTCCCTCTCTTTTCTATTCTTATTTCTTATATATTATGTAATTTCTCATTTTTGAAAAGCGGATGTTTTCTTGGACTTTGATGTCCAAATATTTTTAATTTAGATTTGAATATTTGTTGTTATATTTTATATGAATATCCAAATCCATATTTTTCATATGTAATTTGATTTTGAATATTTTCCCCAAGTAATAATGGCTATTATGGCTCTTCTTTTTCTTACCTTTGGTGTTATCTTACTAATACAACTTATTTCCTTCTTGCCCTTTACATTCATTTTATGAGTTGTGTTCATCTACCTTCATATAAACTAATTAAATTATGTTTATATAGATATGGAATCCTTCACTTTATCATTTTGGTGTAGCACTACCATTTTGCTTTTTATTTTTCCTCCCCTTTATCCCTATAAGTTTAATAATTTTTTTTGTATTAGCATTATAATAGGAAACAAATCTAACTCTCTGTCAAAATTATCTACTAAGAGACTTCTTGCATTGAGTAGAAATCCAATGTTGTGTTTTTTTTGTGTGTGCCATCAAGTGGAAAAATTAGACATTAATAATATGTATTTATTATTTTATATAGTGTATGTATTTTTTTGTTTATTTTATGTTAGCTATAGTGATTTTGGAACTGCTCCAGTAATTTAATAAGATGTGGTCAACTAAAATTAATATCTATCAAGGGGATATTGGTAATAATTTAGAAGGAAATAATTTTGGAACTATGAAGGTAATATAAATCCTCACTAAAGATAAAACCCTAATCAATTTAACAAGACTAAGATTTTTTGATATCAAAAGGTCTAGGAGGCCTATTTTTTAAGGTTTTGGTTTGGGAAAACTAGTGAAATATACGTTATATCCCATAAATCTTATATATGAAAATGTAAAGATGCATATATCAAAACATGTGTTTCCCATTTCTCAAAATCTCACTAGATCCATTAATCAACTATGAGGATTCAATACTTTCCTAAAATGGTATACAACATGAATGATAGATGAGAAGAGGCCTCCCGCTATAATCTATTGGTCTATAGGAGTCCAATGGACATATGGATATAATGTGAGGCTAACTATGGAGTTTAATATTTTAACAAGGATAGGGGGTGCACCAAAAAAAATTATCCTATATACTTTTTATTATGATTGACATTTGAATTTACCTTTTAGATCTAGCCTTTTAAATTTTAGTTTTTGATATTTTATCTTTTGAATGTTTCTTGCTATTAATTATTTTTTTTATTTTTCACCTCCATTAAAATTTAAATGGAATAAAAGGGTTTTTTATTATGATAAAACTTAGAGATATTACACTTATATACCATAGAGGAAAAACTAAAACTCAATAAACTGAGAAACCCCTAAAATTCCACCTCAAAAAAGGGTACAATCTTATTTTTGACTTAAGTGTGCATCAAGTCGGAAAATAGGAGCAAGAATATTTATAATATGTAAGTTAATATGTTATATATATGGGTTTCTAGTAATTTACCATGAGAGGGGAATGTTTTCTTTAAAAACAAACTAGGATAAATAGAAATTGGAAGTACAAATGAATGTGTATCAATTATAGTATAAAATTATATGACTATGAATGTAAATTCATGGGGGTAATAATATGTAGTACTATAATTACATGTGAAATATGAACTTATGATATGTATAACATAATAAATTTTTTTAGGTAAACCCAAGAGGGCAGAGGTAGTAAAGTAAGATAAACCCAAGGAGGAAATGACTGTAAAAAATTCAAGGCAAAAAAGAAGAAACCTTAAGGAGTGAACTCAATAAGGAAAACCTTGAAAGGATACATATAAGGAATCAAATACTAATTTTAGGAGATAAATCTAAGAGGATAAAAAATAAATTAAAAAACTAAATCACCAAAAGAGGAACCTTGGGGAATAAACTCAAAATGGAAGGCATAAAATAAAAACCCAAGGCACCCAAAAAGAGCCTCAAGGAAAAAACCCAAGAGGGAAGATAAAAATTAAATAATCAAGGATATGAAAAAGATCCCCAAGGATTAAACCTAAGAGGTAAATAATAAAATTAAATAAAAAATGAATGAAAAATAGAGCCTAATGGAATAATCTTGAGAGGGAAGGAATGAAATTAAAAGACCAAAGAAACAAAAAGGAGCCTGAGGAATAAAAATAAAATATAATACATAAAATTAAAAAATAAAGTAACCCAAAATTATGAATATGGAAAAAAACAAAAAGGGAAGACATGAAAATAATCTAGGTAAAATCTAAACATCCAAGGAACCAAGAAGGAAACTTTTTGGAATACACCAAATAGGGAAAAGTATGAAAATGTCACTATTGGATATATGAATAATATAGTAATATGATACTAATAAAAATTTCTTATAATTTCATGACATTTTACATTTTTTATAACTTTAAAAAAATATATTATAATTTGTGTCTTACTAATATCATGATTTTTTAAGCACTGTAATAGTTCTTTGTAAGCATTTTCTTATGTATTAAGTCAATAAATAAAGTAGGTAGGATAAAATTATGAGGATGTTTATCATATAATTCTGAGTGAGGTGTATGGGTAGGTTATTCATCTAGCCTTAAGATAATTTATTTTTTAATTTATTCCTATATCCATTCAATTTTTTAGATAAAATTATAGTAAACTCAACATTCATCTATGGAGTTAGAATATAAACTATGTCAAAAGTAGGAATGATCCCATTTATTTTGGAAGTGGATATGAGAATTATTATTAGATTAACTATGTGAATGGTTTAAATTTTAAGGTGAGAGTATTTGGTGAGTTTAAATTAGATTTTGATGTTGTGGATATGCTCTATAATCACCTATAAAGGGTGTATTAGTTCTATGAAACTCATAAAAAATGCCTAGGTGGAGAAGGCATATGTGTTTAACTTATGATTTAAAGTATTATTCATTTAAAAGTTTTATGTATTCTCTAATATTATATAAAATATGTTTAGGAGTGTTTTTCCATTTGTAATAGATTATTGGATTGCAAAAAAGGTAATTTTCACACTAAAATGTTTAGGCTAGACTAGTATAGTGTTAGATTCAAGGTATCACTATAAATTAAAAAATCTATGGATTAGTACCTATGTAAATAACCAAAATAATGATGTATATCACTAGGTGTGATATCATTAGATAATAAATCATCTTTATTACATCAGAATAATAATAAATATCGATCATATTAATTATAGTTTTAAAATATATAGATATATATTAAGTAATATTACATGTGTAATGAAGACTAAATTGGGGATTTAACAGGAGAATGCTCTTTTGAACAAGGACTCAAAAAAGGAGAAGGGATATTGTAACAAATCTAGATATCAAGATATGTAAAGTATTCACATGGGACCATCAATCATAAAATGTCTTAATTAAGATCAATTTGGTAACATATCCAAGGGCATTTTTTAGAGGGAAGGGACAAAGAAAATGAAAACCAAAGAATCTAATGGAATTTTTCAAGGTAAGTACTCTTGGGCATATAAACTCAAAGGGAAAATTTTTGAACAATAATAAATCCACCCAAAGGAAGAACTAAGCAAAACATACTAAAGGTTTTCATATTAAAGTTCCTAATTCATTAATTCAAAAACATTCATCAAGAATGGAATGTGCTCTAGTAGGTAAGTTTATGGGAGCAAGTCCTAATATAGATTTTTTTAGGTACTGGGTATAAATAAAATTAAATCCTAAGGGACACATGGAAATTTCTACCATGACCAATGGTTTCTCTTAGATTCAACTAAAAAGTGTAGAGGATTGTGCTCAAAAATTTGTGGGAGGACCCTGGTTCTTAGGTCATTCTAGTTTGTTTCTAAGGAAATGGAAATATAGATTTAATATAGAGCAGGAATATATTAATATTATTTGCATTTGGGTTTATTTCCTAGGCCTTCCTATTGATTTTGGGGATGAAGATATATATATATATATATGTATTAGTGTTTCTAAGACTTTTAGGTGTCTAATTTACTAAAAAGGTGAGATTGATATTTTTTCATACAATATTTTGCATCAACACTTTTGTGAATGAAGAGTTACCATCTTTATTATATCTGCATACCTCAAAAGGGGAACAAAACCAAAGTATAGAGCATGAGTAATTGACATTATTGTGTATAAAATGTAAGAATTTGTGTCACATAAATAATATCTACCCTTCATGGCCTAAGAATAAGGCTAGATAGATTTTTTTAAAGGATAAACCCTTATGGTAAAAAAAGGATTAAATAAGTCATAAATGCCAATAGATAAGGAAGTTTCAAGTAATATTCATTAATTTACTCCTAATGGACATAATATTTTAAATGTTGGTGAGAATGGACCCAACCTTTCAAAATAAAACAAAATTGTATAATTAGTTTTAGAGGACAAAAGACATGAAGTTGAACCCATGTAAATTATTAATGGTAAGAGTGTAAGGGAGGATAATATAGTTAGGACTAGTTTGTAGAACACTTCTTTAAAGGATAAGATAGAATTCATGACCAAAGCAACCCCAAATTCTATTTCTCAATAAGATTAGTTGGTGAATCTTTCAAAGGTCTAACTTGCATTTAAAGTAAGTGGATTGGAAGCCCATGATATGGTCAAATCTAATCCACTAGAGTGTTAAAATAAATAAGGGGGACCTTTGGTGATTGAAAACATTAGGGGAAACACTATAAGTAAAATTTATTATTGTTTTCCAAAAGAGTATTATAAAAGAGGAGTTATCTAATTTAGAGGCAAGGGCTTTTACAAATGGTTGTGGTCGCCAAACACTCCCAAAGGAAAATTAGTTACTCAATGAATATCATACAATGATAGCTAGAGAAGAAAGTTTATGGAGACAAAAGTATAGAGAAATTTATCTTAAGGAAGTGTTAGGTTGTGGAGCTAAAAGCTTCACTGATGCAGACATGGAGGAGGTTGCAGAAGGGTTGCGGAGTGTTACTATCACTAGCATCGGTCAGGCCAACCAACGTCGGCAAGGTAGAGACAGGAAGCAACCAATGTTGGTCAGTAGTCGGCCGGCGTCGGTGACCCCCAAGCAGACAGGGACCGATGTCGGTCACCTGTGTGGTTTGAGCTGCGAGTATGTTATGGGCAGTTAGTTGACGAACTAAGTGTTTGCATGTTTAGAGCTAATTTTAGATTGAGAGCTACGGATCTAATTATTGTAATTGGATGTCTAATTATTGTTTAGATGAGATCTATATAATAGACTCATGGATTGTATTGTAAACTTGTGCTAGAGAGTAAGAGAGCAATATTATAGGCTCCTTTTGTGTGTGAGGTGAGCAATGGTGTGTTCCTCCTAGTGCCACAGTACCAAGTGTGGGTGCTAGATTGGAGAATCAGTAGGGTTCTTCTAGAGTGTATGATCTTGGTCATCAAGTGAGCATGGATTCTATAGGAGATCTATATGGTAAGTAAGATCATTGATATGTAGGTGTATGTGTATGCAAGGTCAAGGTTCACAGGTGTGTAGAACCAGATTGATTTGCAGGTGTGCAAGATTAGAGAGGACAGCAACACAATAGGGAGCAGAATCAGGTGGGATCTACTTAGAGTACAGGTGTGTACTCAGAGTAAAGAGGAAGGCAAGGAAGATCCTTCCATAAGTAAGGTCTATTGAGGTGCAGGTTGTTGCAGGTTCAGGGGAGATCTACTTGAAGTACGTTTGTACACTTGTGGAGTGCGTGGAGAATAGGTATAAGGTGAACACCAACTCAGTGTTTGATTTGGGTGTTGGGACCTAGGAGAGAGAGCTTTGAGGAGAGAATTACTATTCACTTGAGGTGTGGGAAGCCTCTGAAGAGGTGGTGGAGAAGAAGTGGCATCTTCTTTATTGTATTCTTTTCTGTATGAGTATTAATATAAGTTGTGTATTGTCTCTTATATCTTATGTTATTTCTAGATTCTAGTTACTTGTTGATTTTGGTTATTTCCACATATTAAGTTTCTTGTATTTGGTAATCAATTGTGTGCTTTCGGTATTCATATCCCAACATGTGGTATCAGAGCTAAGGTTGTAGGAAGCAGTTTTGTGTTTGGTTACAGGTCACTCTCAGGGGTTTTTGATTGAGTGGGAGTAGAATAATGACATATCAAAGTAAGCTAAGAATGGAGGAGTTCAAAAGCATAGATGGTCACTTATGGTCCTATGGAAAGAAAGAGTAGGTAAAAGAAGATTGTTGGTTGGTAGCAGATCAGCATGAAGGAACTGAAGATGCAGATGTTGCAGGGGTTGTTGCACAGGATGCTTTGGGAGGTTTCTTGGATAAAGTTAAATCTTGGATAACATATTCTGTTGCCTCTTTCCATGTAGCCCTAGGGAGAGGAGCTGGTGAGCCTTGTCAAAGAATTGGCAAAGGGGAAGTGAAGCTGAAATTGCAAGCAGAGGCCAACACATGGGTGTTGAAGGAGGTCATGCAGGTCTCAGGTTTAGAGATGTGGTTAATTTATTTAGAAGAGTTGGGTGATGAGAGATGCACAAGAACTCTCACAATGGATACACTTGAATTAGCTGGTGGTAAGAAAATAGGTACTCTTTATCTACTTATTTATATTACTGATTCTTCTTTTGTTGCAGAGACGTGGCTTCGTAGGCTTGGTCACATGAGCAAGAAGGAGATGCATGTTCTTAAGCGGAAGACAGATATATTTGACAGGCTTAAGAACTAGAAAGCCTTGGTGTTTATGGAGAAGATGGCAGACAGAGACCAGTGGATGGGTTGGATACTTCTGAGCAGGGCAGTTTGGACATGGGACTTGATTCAAAGGAGCTCGCGAGTAAAAAGTCATCACTTACAGAAAACACAGGTACTGGCATCGGCAAGAAAACTAATGTCAGTAGTAGGTAAGACCGACGTCGATCATGAGGACCAATGCCGGCAGCAGAAGGACACTGACATCAGCAGGGTTGGTAATTAGGACAGGTGCAAGAACTGACATCGATTGGATGAAGACTGTGTGGTGACCGAGGTCAGTCACTGTAACGGATTTTGGGTGGATAGAAAGCTGTCAAGGAGTCTCAAACACCCATATGGAGGATTGAAGATATAAGTAGGCCTCAAATTCATTATTCTTCTTCTTTATACTAGTTACTGACTGCAGAGTAGGAAGGATCTAGGAAATAGTGGGAGCATGGCATGGAGAGATTACAGAACCAAGCAGAGATTTGGTAGGGTCTAGCAAGTATGAAAGCATAGAGATGAATGGATACCTTAGTTGAAGAATAGAGAGAACGAACACGTGAGACGGAAGGCCAGGTCATATGGTCTTGAGGGAGCTACAAGACAGTGGTACAAGTTTTGACAGGGGGATGACAAAGCATGACTTTAGTCAATGTCAGGGTAACTACTATGGTTTGACTTACCAGGTGGATGATGATTGCAACACATTCTATTGTTGTATGTGGATAGTATGCTAGCTAGCAGGTTTGTACATACAGGGTTTTACTGAGTTAAGGGTAAGATTAGTTCAGTGGTTTGCTATGAAGAATTTGGAGCAGAAAAATTCTTTGGCATGGGAGACATGGGAGATCATAGGGTGATTTTGTTTCCAGTAAGAGTTGATGTGAATCAAGTGTTGGCAAGGTTCATTACGCAAGATGCAGAGTTAGAGCACACTAAGGGCTAGATAGTTCAGTGTCCAAAATCACATGAGGTCTAATATAGACCTGAGTTTGCCCAAGCAGTGGGTGTTGTCAGAGAGTTAGAAGCCAATTTGGAGAAGTGAGTTCTCAGGGATGTGAGAGGGACCAGCAGCAGGGATTCATGTTATTTAGCGTTAGGGCTTCACTACATATGTTTGTAGATGCAGATGCAGTAGGGTACTCAGATGATAGGAAGTGCACCATAAGTTGTGTGGTGGGTTGTCTTCAAGATTGATCTTGAAGAGGGATACAAACCAGGAAACAGATTAAATAGGGTACAGGTATAGGTACAATGCAACTGTTTATCTCTAAGTGGGAGATTGTTAGGTTGTGGAGCTAAAAGCTTCACTGATGCAGACATGGAGGAGGTTGCAGAGTGTTATTGTCACTAGCATTAGTTAGGCCAACCGACATCGGTCAGTAGTCAGCCGGTGTCGGTGACCCCCAGGCAGACAGGGACCGATGTTGGTCACCTGTGTGGTTCAAGCTGTGAGTATGTTATGGGTAGTTAGTTGACGAACCAAGTGTTTGCATGTTTAGAGCTAATTTTAGACTGAGAGCTTTGGATCTAATTATTTTAATTGGATGTCTAATTATTGTTTGGATGAGATATATATAATAGAATCATGGATTGTATTGTAAACTTGTGCTAGAGAGTAAGAGAGCAATATTATAAGCTCCTTCTATGTGTGAGGTGAGCAATGGTGTGTTCCTCCTAGTGCCACAGTACCAAGTGTGGGTGTTGGATTGGAGAATCAGTAGGGTTCTTCAGGAGTTTATGATCTTGGTCATCAAGTGAGCATGGCTTTTATAGGAGATCTACATGGTAAGTAAGATCATTGATATGCAGGTGTATGTTTGTGTAAGGTCAAGGTTCACAGGTGTGCAAAACTAGATTGATTTGCAGGTGTGCAAGATCAGAGAGGACAACAACACAATAGGGAGCAGAATCAGGTGGGATCTACTTAGATTACAGGTGTGTACTCAAAACAAAGAGGAAGGTAAGGAAGATCCTTTCATAAGTAAGGTCTATTGAGGTGTAGGTTGTTTTAGGTTCAGGGGAGATCTACTTAAAGTATGTTTGTGCACTTGTGGAGTGCGTGGAGCATAGGTATAAGGTGAACACCAACTTAGTGTTTGAGTTGGCTGTTGGGACCTAAGAAGAGAGCTTTGAGGAGAGAATTACTATTCACTTGAGGTGTGGGAAGCCTCTGAAGAGGTGGTGGAGAAGAAGTGGCATCTTCTTTATTGTATTCTTTTCTGTATGAGTATTAATACAAGTTGTGTATTGTCTCTCATATCTTATGTTATTTTTGGATTCTAGTTACTTGTTGATTCTGGTTATTTCCACATATTAAGTTGCTTGTATTTGGTAATCAATTGTGTGCTTCCGGTATTCATATCCCAACACGAAGGAGATAATAATACTATATTTTTTCATCTGACAACTCTTAAACATAGAGCTCACAAAATTCATGGAAATTAGAGGTCCTAAAGGGGAATTAATCATGGACAAGGAATTAATCAAGGAGGAAAATATTAATTTATTTAAAAATACTTTAAATATAATTCTAGAACTAATGTTAATATGGAAAATTAAATGCTATACGAGATCCTATAACTTTTAAACCAAAGGACAACATTTGTCTCATAGCTCTAATATCAAAATACGAATTTAAATCTATTATTTTTATTGAATAAGGATAAGGCACCTAGGCCTAATGGTTTACCCATAGCATTCTTTTAGGTTTTATGGGAAATTAATGAGGATGATTTGGTTGAGGATATAAATGAATTCATCTCCTATGGATAACTATTGAGGGAATTTAATGATACATTTATATTTTTTATTCCCAAAAGTCAGTGAGCTAGTAATTTTTTTGATTTTCACCCCCTTAGTTTGTGTAATGTTATTTATAAGATATTCACCAAAATTATTTCTATTATAATGCAACCTATTATGAAAAATCTCATAAGTATATAATAGGAGGATTCATCCCAGGTAGGTAAATTCAGGATGGCATCATTGTTGTCCATGAAACCATTGAATCTATGGATAAAATAAATCAAATAGGTATGGTTGTTAAGTTAGACATGAACAAGGCATATGATAGGTTGGATAAAATTAATCTATTAAAAAAATCAATCAAATAGGTATGGTTGTTAAGTTATACATGAACAAGGCATACGATAGGTTGGATTATAACTTCTTGGATTAGGTGATATTGTAATTCATTTTTAAGAATAAGTTTGGGCAAATTGTAATAAATTGTATAGAAATTGTCATGTTCTCTATTCTCATAAATGGGGTTATGGAATGTTTTTTAAGAGTGAAAAAGGACTTAGATAAGGAGATCCCTTATCTCCTTTCCTATTCGTAATTATGAATATTCCCTCATTAGAGACTTATTTGTATCTATCATATAAGAAGAGATAAAAGGGTTCAAACTAGCTCAGAGCATTGACCCATGTCTTCATCAGTAATTTATAGATGACACTATCATTTTAGTAGAGTCCTATATTATGAAAGATAGAGAGATGAAAAGAATCATTTTGAATTATGAGGCAAATTCAACATAAAAAATTAATTTTGAGAAAAATTGATTTATTTATTCAATACCCATTTGGTTAAGTAAAATATAATTGTAGCCATTTTAGGTTGTTATATTAAATAGATCCCCTTCACTTATCTTAGAATGCCTATCTCTAGCAAGAAACTTCCTTTGGTGGCATGTATTCCTTTGCTGGAAAGATTTCAAAGAAAGATGGATAGATAGAAAGTTAAGTTGTATTCCCAAGATATGAAACTCAGTCTCATCAAGAATACTTTACAAAGTCTCTCGATATTTTTGATGTTCATGTTCAAGATGCCCAAAGGTGTAGCAAAAAATATAGAAAAAATTTAGAGAAGGTTTTTATAGACTAGCATAAAGGGAAAAAATGGTTGCTTGGGATAGAACTTGTATCCCAAAGTGTAATGGAGGATTGGGATTAAGGAGAGTAAAGTGGATGAACAAAGACCTTGTTACTATGTTGGCTTGGTGCTTTATTAATAATTCCACATATTGGTCTAGTATTTTATAGGCTAAATACTTGTGATCAAGATTAGGCTTTTAGTTTCTTAGAAGAAGAGTATTTTGTTAATGGATATTTTTTATGGATTATTTTATCTTCTAGTAGATATTTTATTTTAAAAGGTTTCAAATGGAAAGTTGGAAATGAGTAGAAGGTAAGATTTTGGGAGGATTAATAGCTATTGGATCAACCTCTTATGGATGTAGAGCCATGGAATCAAGTTAGAAATGTTATTCAACATGATTATGGTAATAGAGTTTAGGATTATTTTGATGCCAACAAAGGAATAAGGACCTAAAAATAATTGAGGAGTGATAATTTGGGAAATAAAGGAAATGATATATTGAAAAGTTGAATGTCATGCTAAACTCTTTTCATATTCCTAGTATCATGAAAGAAGATGAATTGGTTTGGAGGGAATATTTTTATCAGCAATATAGTGTGAAATTATGGTACAAGATGATCTCAAATCATCTTATATATGATATCCCTTGGGGAAATTTATGGAATAGGAATCTCATCCCCAAAATAAATGTGTTTTTATGGTATTTTATCCAAAATAAGATCTTAACAATAGACAATATTAGAACAATGGGTATGATATTTATAAATATGTGTCCTTTATGTGAATTTGAGAATGAAATGGTATCAAATTTTATGATTGGATTTTCTTTTACTTATATGGTATGGAGTGTGTTTTTAGATAAATTTCAATTCAATTGGGTGTAGCTTATTATAGTGCTAGATCTTTGGCAGGCCTAATATCCTCCTTTTAACAATAACATTCTGATAAATATTTAACAAATTTCACTACCTCATATTTTATGGGCTATTTGGAAATAAATAAATAATGGTATCTTTAGAGGTAAGAAACTTTTGATTCTAGTGGTGACCAACAATATTTGTGTTAGAATTATGAATTTTTTTAAAAGAATCCCTTCTATCAAAATCAAATTCATGATTGAGGAGGAGTCTAGGATAAATCTCAATTGGAAAATTTAAGGCCAAAAAAATAAATTGATCCAAGAGTTGAATCTAGGAGATTAGTTGATTGGATGGTTCCATCTCCCAATTGGGTAAAACTCAATTTTGATGGGGAATCCAAGGGGAATCTAGTGGCTTCAAGAGGATGAGATATTCTAAGGGATGACAAAGTAAATTTGGTTACATCCTATGAGAAAGAATGGGTACTCACACTAATCATTGGGCTGAAGCACTTACATCTTATGGGGACTGAGGTTAGCTAAAGATCTAGGGATTAGTAAATTGGTGATTGAAGGTAATTCATTTAATATTATAAACTATCTTTATATAAAGAGTATATTTAGTTGGAGAATAAGTCATATTATATAAGAATTTCTCAATAAAATATATACTCTATAGGGAGTCATTATAAAAAATGTTTATAGAGAATGAAACTTTGTGGTTGATTGGTTTGCGAATGAAGGAGTGGCCTCTCTGGGTTTAAGAAGGTGGTTTAATAAATAAGGTTTACCTAGTCTAATTTATTAGAGGATTGACTTAGAATCCTTTGATAATTTTTAAAAGGATATTCATTAATGTTTAGGTACCTTATATTTTTAATAATATATTATTAGTGGTGTGCATGAATGATGTAATCTCAACTATTTGGTAGAACTTTAAGTCATATTAAAATTATATTGAAAGCACATGGGAAATTATTTCAAAGGGAAATAATTGTCTTAATATGTGTAATATTATTAATATTTGTGTTGGGCCTCAAGAAACTTTATTTTGTAAGTGTGTGTTTATGCAAGGAGACATCCATAATTCTTTCATACACTTAAATTCTTCCTCAAGATCATAGATATGGGAGGGGATATGTTGAGGATTGAGCCTATTGTTGTATATTATGTAAAGGATTATAGGGAGTTTTATAAATTTTTAAAAGTATGAGGATTGGTTGATTTCATGCAAAGAGTGGAAGGTCATGATAATCATGTATTAGAATCTTTTATGAATGATTGAAATAATAGGATGATGGTTTTCAATGGTATGTCTATGGATATTACATAAGATATCATATAACATGTTACAGGAATTAGAATAGAGGTCGCTAATATTTTTAAAATAGATAGACTTTAAATAATAAAATGACAAATTTATAATAGATGGGGAAAAACTCATTCCCTTGCATAATGGTTTTTCTAGGGAGTTCCCTTGTCTATTTGATGAAGTTGTAAATCAAGTCATGTTATACATAATGATGGAAGGTAGGATAATGTGGTACATTTGTATAATTTCATTTTTATCAATTAATTTCATCATCATATCCCCCTAATGTTACCCTTTTGTATTCTACGCTCTCATGAGAGGTATATTTTCAATGTAAATAAGGAGAATAAAAACTAACATTTGCATCAAGTTTTCATCTACATAATCCATAAGTATTTAAAGGGTATGAATAGGGGAAATGAGATCATCCCCATGACACATAAACATGACATTTTTATGAGTATCTATAAATCTAAATTAATAAGTGCATTAAGGGACAAAAAATAAGGTCTAGGTGGAGATGGTAAGCTAGACTATGGAATCAATTCTAGGGACCTTATGATAGATATTCAAGATGTTAGTGAGAAGATGAAATTAGAGGGTCTCCATTTTATTAGGTAATAAATACCTCATTGGACATGGAGGTAAAATATTTTGGGAAACATAAAATCAAGGAAAGGGTAAAATTAATCAAAGACAACTCTCACCCTAAAGTGGATTTTTTTGTTAGCAAAAATTACCTCAACATTGAGTTTAATAAGGTAGTGGAAACATTAAAGGGTGAAAGTAGGGTATAAAAATTGAGGAAGAGATCGAGCTTCAAAAATATATCCTCATATGGTTCATGTGGGAACATTTTTCATTGAAGTAAAAATTCAGAAGCATTTATCAAGAAAACAAGGAGTTGAAGAATAATATCAAGTTTATTGTAGAGGTGAGCAAAACATCTATGAAAGATAGTACTGTAGATATTGAGTCTCTCAGAATTATTTTGCAATATATGAAGTAAATAGGCAATACCAATAATAAATTTAAATACAGTGAATATGACAATGAAATTTGGAAATTATTTTAGGTGTATCATAGGTTGGACATATAGCTAAATATAATGATCAGTAGCTAGAAAGAGGCCTCTAGAGGCAGAAAATTCTAGCCATTCTTTTGTCATTTTTGCATTGTCTTCTTATTATTTTTATTTTATGTTGTAATATATTTTTTCTATAACAAAATTTTATAATTATCTGGGCTTTGAGAGCCTTGTCTAATCTCTCTTGTATAGGGTCGGGTCCCTAGTTCAAAAAACCCTATTTTACCCATAATAAAAAAATATAGTATTAAAATATTATTATTGATTTAGTTCAAGTGATTCTTTATAACATAAACTTTCAACATCTTTTTCTATGACATAGACAAAAAAATATTGGATTGTATAGTATAACCTTAATTATAATCAAGAGTTTTGATATCAACATTTGATTTATTCACCCATAATATCACTAGGAAAATAGATATCCTTAGGTGACTTATTCGTAAAGGATGATTCTATAGAGATTTCATCAATTGGATTCTTTAAAAATATAGGTCACAATCTATGAGGTCATTTATCGATGATGACTTGAGGTGAATTAAAAGTTTTTTATCTTAATATTTATCTTATCAAGCTCATCATCATTGAAGTCAAGGAGGTTTGGTGGAACTATGTGGACTAGCTTAGGATGGCCACTATAGCCTCATAGGTAATTGAAGGTGAAATTTTATAACAACCCTTTTAAATTCTCATCAAAAAATATTTTTTATTACAATGTGTAGTTCCATATGAGCTTCCAAAGTCTAATAATCAACATACCACATTGACTTCTTAGGTTTTTAATAAAACATTCAAAGTAAATAGTAAAATTAAACAAATAGTGACTAATAATTAATCAAATATACTAATACTATTGGATATATAAAAATACCTTATACTATAATCAAAATATATCATTTATTACAATAAATGAATAAAATCAATAATCAATATCTTATAACATACATTCAACTTATAACATGTAGTAAATATTGAACATTATGGTAGAGTTGAAGATCAAACATAGACGTGTCAATCAATATTTCAATTCAATTACTCAATAATGTAAAAATTTACATATAACATTTAAACCCTATATACACTCCATTTTATCACTTATGTGTCAAAATTACAAAATGGAATGACTTCCTATAATTCCACACAAACTAGTCTAAAATCATCTGTTCATCTAATATACAAGTTTGAATTCACCTTGGAAAAAATCTATGTGGGATAATTCACCATTTAATATTTGTTAAATTATCATTTTGGTCATTTTCTATGGTCAATTTTTATACTCTAATCAATTCACTAATTCTCCTTCACTTATCAATTAATGTAATTAATTTCCCTTCTCTAAATCATTCGTTAAATCAAATTTCTCACATTGTATTAATCAAATTGATCTTTGATTAATTGAATTAATCATTCTTGTAATTATAATTCTATGCAAATTGAATTATAATATCCTTTCAATTATTAATTATTCCTTTTTCTTCTCCTTATAAAGGGCATCTTCATTCAAAAAATAATCTTGAGATCTTATGGAATATTCTTTTGAGCTCACTAATTACTAAAGGAAATAATATACATAATTATTCTCTACCATGCATCTTGGAGACAAGATGAAGGACCCACAACGAATTTTATGAGATATTTTAGGGAGTATTCTCAACCCTTCATCTTGGAAACAAGATGAAGGGCCCATATTGATGATCGATGTGGTTATCCATGTGTTTTCTTGAGAATGACAAAATAATATGAAGGGTCCACATTGACCCTAACAAAGATATTTTGAGGAAAATTCTCCACCCTAAATCTTGCATATAATATGGGGGGCTCATATTAATCCTCTTTTAATATTTTGAAGATCTATCATCTACCCTTCATCTTTGACAAGATGAGGGGCTCGTACGATCAATATATGTGTTGATCTTTGTGCCTTGGTGAGGATACATTTGCATCCATCCATCTTGAAGTCAAGATGAAGGGTCCACATTGATTCAAAATTATTATAAATAGACCTCTTTTAATTTGTAATGAACATGCTCAAATTGGACAATGAAGTGTTATCAAATTCTCAAGTCTTCTTGTTCATCACCTTTATACTCTTCATAAATTTCAACTAACTCAAAGTTTAAAAGGATATGTTTCATCATGAAATAGAATTGAAAAAGACCTATCAAAACTACATCTAAACCAAATCATACACAAAGATGATTTTTCCAATGAAGATTTACATTGTATTGATTTAATATTAGCATTGTTATTGTATCTTTGTATTCTCACAAGGTATGATGTGTAGATTATTAGTTATTGATAATTCATTTGATCATTTTTAATTATTGAATAAGTAGAACTTATTATCTATATTCTTATGATACATATGTAAATAGATATATTTATGTGACTTATTCTTAAAGGAATATTCTATAGAGATTTCATCACTTAGATTTTTGAAAAACATATGTTGTAATTTAGGAGGTAATTGATCAATAATAATTTGAGGTAAATTAATTTTTTTATATTAATATTTATCTCATCAAGATCATCATTATTGAATTTAAGGATTTTTGGTGAAATTATTTGGGGTAGCTTAGGATGACCACTATAGCTTCATAGGTAATTGAAGGTGAAAGTTTGTAACAACCCATTTAAACACTCATCAAAAAATTTGATTTTTTTTACAATGTGTAGTTCCATATGATTTTCCTAAGTCTAAGAATAAACCCACCTCATTGATTTATGAGGTTATTAATAAAACATTGAAAGTAAATAATAAAAGTGAACAACTAATGATTACTAGTTAATCAAAGCTACTAATACTATTGGATCTATAAAAATTCCTTATATTATAATCAAAATTCATCATTTGTTTCAATAAATTAAGGAGATCAATAATCAACATACATTAAACTTATAACATGTATAAAATATTGAACATTATGGTAGAGACAAATCTTGAACATAAATGTGCCAATCAGTCATTCAATTCAATTATTCAATTATTTAAAACATTACATATAGATAACATTTCAACCCCTATAAAATATGAGGCCTATTTTATCTCTAAAATGATAATATATATATATATATATATATATATATATATATATATATATATATATATATATATATATATATAATATAGATTGGATCTCAATAGAACATGAATAATATGCAAATATTAAATTCAGAAAGTGTATTTCCAATGAAAGATACAATAGGGGTAAGACCTTATTTATAATAAATGTGATGGGAGGTGACCATTGTAACCAACAAGTCCATCCTTCCTGAGAATCATTTAAATTAATTGGTTAATAATAATCATAATACTTTATTATTTATTTGCATAAGGTTTTCACCTCATGTTTAATAAATAATAAAATATTATTATTTAATAATAAACCAAATTATGATAAGGGTCTAAATTACCCCACTTAGACATTAAATGTTCTAACATTAAAACCTTTAACACTAATATAGTTGGGTTATTCAACATCCTTTATTCTCTCCCTTATAATATCTCATGCACACCTAATTCTATTTGGGAGTTGTTAATACAACTCATATTATTTATTAACATATCTCACTAATACAAATATTAGTCTAAAGATGTGATAAATAATAATGCATTCCTAACATTACTCCATTAGTTTTTACATGGGTGAATACAACATGACTCTCCCCCCCACCCCATCATAAAAAGGACATAGAGTTTGCCTGATAATGTGTCAATTATAAAAGGGAAGATTTTACATTGAGGAACATTGTTCATGTTTTATTGAGATAATATATGTCTTTAGATATAGCCCAATTTAATGTTTTTAACAAAAAACTTCACAAGACACATATGACAATGTCCTATTGACATAAGATTGATTGTAAAACAATATACTAAATATGACAACTTAAAATAATATAGTGAAATACTAAACACTTAAAACAAACTATGACTAATCATTAATTGATAAAGATAAATCTATAACACTATAGACTTAAAAACAACATAGATAAACTAATAACATATAAATAAATTATCATTTTTATAATTAAATCTTAATTTAAAGACTCCTCAAACCTATATGAACCATAATCAATCTAAAAATATTTATTGAAAAAAAAGAAAGACCCATGATTATTAAAAAAATTAAAAATTTATACTAAATTATATTCCTAATAACTAAAACACAAAAAATCTAATGTATGACACACCAAACTAAATGATAAAAAATAAATTAGACATTATAAACATAATCACTTTTAAAAACTATATTTTTATTAATTGTGACACGTGTGATTAGAAGGTATTTAAGTGGTGAGGTTGGGCTCGATCTACAGTCATCAAGAAAGATTTGGGAATCTATTTAGAGAGTTGTTTGAGATCAATATGGAGTGGATGTTAATTTATTTAGTGGGATTAAGATGGATTCTCGATGATTTTTTAGCTATGTCACCACATTATGTGATATTGTGAAAGATACTGAGTTTGATGAGGAGCTCAGATAGAACACATCCAATAGTGTAAATTTATAATCATTATTGGTGATATCAAGTGGAGTGTGGAAGGTTAAAATTGATCCATGGATTGCATTACAGAACACAGTGGGTAAGGATTGAATTCAAAATTCAAATCTAATGATGTTGATTAACATAATTTAGTGTCATTTGAATCATCAAAACCATAAATATTGAGTGAGGATTCTTGTGTGTCAAGGGCATTCAGTCTCAGTATCAAATATCAAACATATATTATTCAAGACATTTGAAATGTCTAAAGAATGTGATGAGTTTAGACTATGGATCTGTTGGTGAAATATTTTTCACTTTGGAAAATATAATATTTCACAATAATTAAGGATATAAAAATCCTCTCCTCTATTAAAAGGGCAGGTTCTATTTATTGAAAATAGGAAAAATAGAAATAAACCTATTTACAATATTTTTAGGTTGAATGGAGTCTTGATTTTTACTACTTTTAACCAAAAATAAAAATAAAAGGAAAGAAGATGAAGGGTCACACGTGAATGAGCAAACACATATTTCATCCTAAATATGATAAAAAGGTATTATAAAAAAGTAACTATTTGTTTGATAATAACAAACTTATTTTTTAAACTAAGAGATATACATGAACATAATAAAAAAAACACATCCACAAATAAAACACGAGACTCAAAGTTCTAAAATTTCCCTTTTATCATATGTCTAAAGAATGAACATAAAGTTTATTTCTTCTTTCCTTTGAAGAAGAATTATAATGAACATCAAACAACCCTTGAATAATTTCCATTTATCCTATTGATAGAGATATGAGGGAATGGCATGACCCTTCACATTCTATTGTGACCTTTGGTATTCTAAATTTAAAAATATTTAAGGAGAAGGACCAAGTATTGAAACCCTTATATGAACACTTATGTTGGTGAAATTGATGACATTCTAAGAATAAGTATTTCAACTAAATCAAAGATTGAGATCCCATCAAAAACTGAAAGGGTTGTAAGAATAGATGCATCAGTTGATTTAGTGAAACATAGAACATTGGGAACTATAGAGGTTTTAGGAATAACTCAATTCATTAGATCATTGAAATAGGTAGCCTCAGGAACCTATGACTTAGAAGGGACAAACATGCCCATTAATAAATTAAAACACTTTATAACTTAATTTGGAACTCCAAATGAAAATATACTAATTTTTTTTAATTAGAATCCATCACTTTGACTTGTTCTATATAGTCCAATAATAATTGGTAAAAAATGGGGACTTCAATTTTTGACTAAGGACTTGAAGTGTAAGGTTGAAATGAAAACTATAGAATTTTAGGTTTCTAAGACCAAATAATCATATCCATTGGGCTATGGATTTGACTCAAAATAAATATAATGATAAATAAAATAAGAAATTGTGACAATAAAGGAAACACATGACATACAATAGGAAAAGAAACACATAACACACACCTAAATCACCTATGGAGAATAGTAGGTGACAACTTACCTTCACCATTTATAATGATCCAAATATTTCCCATTTTCTGGAAGTAGAAGATAAGTTCCATAAAAAATTTCTAAGTATTATGTGTTCTCTCCATATTAATTATGAATCTTGAAAGGCCCCATACATAGGGAGTCAAACTTTCCATGACTTTGCCTAGGTTCTCTTCTTTTTTCCCAAAGGAGGACCAAGCCACCAACTTCAAAATTAGGTTATCTTCCTTTATATCAAACAATTATTTCAAAATATTTGTATGAGTTATTATCCTATCAATTACCATCACACACTCTTCTTCCAATTTGGTTGGATACATAATTCTATTTTCTAATGTATCCTTTAATTGATCCTCTACAACTTGAGTTGATCATAGAGATAGAAACTCTAGAGAGATAGGAATCATAACATCTATGACATATATTATTTTGAAATTATATATTCCAATTGATATTTTATGAGTTATATGATCGACCCATATAATATCTTATAACTATTGTGACCAACACACACCATTTTAAAATTTTCAAATAGGGACCCATTTGATCTTCAAAATTATATATTCAAGTCTCATTCAAGTATGAGATAACTTTAGACTTGAGAATACCTTGGCCTAAATCCTATTATTCATTATTTTTTTGGGTTTAAATATTAGACATTATTTGATAAATTCCAAAAAAAAAATTATGACTAACAAAGACTAATCCATGCTTATTTAAAGTCATTTAGTTTACATGTACATGTTAGCATTGCATGTTTCTCTCACATCAAAAACTATACAATGGCCTAAAAATATTTTATTATCATGTTATCACCACATAAAATATCAATTATATAATTCCCCCAACATTCATACGAAAAAAATTAACTCTTTCATTACTCTAATAATCTGGCTCAATAATATTACGCCACCCTTAATTCTCTTATTTTATCACCAACCTATGTTCAAAAGTTAAAAATATCCAAATTAGTGGCATCCCAGTGTAGTGAGAACATGCCACACATCACTCTATTATTTCATCATCATCCTATGTTTAAAATTTCTAAATATACAAAACAATGATGTTTTGATGCAATGAGATTACACCACATGTCACTATCTTAGTTCATCATCATCCTGTGTTTAAATTTTAAAAATATCAAAAGTAATGATTGAATAGTGAAATAAAATCATGCCACATGTCACTCTCTTGATTCATCACCATCTTCCACCAAATGTCTAAAATATTAAATTCATTGATAGAGAAATGAAATAAGATCATGCCAAGTGTCACAATCTTGCTACATAAAAAATAATGGATAAAGTGACATGTTCTAAAATTCACAACCAAGGGATCAAGTAATAATAAGTCATGTGTCAAACCTAGTACAATTAAAAACCATTATTCCTTTGCATATGAATCTATGTGTCACTCTTATGATAGTTAACTACCACATGACATGATGTGGCACCACCTTAAACCATCATATACAAATAAATATCTAAAAGCTCAAAAGGAGATATAAGCCAAGTTATCAATCAATAAGCTGCCATGTGTCATATATTTATACATCTAGAAGTTCAAACTCAAAATGAACCATGTGAGTTCTGGAAAAAATTATAAAATAAGACATGACTAAGAAAAAAAAAAAAAAATTTAATATTAGATGGATTTATTAGAGATAAATAGGTGACTATGTAGATAAAAAATCAAAAATAATATGTATGTTAAGTAAAGTCCCTTGATATTATATGTCATAAAAATAAAATTAAAAATGGAAAGAGAGTTGTCATAGACCATTATTCTACAATTAATTCCCATAGATGAAATATTATGGCAATGAATTTATTGTTCATAGTTATCCATCATCCATAATTCAATTCAACTACTATTTGAAAAATAGACTAATGAATAGAATAAAATACATAGACATTTGTACCATGAAAAAATTATAATTTACAGTATGAAGAATGAAATTCACTAGTATACAATAATGGAATTGAAAGAGAATACTCATGTACTATAAATACTATTTTTTGAGATATAGATGGCATTTACAGACACTATGTTTTTTCATAGCTCCCTATGTAACAAGTTACTCCATTACTCAAATATTTAGGTAGATATAGACAAAGTACAATAATATAATGATGAATAATATTTAACATTGACTAAATGTGAGTACATATATGAATTTTTATCCATTAAAGTAACATGACTACATAATTTAGTTTCAAAACTAGAGGTATTTCCATGTATCGATGTTTTACATAATTTATTTATGGTTGAAGCATGGAATGATGATATATTCCATAAAATTAATAGTAAGGAACCTATATATTTCATAGCCAGAATTAATTTGAGAGATATTTTGGCCTACCTCAAAGTGATATATTATATTATTTATCAATTGTTTCAAACTAGATCAAAGACAAAAATGTTTGGGAGACTCTCTAGGATTGCAATAATAACCCCAAAAATTATATTATGAAACTATAGCTTTCATATATAGAATTACTTTGAGAGATACTTTAGACTAACTCAAAGTGATAGATTATATTATGTAAAAAGGAAAAATATCCCCATTATACAATTCAATCCAAGATTTGAGATAGACTTGGCCCTTATGAACTGAATATATGGAGCCCCTTACATAGAATATGTTAATGATGTATGGGTCCATTTACTATCAATTATCTTAGATGATAGGAAAACTCATGACACTGGGGAGGTCATTAGCTACAATTTTAAACAACAAAGGTTATCCTATAACAAACCAAATGATCATTTTTATATGATGTCATACTTGTTAGATGTTTTTTGTTCCATAGTCGCCCCACCAGCAGAAGCTCAATGGAAACCAAGGGGAGTGAATAGTATAATATCATATGATTATAATATTTTTCACAATCATAGGTTTAAAAATCATATACAAGTAATTGAAAATGTCTTCTACCCTCTAGTTTATAAGGCTGTCAATGTCAAACATATGCCTAGACTCTCTAAAGAAATGGTAAGATTAGTAAAAATATTTTGTAATTACTAGTATTATCTTGATAAAACCATTATCAAAATATTAGTAACATTAGTAACCCTTTTTATATCCCTAGGCATGTACCAGAAAAATTATCAAAACAAGAGATAAATTATCAATTATCTAACAATGTGAATGCTAATTGTAGATTGGCTACATTAGGGGTTTCTTATAAAACACCCTTGAACATTGAGAGAAAAATATAAGTATTGGATTCAAATCCTTGGAGCTTCCAAAAACATGAAAAATTTCTACCTTGAATTAGTAGAATTTAGATATTTGGATCATAGTGGTAAAGTTTTCAAACACACAAAGAATTATGGAGGAAGGTTAAAAATGAATTATGGTCAAATTTGTTACTTTCATGATGAAATTTTCATGGATAAACAATATGAACATAAAGTGTGGATCAAAATGCATTCAGTTGAGATGACCATGGATATTTCTTAGAAAATCAAATATGATATCCACATAACTAAAAGTGATGTCATTCCTACATAGATCCTATAGAATAATATGGTGGAGAGACCAATGAATAATTAACAAAGAAGATACTTATAGGGCTTTCACCACCTATAACTCTATAGCCATAGGCCTCGTCAATAGATATGGACACTCCTTTAATCCCTCCAGTTACAGTTACTTTTTCCACTCTAATTAAACAAACTTAGCCAACTCCCTTAGTTCAATCACTTATGGTAGGTCAGACTCCTTCATTTACAATGCTCACCTCAAAGACATATTCTATGAGTAATCAAGATAATAGGGAATTGCCTAGTTCCTTCATCCTACCTATAGTTACAATCGAATAAATACCACTAAATTTAATCCACCTAGATTCATAATAGGAATCCCATGAAAGGTACTTAGTAGACACATATATTAGAAAGGGGCATACAATAATATAAGAGGAAGATGAGACATGATATCAGTTACAACATGATGTTGTTCAGAAGACGCCTCTACATGTACATTTTATATCTTTTTATTCTATTTCTCTTCATACAAATGATTAAGAGTAAGAAATAATTGGGGAAAAGAATACAGTATGTAGGTAAGTGAGGTTACATACTGACTCACCACATAAAGTACTCCATTTTATATATTAGTTACTTATTATGACTATATTCTAATCATTACAATAGTAGCTACTACCCAGGTCATGGTTTTATATTTATCCATTTAAGATGTTCTTATATTCATTACCACTTAGGTTGTTATTCATAAGTTAGATTTCAATAATATTTTATGGGTATTTGTATTCATTTAATTATTACTTCTAGTACGTTTGTAGTCATAATTATTGCTATTTAATTTAATTCATTGGTTAGTACCATTTCCATCTTCATAATTACTATTTTTTCCTTAACACTAATAAACCTACAAATACCTATTATTATTGTTCCCTAGTTACTAATTTTTGATGAATTATTTTCCCATTCATTGTTTCAGCCATTCCAAAACTATTCATCGACTCAAATAGTATATCTTATGACATTAGTAACCAAGACATAGTAATCTATTATTATTAATATTCAAGAGTATCCTAATTTATTCAAATGCATTGTCAAAAATCCACATAAAATTAAAATCTCTGGTGATAATATGGTTGATCCTCCATTTCCAACACCTCCACCTACCCATCCATCACTAATGAGACCACCATCAACTTTTCCATATATTCCCATCTCATCTCAAGATCATGTCTCTAACATGATATTAGTGCAAGATGTACCATAGATGTAACTATAGATTATGATTACAAGAGGGGTTATTTTAATTTTTTTGGATTGTTCAAAAAAATAAGATGAGTAAACACAATACTTCAAGCATAATCCCTCAGATTAGGTAAGACATAAAAGCAAATAAAAAATATAAAACATAATCAAAATGATTGTACCTTCCTCATGGATGTTCCTTTTAATCTTGATTCAAGTTTTTTTATGCCTAGATTATAGAGGGAGGAGTATTTAACAATGTCACTAGTGTATTATGGAAACATCTCCCCTTCTCTATGAGTGGTTGGGTTGAATCAAAGTGAATAATGGTTTAATATATTATAATATTTTTACATTATAAGTCTACATAAAAAATATTATTATGCCTAGAGGAGTCATCCTCTATTTATAGCCTAATGACATTAATTATATCCATTAGATCAAGAATGAGACGTGTGGCTATAATAGAAAAAACATTGATTGATTAATTCCATAAATACTTTGGAAAGAGGTTGCATGAATGAGGCATGGCTTCCAAATTATGAATTTATGTTGATATTTCTTACATTCATGATAGTGTTTTCAATTTTTTAAATAAGGTCATGTTAATGTCACAAATCATGATATTTTTTGACTTTTGGATTTAAAAAATAGAAAACTAGCCAATTGATATGGAATTTTTACTTATATATTTGATCTAATTTGATTAGTTAAGTAATCCTGATTAGTTTTTATGTAATATTGAGGGTTAGACAATTGTTCCATTTAATTGGTCAAAATTTTGCGTACAAAACAATAATTTGACTCACAATGAATTAGATGAAACTAATAGTCAGTTATAGTGTATTTCCCCAATTAGAGATGCTCTAATTTGTTTAAGAATACCCATGTCGGGCATGTGGGAAAATTTGGTTGTTTTGGTGATTTGTGCATTATTAGAATAAATCAATTCTAATCATAATTTTGACATGAAAGTGATTATAGTTGAGTGCCTACATGTTGCCACTATTTGAGAAGGTGTTAGTGAGACACAAACACAGAAATGGATTTTCAAAAATTGAAAAAATCATTAAAATAATTGAATAATGGTTTATTCATGTTTTGTCAAATTTTGTTCAATTTATTGAAATTGAGTTCACAATGATGCCCCAAAAGTTGTTTGGGATACTTGGTGGGATGCCCCTTGAGGGGAAAGTTGAAACATAATTTTTGAGGAATGGGCCCTCAAAATATAGAAATAAGAAACTATGTGGCCAAATAGGCTAATAAATATGGTGATCAGAAGAAAATGTGAAGAAAAAAGGACCCCATATCCATATCAAGGTTTCTAGATAAGAAAAAGAATGCAATAGCAGGCTAACAAGATGTAAAAATTCAAAATTTTGAGCTATATATTTACACATGGGGGTGAAAATGATTCATTTTCACCCTCACCTCTTTATATTTTTTCTCTAGATTTGGATGAGAGACATAAAATAAAATGGTGCACATTCTACACCTGAGGCACTTGGTGAGCAATTGTGTGAGAATACCAATGACTATTGGTGAGTAGAGACATCAGTAAGTGCTTTTATTTTTGGTAAAATTTGTCACTTAATGTATTTATTATACTCTAAAAGTAGGAATTGAAGTGATATCACCATTTTTGAAATGATGATATCATGCCCATAAATGGTAGTATCACCAATGAAATAGTGATATCACAATTATAAATGGTGATAACATGATAAAATCAAGTATATTATAGAAAAGGGATAGAAACTCTAAAATAATGATAATGTTAAATTAGTCATAAATGAGGAAATTGGTGACCTATCAAGTGGAACATCACCCTAACAAATGATGAGATTTCCAAAATGGGTAAAAAGTATAAAAATGGTAAAAAAAATTGAGGAAATGGCAAAATTACAAGTGGAAATGAAGAAATCACCCTACTAAATGGTGATATCATTAAAATTATTTGAAGTGTGAAAATGGAAATAATGTGTTATAAACAGTGGAATCACACTAGTAAATGATGATAACACCTTGTAAAATGGTGAGATCATTGATAATAGAAGTACATGTCTAAGTGAAAAAAAGTAAATTAGAGGAAGTAATTGGTTTGAACTTGAATATGAAGTCTAGTTTTAGATAGGTAGAATTATTTACTTGTGATAGGAGGTTTGTGATTAGCTTGTCTAGATATATTTTATTGATAAAGTATCCTAACTTGTTTGTGATTGACAAAAATGGGGTATCTATGTTGATCACTCATGAGTGGTGTTCATGCATCTTATAGAGTCTTTAGTTATGGATAGAGGATTTTTTGGCTTTTGTATAGGTAGTATGATTGAGTTACATCATGAAAATGCCCTGATCCAAGTAGATAGGGCCCTCTTTTTAGCATTAGTTGTGTTGGGACTCAAAGACTATCATGTTTCACTTTCCTAATATAGAAGCAAATGTGACATTAGAGGATGTATTTTTATAACCTATATTACCATCTAGGAGTATATGATTCATTATATGTAATAAGGGTAGTTTATTATACTAAAGGACCCTATTGGTGTCACAGATGATGCCACAGTTGATAGAGTCATGGATATCGATTCACTATAGGATCTTGCATTTATAATAGATGGGGAAAAACCATTTATTGACTAAGAGGTTGTGATTTTGATGACCATTTTAAATAACATATTACTTCTTGATAATTTGAGTGACCATATTTTCATGTTACCCTCATTGGCATTATTTGATCCATGATGGACTCTACCATGTGATTTTCCTAGGGTCTAGTAGTGTTAGCCAAAATGTACACGGATATTCATATGATGGCATGTAGATGGAGGAGTAGTATGGTACCATGTACACTAATGTATTATTAGGCCTAAGAGTACATTTTTATAGAGCAGCCAATGGGTGATTGATGATAATGATAACCTAAGGAGCCATTGGTATATGGGTGGATTGTGATAGGAGGGGGCTAACAAATACATAGGAGATATTTAATACTACAAATGGGCCATATATGAGATGATAGATATTTTATTTGGTGTCCATATATGCACATTATTTTTGGATGACTCAAGGATCTAGTGGTGACCTAATACATGATGATGCTATGATGCATTACAAGGTGCCCTAAATTTATAATTGAGTGGTATATACTTTACCATGTATATATATATTGGGATAAAAGAGGATGAGCCTAAGAAGCCTCACTATGTTTTACATGTTATATGGGAGACTAGTGAGTGGGGGATCCTATTATTAGAGTGGTATTAGTGGCCATATTTTTAACAGTGTATCCAATGGCCTAGGGTTATAAGGGAGGGGTGGATGACACAAGAGTGATTGGGACTAAAATAGTGTGGTGGGCATACTTCAGACCTATGTAACTTAATAAATCAAGGTCACCAAGAGGTGAGTAGCCAAGGCCATGACAAAGATGACATATACTAGTGAGGTCAATGCCTCAATAGGTATAGGGACATAGTATGAGGCCATATATAATAACCATTTCTATATAGGTACCATTATAACATGTAACCTCACCTTATTTTCCCTTAAAACAAATGCCATTTCAATAAGTTGTGCATATGATTATATATTTAGGATCAAAGGGCACTAGAAGTGATCATGAGAGTAGTATTGGTAGTAATAATTATATCATTAGTAGTATAAATATTAGTAAGGATCCTTTGAGTTGGATATTGATATGGGATAGGTCCCATATAAAATTGTAGATGTGTAGGATACTGATGGGAAATATACTTAGGAGACCCTTACTATTTTAGGATGGTTAAGACATACATCATGATAGGTAGGGCCATCTCAACAAGGGGTTTTAGATGAGGCTCAATCCATTATAGACTAGCTTGAGAGATATATTTTAGACAAAGTCACAAATATAGATAAGTTAACGGGGGATGTGGCATAATTACAGAGGTAGATGATAGCAAAGTAGGGTGATACTACTAGGTTATAGGGCTTGATTACTGAGAGAGATACAGAAATCATGAATCTAAGAGTGTAAGTGGCTTAGATAACCACCATATAAGGACAACTAACCTTGATATATGTATATTTGGTGATGTTCCTTGGTTATAGAGATAGGACTAGGGGATATATTCATAAAATCCATGGGGAGTGGTGTATAGCTAGGTAGCTAGTTTCTAAGCATGGGTTATTCAGGGTGCTAGAAGATATGGATCAGGCTAAAGATGACATCATTTGGTCCATGTATAAAGATAGGTATTATAATATTATATATGATATAGTAGTGTCAATATGGCTTAGGGTACCAAGTTTTATAGATCACACATAGAGCTAGAGAATTAACCATACCTATATTTCATGTTGAATTTTTGTGTCAAAGGATCAATAAACCAGCCACCCCCATAGCAGAGAGTTATGGGGCTACCACCATAATATAAACTACCAATACTAGGTATAGATAAAAGTCTTGATCAAACTCATCTAGGATATGACCAGAGCTAGAGCTAATATTTTTAATGTATCCCTATTTTTATATTTTTTATGTATATGTATATCTTGATGTATATATATTTATTTTGAGATGTATACATATGTCCATTTTTTTATCACCTACTGTATAAAAAATCTAATATTTTTTCAATATATATATATATGATGTTGTCTCTTGATCCATGAATATTATAACATGTTATAGATTAGATATATGATATTTATGTGTATGTATGTTTATTTTCCATGATTTTGTTATATTTAAGTTTCCATGTTGATGTTTCACTTGATATAGATATCAAATATGATTGATGTTTAAAATGTTTTTTCATTTGATCATGATGCTTAGATGTTTATGATTAGTTGTATATGCTTATTTTAGAGATGCATGTCTTCATTATAATAGATGTATCCATGTTTTATAGTAGCTTTGTTTTGATTGTGTAAATTTTGATGATATTTATGATGTTGTTTTGGCATATGATCACATGCTAAAAATATTATGAGGGGATTAATTCTCTTTACATGAAATTTATAAATGGATCTCCTTAAACTTGATTATTTAATTTTGATAATATAAATATGCATTATAATATATAAATAATGATAATAGTGTTTTCCACTTGCATAGTAACTAGTTTAGATGAAAATACTAACAACTTGTGATCAAGATATGAAAAATTAAGACCTAAGTGTAAAGCATAATGAACTAAACAAAAATATACCAACAACAAAAGAGATACATATGTTAACAACATAGTATCAAGATATACAAAATCAATACCTAACTATTAAACATAATGCACCAAACAAAAATAAAAATAAAAATAAAAATGAAAAGCAGGATGATTAAAAGTAAATAAAAAAGGAAGAAAAATTAAAAAAATGAATAAATAACAAGCATAACAAAAAAAAGTAAACAAATAAGTAATCCAAGTGAATGTGATTATATAAATAAGATGTTACTCTTAGTGATCTACCTAAAGTTTATGGAGTTGTAGATAGAATAGCATCTCAAACTATATGAAAAGGGGGAATGGAATAATAAGGAAGGGGTGACTGAGCTTACTTTAGTTTCCCCATGCAATTGATTGTTGCCTACATAGTCTATGTGGACATTTAGGCTAAAGGTAGTTCTCCCAGGATTGAGAAATAATAAAATTGATGACAATGATTATAATGAAAGTGATTAAAGAGGAAAATATGGATAACTCAAAACATGGTGAAAGCATGAATGGGATCACAAAATGGTGATAGCATAAATTAGTCATCTCATAAAAATAAATATGAATGATAGTGATCGAGATGTCCTGGGCTACCCATGTAGCCATGTGTTACTTACATAGTTTGTGTGGACATTAGGCTGATAGAATTCTCCACAAAAATGGGAGTGTAATGAATGGATAACATTGTTGATAAAAATTATCATTTTGAATAAATAAAACCCACCCAAGGTAAATGTTAATGCCTAATGGAATAAGATAATCTAAAGATAGTGTGAATGATCAATTTTGATTGAATGTAATGGAGATAACATGGTGTGAATAAATATATTTTCCACCTATGATTTTTTCAAAACCTACATAGTGGTGTATCCACATGATACTCGAATAGTGCCACTGAGAATAGAAATAATAGGTAAAACCACTATCCAATAGGATGACCAATTATGCAAATGGTTTTGTGGCTTTACATCTCTTTTTGGGATTTTCTTATTTTTTAATATTTTTGGGTTATTTAGAATTTATGAATGTTTTTGGTTTTTTTGGAATAAGATTCAAAAGGGATTATAAATAAATGTATAAGGAACCATATAGTAAAGGGTAAAAAAACATAGGTAGGGGATCCAACAATGGATAAACCAGCTATAACTAGACAAACTCACAAAAAAGTGAGAGTGTGGAGTTGGTAAGAAGAGGGGAAACATAAAAGGATTTTTGTTCCATATAAACACCAAGGTGCATAGTAACTTCCCTTAAATAGATATGTCAAGAACAATAAAGTAGGGGAACCATGGAAAAAACATGCTACTATTATAAAATATTTTTTGGAAGGATGTGTTGATGATGGCCAAATCTATATTTGTTGAAATTTACACTAAAGCCGCTTGCAACACTTTTAGGTTATAATAAAGATTCAATATAAGTGAGAAGAAGACAAGGCTTAACTATAAAATGGAAAATTAAAGGAGGGGAAAATAATACAAATGAAGGGAATACCCCTAAGCAAGGGCCCTAATAGACATTTTCAACCAAGTCAAGGATGAAATTTCCTGAGATGTATATGGTTCATGGGCTCATTGAGTTCATATATTTTTTATGTACCTATTTGGTATGCCCTATAACCATAATTTTTAGTGATAATGAAAAAACCTATCCAATTAGGCTCAAATATCCATTTATTTTCATTCTCTTCATTAGTACTTTTTTTATTGTCTTTTAGGACAAGATCAACCACTTTAAATTATCTCAAGATGATACACTTTTTATAACTATGACATAATTAATTTTGGTATGCCTTGAGATGGCTCAATTTGGTTAGTCATTTCTCATCCATGAGTTCCAATTATTTTAGTCTGACCACTCTAGAGTCTTCATCATTAATGATACCCTAAAATGAATGCATAGAGATGGAAACTTGATCTCAATTGGTAGAATGGATTCAAAACCAAAAACTAATAAGTGGTTTCATCTACAGGAATGTGTACATTAGTATGATAGGCCCAAATGGTGGGAAATAATTGTAAGTGCCAATATCGACTAGATTTGTTGATAATCTTCTTAAGGATTTTGACAATGGTTTTATTAAAATCTTTAGCTTGGCCATAACCTTGAGGGTAATAGGGTGTAAACCATATGTGTTTAATATGTAATTTAACATAAAGGGTTTTCATGTACTTGATCTTAAAAAACTTACCATTATTAGATATAATGGAAGAGAATGTCGTAGCAATAAATGAGGTTGTTTAGGATGAATTTGTAAATCTACTTACTAGTTACAATAGTGAGAGGGATTGCTTCAACCCACTTAGTTAAGTAATTAATAGCAGTTAGGATGTGCTTGTGGCCATTAGAAGGAGTGGGGTTTATTTTACCAATGAGATCAAGTCCCCATGAATAAAACAACCAAGGATAAGTAATATGTGAAGTGATCAAGAATGAGTGTTAGTTAAATCACCGTTATTTTTTAAATTAAGGCATTTATTTACATAAGCATATGCATTAGCTTCTATGGTTGGCTAATAATACCTCATCCTAAGGATTTTTTTGGAAAGGACCATTATTCTTGTATGGGTCCCACATATTCCTTTGTTCACATATTTAAGTGATAACTTGGATTCACTTGAATTTAAACATCAAAGTAACATCCCATCATAGCCCCTACTATAAATCATACTTCTAATTAAAGTGTATCAGTATATATTGTGAATAAATGACCTAAGTTGTGAATAAATGAATTATGTTCATTGCATATTAGGTTCAATAAGAAGAATTAGGTCTTGGAATAGGCATATACATATTGGTACTAAGGATAATTAGGACCAAAAATATCACATATAATTTCCATGTTTGGATGATTGTAAACTGGCATGAGAAGTTTTTCAAAAAGGAATTGATATTCCTAGACATTGAAGATATCTATATCAAAGATCCAATGGTTTCTATGGAATTAACTATCTAGTTTTTGCCCTAGGTATCTTCTCAAACTGGAGACATTAAAATTATTTTTTGAGATTATCAGCCATGTTCTTATAGGACACAATTTTCTTATCCTTTATCTAATATTGGTCTATAACCTAATTGACGACCAATTATGAGTTATCATATACAACCAATTATTTAATTTTCTATTGTACTGATATGTGGATCTATGCAATAATTTCCTCATATTATAAAACATTATTGGTGTAAAATAAATTAATTTGGAAGGACTTGGGAATAAGATCTCCCCATGGAGTGATGAATAAAATGTTAGCCCCTAAACCTCAAGTAGTGAAGGGACCTAAAAATTATAGCTTCCATTTACATAATTCTTTAAGATTAAAGATATACTCAAATGGAAAATGCAAGGTCAGTTGACACACATATGATAAGGGTGTTTTGAAAATTTTATCTATGAGTACTTTCCAATTGATGGCCTTCTAATTAAATTATTCAATGCTAACTTCACTGAGGATTATGATCCATTTATCCATATGACCTACCAATGCTGACTTAAAGGAGATATTTGAGAGGATAAAATTTCAAAATAATAATGGTTTTGTTATTCAACATATAATGGCATAGTTTTTGTGATGCAAAGAAAAATTCCAAACACATATTTTTAATATGCATATAATTATGCTCATATTCAACCAGTGTCATGCTCAAATAGTAGACTACGTATTCCTTTCTTTGGTCATCATGTTGGGCCAAAAGTGCCTTCAAGGCATGTTTGGTAGTTGAGATGTAAATCATTACATGATTATCTAGTGTTGGTGGGACCAAAACTAGTGAGTTTTGCAAATAGGTTTTTAGTTTATCAAATTCCTCTTGACACTTAGCATCCCATTGAAAATTGGTTCCATTATTTAGAATATGAGTAAAAGGAAGGCAATGATCATCAAGCTACAAAATAAAGTGACTAAAAGATTTTATTTTTCCTTATAAAATGTAGAGATATTTCAAATTAGGAGGCATTTTTATGATGGCCTTCACCATAGATGGATTGAATTTAATTTTTTAATGGGAAATAATGAATCCTAAAAATTTTCATGAAATGATTACAAGGACACATTTATTTGGGTCAAATCACACCTTGTATTCCCAAAGTCTCAAAGATCCTCCATAGAACTTATGAATCAACGGCTCATATTTTTGACTTTCCTAGAATGTCATCAAAATAATCTTAAATAATGTCATGGAATATGATAATCATGGTAGTTGGTATTTTGTGCCAACATTTTTCAAGCCAAGTAGCATGACTTGATAGCATAATGTTCCCTATAAAGTGGTGATTGTTGATTTGTGTTGATCCTCTAGTGTAATCCTAATTTGATTTTATTATAAAAATACATCCATAGGGGATTGTATTTCATAACCTAATATTAAATATATAATAATTGCTATGTTTGGTAATGGAAAATCATCTTTAAAAAATATTTATTGATGTCCCTAAAGTCTATGAATAAATGAATTCCTTACAATTTATTACTAACTAGAACAATATTTGATATCCATTATGAGTAATCAATTAGGTGAATGAATCATCCCCCTAATAAATTTTCTAGTTCTTTCTTGACTAGGATAAAAATCTATGGGTGTATCTTACATAATTTTTTCTTAATGGTTTTGGTATCTAGGTGTACAACAAGATCTATAACTATACATAGATCAAACCCTAGCATGTCTACAAAATACCATGTGAATATATCAATAAACTCTAAAAGAATTGCAATTATGAAGTCATGATCCTCTCTAGAGAGGTATGTGCCAAGTTTAATCATCTTAGGATCATATGTTATGATAATATACTCTATGGTGTCTTCCACCAATAGTGTAAAACCCTTTTCTAAGAAAGTAGGTACAGAAGGTAAATTGTTTTTGTTTTCATAACACACCCTAATTTCATCCCTAAAATCATGAAACCTCTTTTTATATAGAGTTTGGTCTTTCAATTTAATCAAGTTTGGGCCTTTTTTATTCATGGTCTGATTGAAAATATTCTTGACAAGTTATAGGCTTGATATTGCATTGGATTTAATTTTTGAACTATGTCTGAACTTGAAATGTCCATTGTATGCATTTAGTCTAGAAGAGTTTTGTTAATTAGATATGTATTGGCAATTACATCTGTATTGATATAACTATTTGAATTTGTCATAAATTTGATAAGTCTTGGTTAGTTCTAAATCACATTTTTAAACTATTAAAGCTACCACTTCCAGGCCATTTCACCTCAAATTTATATAAATTACCTAATTATTTTAGAGTTTTATTGCTTCTTTTCTTAAGAAAATTGATCCATGTCTACTTTATTTCAATTTATGCAATATTATTCCTTATTAAATTTTCATAAATATGGGTTTATTTGGATTTGGAATTGATCAAATGACCAAGTCTTTACAAAAGCTTTATTTCAAACTTAATCTCTTTTGAATTAATAGTCTTAGCTATTTTATTTAAAAATCATATTTTAGCTCAAATATATATTTTGGATTCCCTCAATCTAATGATCACCTAGATTATTTGTGAGTACATAGGCAAGTGAGAAGCTTCCACTTATCATTCACTCACGTTATCAGGCCTTTCTTGACCTAACTCTTTCTACCTAGACTATCTGGGTGCTCAAGATCATATTGCATGGCATGATCATTTTTCCCTATCTCCTTGGGCTCTCTCAACTTCTTCACTATCCCCTCAAACCTTCTAGATGTGTGACATCATTTCATGTGGTATGATCCCTATTATCTAGGCCTTTAGGATGTTTGTACACTCCTAATGAAAGTTAACCCTGTAGATGATCCTGACCCTGTAGATGCTAAGGATCATGCCATGTGCCATGATTATGTTCTTATGGGTCCCTAAGTTGGTTTATATGTTTATAAGTTCCCCACTAGGCCCAAGGTGAATGAGATTTAGACACCTATCAAGATATTATTTCACCAAGATCTTATAGTTCATCAACCCAATTAGACACTAAATCATGCCCCAAATGAGTGAATATATGTTATGTGGCATTGACTGCCAACTAAACAAAGCATTGGCATCCTTATCAGCATTTCACCTACTTAAAATTAATGGTAATCTATCTTGTTAAGACTATCATAGATATATCATGTTTTTCCATTTGGACCTAATTGTTGAATCTACTAAATTATTTTAATTCTAAGTTTAATTCATCACTTTAGAAGCTTGAAATTGACTATTTATCTGTTCTTATTATATAAAGAATTAAATCATTTATTTTTTTTAAATGGATCAATTATGTCTTTGGTAAGAATACCCTCATTGATTATTATTTTTATATGCTCTTTGTTCATGTTTTTATACTTAGTCAATTTAAGTAGAGTTCAAGGTCTAATGGCTAGTTTATCCATTTAAAATCTAATAAGTTTATTTTATTTAAAATATAATGGCTAACTATCTTTTTATATGTTCATATTCATCGATATTATGTCACCTATTGAGATTATGAGTATTTGTTTACACAAAACACTTTGGATGTAGCTTCAGGCCTTTAACTCTCTATGTGCCCAAGATCATGCCACATAGCATTATCCAACTCCTTATGGTCCTTAGGATGATCAGGATGAAGTAAGCAACCAAGGGAACTTCTCTATGAATGGGAAGATGCCATGTGGAATCATCATGCTCCTCCACCCTTCTAGATCAAACATGGGTAGTAAAATAGGGGTGAGATCAGATAAGTCCCTATTATGATGCCACATGACATGATATTGATGCTTTGGGACAAACAAGACATGGAACAATTACCAAGGATCCACATATCTCTAGGTGAGTGAGATATTTCCACTTGTCAAGATCTCATTATACCATGGTCTAAAGAAAATTTATAATTTAGAAATCTATGAATTAATGAGAATTTGACACATAATAGGATATATGCATATCAAATACATGCTAGCTTTCCCAAAGTGGTGACAAATGCACACATAGGGTGATCTTTCCAAAGATGATACATGAGCCTCCATAAAAAGAATTAAAAGTTGAAATTGATGCCTATTTTTCCTATTTATCCCATCAAAACTTGGGATTTAGACTATAAGTACAATCATATTTGTGTAGCTATTGAATATCTTATCACCTAACACCAAAAGGATCATGGAAAAAAAATCTAAGTTGAATCAAATACTAGGCTAAGTCAGACAATAGCATGAACATTTAATTTTTAAGAGTAATATTCATAATTGGAAGATTAAAAATTGTGCCCCTACATTTAATATAAAAATAATCCATCAAATGAAGTAGAATTTAACTACAACTTATGTTAGTTGAAATGATGCATCAGTCTAATATTGGCATGTTACCAATATGTATGAAAAAATGGTCCATTCATCAACAAATTTTTTATATTGAATATGAGAACACATTAAGTTGGTACTTTATTTTTTGCCAATTATTTAATTCTTGTAAACACCTAGTTGGGGGGGTGATGCATTGAATATTTTTAACCACTTGCTAGGTGGGCAAAACTGTTGAAATTCTATATAAGGCCAGCTATGAGGTTGAGTTAAAGGCTTTTCCATTTATAATTATAGCTAAAGTAGAGGACTTGGCCATTTTAATTTTCTTGTAATTTATTTCTTTCTTAGATATATTTTATTTTTTCATGAGCTGAGGTTGTATGAAGAATTTTTTTGTAACTCATCTTAATAATCATGGATATTGAATTTGTTTTCCATTAATTATCTTCTATATGAAATATTTTTTAATGTTATTAATTGTATATGAATTTATATGGTGAATTTTAATCCCTCTTATACATAGCTACTTGATCCTTAGAATCTTACACCATATATTAATTTTGGTTGTGCTATGATGTTTAAGTAGAAACTAGTTTCTCAAGAGATTTATCTATTTAACAAAGCAAAAACTATCTTCATTAGAAAGTGAGTTCATCTTTTATGTCTCCCTACTCTCTCTCTATCTTACTATTTTTTATATCTATTTTAGTTTAGCTTTAAGATAGTATAGATTTTAGTTAGTTATTCAATATTTATCTAGACTACATATTTGCCCTTTCACTTTTTTATTTTGTGCATTGTTGAAATAAAATATATTATATACAAGTGCCAAATAACAGTATGTTCATTAACAAATATAAACTAGCATATTCTTCTATACATAAGAGATACCATAGTTTATTGCATAAGTCTTAGAGAAGTAATCCAAATAGGCCCCCTCTATGGAAAAACTAGCATTAGCCAACTGAGGTATATAGTACACCATGACCTGATAGACAAATACCTTGGGGAAGTTGTTTCCATAAGTTTCATCTTTTCAAGAGAGGTGTAAGGGAAGAATTTGGAATCATCACCATTTTATCCTCCCTTATTCCTCCTTTCCCCTAGAGTTTGTGTGGTTGCAACAAATAAACCACTAACAAATTTTCAATAGAAAGAGGGTGTGAATTGGAGTATATTTAGATATATGTCATTTGTTTTGGTCTTATGGCTATGTTTTCCATACCATGTTATGTGTCTAAATAATTCACCAATATCTTGGTGAAATAATAAGGGATGAATAAGATACTATCTATTTTTTATTTTTTATTTTGATCCTATTATATAGCCTTAAACTCACTTATGACATTAGTGTTGATGTGTATTTTGGCATGTGCCAATGTTCTAGGCTTGTCTCTTGACTCACCTCTCTTGAAAGGAGATTCAAGAGAATCTCCCCAAGGTTTATATATACCTAGTTTAGTGCATTTATATTCACTTAGTGCTTCATTGTGACCATTTCATTTCAAGAGGCCTTTATTTTTTCACCTATTCACCTATTATAAGCTTTCAACTTCATTTCAGTGGGTTTTGGGTAGTTGAACAATGTAAAATGTGATATGTTTGTTGTTTATTTTTAAAATGGGTTTTATGTCATGTTGATAATGACATGGTATGCACTCATTAATTAATTAAGACATTTGATTGTATGAAGAAAATAAACAAACAAACATTCATTTAAAACTTGCCCAAAATTAAAGTTAACATATGTAGTGTTTCATTTAATGTGTTTATGGCTGATTTCTAAGTTCATTCCATTGATCTAATCATTCAACAATGAATTTATAGAAATGGAAAATGTATTTGAGAAATCAAGATAGATTATAAAATTATATTTCATACAAACCCTAGCTTAATAATAGATTCAAATAAAAGTAAAATAAAAGGGAGAGGAAAATAAAATAAAAACCTATAATAATGTTGATAAGTTTAGTTTCATGATTGAATGAAATCCACAAACTAGTCCCTGATCTAATCATCACTTATACAATTAAATGTAGAGATAGTGCAAGATTCTAGGAAGAGTAGATAAAGGAATAAAAACCACCACCACCGTATACACCTAAAAATGAAAAAAACAATCCCAAGTCTTGTATTAATCATAGTTACATCATTTGATAATCGAATCTAAGTTTATAACACTCTCCTAGAAAATTTCTAGCCTAACGATAAGAGAGGAGTTGAGGGAGAGAAAATAAAGCAAAAATGTACAAAATTGAAAGTGTGATTGGCCAAATCTCTTGTGTAAGGAGAAAAATCCAACCCTTTAAGTGTAAAATGTAGCCATTATATATAAATTGGGGCATTCTACAGGAGTATTTTCCCTTCCAAATGTCCCAACTACCTCCATTAATACTCCATCTACCTATTCATCTTCCCATTACTATCACTTTCACTATTCATACTATAAAAGAGACTAAAACACAAGTTAAAATAAGAAATTAAGATAAATGAATAGTAAAATTTATATTAAAATGTGAACAAATTTTAAACTAGGAAAAACCAATCGAAATTAGAGGTATCGATGTGTCCATGATTGAGTCATATTTCTAAAAAAAATAGTTTGAGTTTTTAATAAGAGAGGTGAAATTTATGATAAAAAACCAAAAAACTACACAAAATGGCCTCTCCTAGGCCTATTTGATATTTTGTAGGGGTCTCAGCTTATGTTTTAATGTTACTATTTAAAAATAATAATCCTAGTGCTAATCATGATTTTGAAGCCTGAGTAACATGAGGAGGTGTTTTTAATTATTTCCAAACCTAATCAATTTTTTTCTCCCAATTATAACTATGTTTTAAATTTAAAACTAAAAGGAAAAATTAAATGGGGACCCCAGTACATAATTGGGATTAGGACCCCCGGTTAAGTCCTTGCACTAAATGGTAAACTTTCTACATCATAATCAAGGATTTGGGGGATCAAAATCTTAGAGGCAAACATGTTCAAAGAATTGTGGGTGAACCCCATAGATAGTACCTATCATAGAATTGAGGGGTTAAAACCACAGATAAAAAAGGCTTAGGGAATTACAAGGACAAAGGCCCAAGTAACAAATGGAGATGGGGTCCTAAGATCCCCAATGACTTAATCAGGGCTTAAGACCCTGAATATAATTATGGAATGGCTGGGGGATAGCCCAAGACCTAGTAGGGGATCCATCCCCAATAAACAAAGGATCCTAAGGCATAATTATATGTATAATTAGTAAGATTTTAAACTCTGAATAACAAATAAAATGACTCAACCACCTATTTCATACGAACTTGGGACTAAAATCCCAATTAACAAAGGGAATATAAAATGACCCCTTCCTAGACCTAATTGGGGTTTGGGGACCTGATTATATCTAAGGAGTTGGATTTTTAAACTTGTAAAAAATTCAACATGAAAACCCTAATTATAATTAATTAGGAAAAAATTAAACTACATAGACCAGATCAATAATTTCAACAAGTTTTTCACTCAAATAAGTAGGAATCAATAAGCTTCCAAAAGTATGAAATGGGGATCTATGAGTCATTTCTAGGAGGAGATCAAAACATGAAACTTACTTGAATAAGCCTGGTGAATAGGATGGAATGTTTTATAGAGGATGAAATTACATGACATATAAAATGACTTATCAGAGTAAAGTGAGAGACCAGAGCAACTTAGAGAATAATTAGTCCAGAGACTCAATAAGCGGGATAAGCATCCTAAAATTTCATTTTTGCTCAAAGAGTAAAACATGAAACTTATCCACATGAATTAGGTAGACAAGATAGGATAGGTATCAAAATTCTAATAGGTGAAAAAACTAAAGTGACCCCTAAAAGTAGTTACAAGAAGATAATAGAGCAAGCATGCAAGAATCTATTGATGCCTAAAATTGTGTCACAGGTGGTTCTTAGTATTTAAGAAACATTACTCATTTGTGAATTTATATAATCCAATGCATGAGTTATAGGTTGTGATAATCCTATTATCTTTTGTAGAATAGAGGTAAAACAAGTGGACTATTTCACAAATTCACATTAGTTGGTGGTTGGAAGCCACCGTGGCTTAATAGTATATCTTTGATTTCAAAGATGATTTATTCTATTTAAAGTGAATTATTCTCAAAATCTAAGTCTAAAGCTAAACTAAAATGGATATTCAAAATGAAACTAATGTAAAGTGGATTGATTAAAAAAATAAGCAAAAGGAAGGGTAAGGCAGAGAAGAAATATGTTGCTAATATTTAACCCAAACATCATGAAAAAGATTAAGTTTCATCTGAACATGCATTTAACCAATATATGACATAAAGTATCATAATCCCAAATCATATCATGCATTAGGCAAACATATAAGTATAATATTAAATAGTGTAAATAAATACCAAGTTCACTTTAAAGATTCACCCCTACAAGCAAACAACATTAGCACATATGCAAGAAAAGGTAAAGAAAATGAAGAAAACCTAAGAACTTTCAACTAATATATCATTATCAAAAAATTAGAAAATCTACACTAAAATATGCACATCAATAATTCACAAGAACCATTCAAATCTAAGATTTAGACTAGACAAATGAGAGAAAATCCATGATAGCAATTCACACAAACAAATGTGGACAAACTTTGCATAACTCCTTACTTATATTAAATTTCTCAAAAGTTACAAATAGTTTTTTGGCTAAAAAAAATCCCCCCTTTTTACAATGGAAAATACCTCTTTATATAGATAATTCATTAGGTATGCCATTTACTCATGTCAAATATTAAGGATAGCTATCCTTTTATAATCATTATAGAACTTTTCAAAGACTCCAAATGACTAACCTATAGGCCATGTACTTTACAATTTTCACATGCTTTTACAAAATAAAATTCTATTTTCAAATATTATATAATGTTTCTACATAATATAATATCCTAATTCAACTGGCTTAACTTTTAGACCCTCATGTTGTTGCAGTCTTTTGTCTTCCCTACAAGATCTTCATCCTATAATGTTTCTCATTAATAAGTTGGAGGTTGACAATAGGTATCATGAAGAGTTCTCTTTCTTGATCTTCTAATCCCCTAAGATCCTTTTTAGTTATTTATAATGTTTTCTTAATGTTTCTAACATCTCTTACCTTCTCCTCAGAAGACAAAAGTAAGCCCATAATCTTCTTTTTATCAGCCCATGTCTTCCCTTGTCCTTGATTTCTCACTTCCTACATGAATTTAGTAGTTATGTGCTTGAATTCCTTATCAGTGATAAGTTTTGTGGACTCTTTGATCAAGCTATCCAATATGTATAACATCTTGTCTTCCTATTGTTTGAGATCCTTAGCAATGTCCTCCATTTGCTTGGACTAGTTACTCAGGACTTTGATTTTATCCATTAATATAGCCATAGACATATTTAAGTGGGTTAGAATAATTGTTCTGAGTTTAGGGATTTGGTTCTTGGTCAAGGCTTTGATCAAATCTTTCACTTGCTAACTTGAAGCCTTCCACTATCTAACTTGGCTTGTATCCACAGTACTTTGTTTGTTCATTACATCTTACTTGGCCCTAATTGATTTTTAAGGAATTAAAAAAAATCATCCTTGATGTCCTCAAATTGTTTGAACTTGTCCTCTAGGATTGACAAGATAGTTATTCATTCTAAATCCTTATTTTATTGTCTTATTCCCTTGATATCTATTTATAATTACTCTAACTGTGCCTGAGCCAATTGAAGAATATTTTCCTTAAAGATATGATTTTTACCTAGTTTTTGCCCTATCATTAGAGTCAAACAAATAAATGGTTATACCTTTTGGAAAGTGAACTCCTCTCTGCCAACTATGGATTTCTTCTCTATGACCCTTTCCAAGTTGGAAGTTGTTTAGTCAAACTTGACACCAATTAATGATTGACTCACGGTGTAGGGATATCCACATGTGTTCCACTTGACTCTCCTAGAGCATACATCCTTATTTCATCTTCTTTTTATAGAGACAAGATCCATGGCTTGATCTCCTCATGTTCTGGGATGTTGATGGCCTTCATCATTTCCCAAGGGTGTTGTGTAATAGGTACTTTCTAAAATTTACCATAAATGAACCATTATGGAATGATTTGACCATGAATCAAAGTTTCTTCACTAAATATGTTGACTTCACTCAAAGGATGAGTGAAAATCACCTTGGGCTTCTTGCTCTTCATTGTAACAATGGCCATCTCAGCTTTTATTTTGGGGGGATCCATAAGAACTAGATCCAACACTTGCTTCCCCTTTTCTTCCATCTCTTCATCATCTAATTCATAAGATAGTGATAGCATATTTAAAGCATCTTTAATTGTATTAAAAGGGTCTAATGCTACCATATTAACTTCCTCCACTAGTGATCCTTGTTCCTCTACTTGGGATAAAGAAGATGCCATCTCATTAGGCCTTCTCTCTTCTAGCTTATGTTCAACTTGTGTCTTTACTTGGGCACTGATTGATTGAGATGATAGAGGTCTAGAAGGTACACCACTCAATAAATGATACTACCTTATCCCTAATTTTCATCTATTATCTCCTCTATTTTATTCCCTCTACATCCTAGATTCTGGATTGATGTTATGCCCTTTCAATCTAACGGTGACCTTAGATAATGAAGATGCTTTTGTATATATGGGGTCAAAAGGAACAGGTTGGTGATGATAAGGGACATTGATTCCTTTGGCTTTCAAATGTTCTTTAACCTTTCCATGGGGATCCCACTACCTTAGCTTGTCAATTTGAATCTTGAAAGAGGTCTTATGTTCAGAGGTTACCTTAATATTGTCCCATAATGCAAACACAATCCTAATAATGGTTATGGTGAGGGTGTGGAGTAGTCCCTTCCTTTTAGTCTTGAAAAGACCATCTATTCTATTACATATTTTATAAGCCACTTCTTAATTTGTTATCTTGATTGGTACATGGATAGGTAGCTTGAGTGGGGTGTATTGGGTCCCTTTAATCTTGATGATTGTACAATCAAGATATAACCATATGTCCCCCATGGATTCAATAGTCTTATTTATTAGTGGGTTAATCCTCATCATTGGACTCCCTATGATGGCCTCATTAAGGGCAGGATAGACACAATCATATATGAACTGGATGTGATCCCTATACTTAAAGTTATGTAACTTGGAGTAATACTATGATACAGTTTGATTCTTATCAAGCGACCATTTCCTAAGGTTGGGAATTTTTTTTGTAGCAATAATGGCATCTAGAAGGTATGACATCATGTGGAATTGAGTCTTACTCTTTTTTTTTATTGTAGAAAACAATCTACTTAAAAAATTATGATTGCCTCACCTAGAGGAGGGGTGACTTGTTTCTCAACCATGAAATAGACTAAGGGGACCCAAATGTTGTCTATATATGTAGTGGCTTCATTTCCACATAATCTATTCATCATTGTCATGATTATTCTTATTCCAAGTCTGAATTGACTAATGGGGATGTTATTATTGAAGTCAAAAAACACTTTATTTCTAGAATACAGCCATAGGAAAGGATGCTCTTCAAATCATTATATTTGGTCCAATTGTTGATTGTGGTCAGATCTACTTGGGAAATTTGTAATAATTTTCAAAATTGATGGGATAAATGTGAGCAATATTCTTAAAACTACCCTCATGAACAATCATTCCCTTATCTATTTTTCCATCTTTAAAATTTGGAATAAGGATATATATGTAATCTAGTACCTTGGGTTTAACTATTGCATGATGCAGACCTATCATCTAGATGGTGACTATGTTGTAGTAGAGCATTTTTTCCTCCTCCTCTCTTGTGATGGATTGTTGGTTCTCAATGGTCCAAAAAAATCTCAACCAATTATTATCCCTTGTATTTAGAGCTATGGCATCAAACTATATTCCTTTAAAAAATTTCCCTTTTGCATCATAGGTCAAATAAAGTTCCACCTCCTCTCTAGAAACACTTTTACAGGCTACTATAGCTATGAATTTCTCTAAATTGCTTACTAGTAGATTGCACTTTAGCTCTGGATTGAATTATTCTTGCACAAATGATAATTCAACTTTCCTTGGCTTGGTCACAATGAGAACATGGCTGAATTATGGTTCTCATACTTTATAGGGTTTTTTTGAAGGTCTTCTAAGTGCTTTAATGGTGGATAAGAGTTTAATTTACATGTTTCATGCATTATATCTCAATTAGATTGTGTATTTATAGCTTTGCTTTTCTCAGGTCCACAAAGTATTCAACTTGGCATATTTTGTTCATGTGGCTCTGAAGTGGAATCACCATGGAATCTTTCTCATTAATATTTAAAATATGACCATTTGTCACTTTTGGACATGTTTTAATATTTTATTGGTTTTGGGTCCTTTGAAAATTCTACCTTATCTCACATCATTGGAAATATTTACACATATCAACATGGTTTATTGATATCAATCTAAGAAATTGAATTTCATTGGATACTTTTCTATATTCCCCATGGTTGTGACACTTTTCACTTTTGTATTCATCCTAATCTTTATTGAAATGTCAATGTCGATCTCATACCATCAGATTATCTTTGCTTGGATGAATGCACTCTGTTGATCTTGATCTACTAAATTATGTCCCCTACTTCACAGACCATCGATCAAAATGTGTATGCTCATCTACATACCATCAATATTTGAAATATTCTTGAGATTTAATTTGTGGTATTTATTTGTGCCATGTGTCATCTTTACATTTATTCTTAGGGTTTTGAATTTTCAATCTTCATCATGCACTGTTAGATCTTGTTTGGTCAATCAATATTCTATCATATCTCAATCTGAGGGGTGGAACACCATTGACTGCTCAATGTTCTTTTACTAAAATTATGACACTTTTCACATCCTCACTCATCTTGGGTATCTATTGAAGTCTTGACTTAATACGCACCTTTGATCAAAAAAATTATGCTCAGCCACATACCATCAATCTTCAAGGTCATGCTCAAGATTTAATCATGAGTCGTGGCCTTAACACTTGGCATCTCTACACTAGATTTTATTTCCTTTAAATTGTAAACATCAATTTCACATTGCTGGATCATCTTCATATGATCAATCATACTCTATCAGATCATATTTTGTTACGTATCATTGGATCTTTAGTAGGGTTCTTGTGATGGTGACACTTGTCACCTTCTCGATTATATTGGGGCTCCATTGAATTATTGACTTAACACACACCATTAGATCAATATTTCCTAATAAAATTCATACCATTGATCCTTTGATTAGTAAAAAAAATAATTCAAGCTCTGGAAAGATAAATAAATTAAGCTAAAGTCTTAGACTATGGTTTTATTCGTGTTGAAAACATGATAAAACCTTAGGATAAAAATCGTAAGATAAGTTATAAAACATAATAAAGGGGACCTCAAGAATAATAAAATACATGTAATAAATTCTTAGCCTTAATTTTTTATTTTATTCACAAATATAATCAAAACTTTAGGATAATGATTTAGGTTAAGTCTAGGATATAAAAAAATGGACCTTAACGACTAGTTAGACCATGTGGAGATAAAAGGAACTAAGGAGTTTTCAAGATATAAAGGACCAAGTATGAATTTTTATACTAAGGTTTGGTTATGTTGATAAACATGATTAAGCCTTAAGATAAAAATTAAATAATTTTATGGCTCAATTAATTATTCTCATGTAAATTTGAATGCAATTCAAAAGATCATGAGTAAGGGTAATTGGACTAAGGGTTTTAATGTGGTTCAAATGTAGATTAAATTAATTTTTATAGACCAAAGGTTAGTAAAAGATTAATTTAACATTGAATCACAAAACCCTAAGGAAATTCATTCCCAAATGAGATTCCATTGAACCTACAATACAGAAACACAAGAAATAATCATTAACAACATTAGAAGGGGTAAAACAATGATCATTTAAAAATATGTTAATTAATCCAAATGAGAACCATGTGTGGATGATCTTCAAAAAAATATAATGTGCAATCATATTAATGGTACTCTGATCAAGTGATTTTTCAACTTTAAGCTACAAATTTTTTAAAACAAGTGTCCCCATTTTTTAGAAATGGGGGTATGTTGACCTCAACAGAATCCCACATGAGTGTAAGTGAAACAAGACCCTACTTCAAGGCCAAGTGTTATATATGAAACTTTACCATTTAGACTTGGTTGTCATAATGGGATAGGTTTTAGGACCCCAAAGGGCACATAAATTAAAATGACATCCTAGAGAATGCTAAGAGAATTAAGAGAGCAAGCTTCAAATTCAAATTAGAAGGTCAAAAATCCAATTTTATACTAAGTGAAAAATACAAAGTTGACTCACACAATCATGGTATCTCTAATTGTGACGGTTTTGAGTCCAAATTCAACATGAAAATTGAGATGAGCCATCGAGGAAACTTTTATGCTAAAACTAGTTAACTATGAGCATGAGTGAGAGTAGATCAAAAGGCAAAAAAGGGAGGTTCCCTGATTCTTAGAAGAATTAGGGCATGTTATGCAAGTAACAACAAATGGCAACTCTATTGGAAAATACTCTTGAGTATTTTGAAATGATATAAATGTGTCTACAAATTTAAGATCTCCTGTTGAGAGACTAGGTATGGAACATGAATGGATTCAAGAGAGGAGAAGATAGAATAACTAAAATATCAAATAAAACATTCTCATTGATCAAGTGTATGAAAATGAGTTAAATTGCCACTTATTTTAATTTACAAGGACTAGATACTATAGATCTAATCATTAGTCTAGTGAATCCTACCTTGATAACACTTAGATATTTATCCACTATCAGATAGGTATCCATATACCTAGTAGAGTTGCCTCTTATCCCACTTAAGGCCTTGATCTACTACCAAATAGGATAAAAATATTGTAGTGTAGTTACCTGAATCACCTAGAAGTGAGTTTTTTATATATTGACTTTTATTTTATTTTCTTGTCTTGATTTATCCTTTTCCTTTCTTGTTTATCATCTTAACTATAGATTGGGGACCATTGTATCAAGTGAAAGGTAGAACTATATATTTTTGACCTTAGATCTTCACCGTGACAAATTTGTCTAGGCAAACCTAGAAACCATTATGATGTGAATTTTGTTCTTAGTTTTGATAGAATGTCTTCATTGACCAAATATTTTTAACTGATCTTAACACAACTTAAAAAATTAAAAACACATACGATAGCCATACCTTTTAAACTAATTTGGAAATAAAATCTAAAGTTGGAATAATGATGAAAATTGAGAAAAGTAGGACAGGCAAACTAAATAAACCACAAAGTAGGAATGAAAACAAAAACAAAGTAAGAAAGGGAAGAGAAATTATTTATAGGAACTTGCTAGGATAATTCAAACCTATAAGTAGTGTTTAAAGAAATACCCATTGATAGGCAATGGGATGTCGTCACTAGTCAAACACCTTATATGGAAATCATTATCACCTAGGATTTCATAGATTTGGTAGGGACCCAACTATAAGGCATCAAACTTGCCATACTTTGCCCTTTTTTTATGAACCTTATCCTAGAAAAGGATCAAATTAGATATATAAAAGGCTTTCAATTTTTCTCATTAATCAAACCAATGTTTGTAAACCTCTTAATGTTTATTGAAATGCAAAAGAGATGCATCACATTTTTCCTCTAGTTGTATTAGATTAAGGAGGTGAGCTTCTATCTTATCGTATGTTTCCAAGTAGTCTCTCATGAACTATAATGTGGGAATTCTTAGGTTGATTAAAATGATGGGGTCTTGACCATAAACAAGATGATATGATAAATTTTCTAAGGATGAATTAATTTTAGTCCTATTAGACCATCATGCAAACTTCATAACATTATGCCAGTCCCTATGGTTCTTTGACAAGATCTTCATAATTACATGAATTATATTCTTATTAGTTGATTCCTCTACCCCATTATCATGTGGATAATAATTGGAAGATAATTTTAGGATCACCTAGTTATCATAGGTCTGTTTAGTAAATTAAAGAGATGAGAAAGTAAGAGCATTATCACATACCAATATAGTAGGCATCCCAAACCTAGTGATGATGTGTTCTTCTATAAAGTTGATTACCACATTGGTGTACTATTCTTGAATGCTTTAGCTTCTATTAAATGGGTAAAGTAATCAATTATCATAAGTATTAACTTATGTTCTATAGGGTAATTATCATTGATATATTCAATGAAGTTTGATCCCCATTTTTTTAATGGATCAACCTCAATAACTAGCCACAATGGCATTGTAGGGGTATATTATCTATGCATAACAACTTGGCATGGATGATAGCTTCAAACATGAGCATTATCATCTTTAAAAACATATGGCTATTAATATTCTACCTTGAGTATCTTATGGGCTATAACACCCCTTAATCCATTACCAGTTACATATTTTCCATGAAAAAATGAGTACTCCAGATGATTTTTACTTGTTTAGGCATCTAAGATTTATGCCTTCATGATTTATTATGTATAACACACCTGATTTGATCATAAAGTTTCTAATTTTCAAGTGCAAAGCTATTCTCTAAGTTTAATTGAGTTGATTTCAACACTGTTTATTAAGTAAATAGTAGACTAAATCTTGATACCAGTCATCATTAGTAATATATTACATTGTGTACTATTGGAAAACTATATATGGGTTTATTTCAACCATGGTCTTACTAAGTCCTTGACTTCTTATAATATTCATTGGCTAGAGATCTATGTCAAACTCTTGGATAATGGTCATCCATTTCACCCTTTTCTCACACAACTCATTTTGCATTAACATAGCATTTATTACTAGGTCAATCATCACTACAAACACCTTACTACAAAGAATGTAGTGCCTAAAATTTTTAATGGATTTGATCAAGTCATAGGCTTGTTTGTCTATAGTTGAATACCTCAGTTTAGTATTTCATAGAGGAGAAATCATGAATGAGATAGGTATCTCATCTTTGACTTATTTATTTTATGTTAGGATAACATCACTTGAGTGTTCTAAGTTGAATGAATTGATTTAGAAGGGATTTATATAGTTAGGACTGATTAAAACTACTGTATTTACAATTAATTTCTAAATATGAGAAAAAATAATTTGTACTTCAGTCATCCACTCAATATTGACATCCTTCTTTAGCATATTATTTAGTGATTGGACTATCTCTAAATATTGAAATAAACTTTCTGACAAAGTTGATCTTGTCAAAGAATGAATTCATCTCTTTTCTACTACCATGTAATGAAAGTTTTAGAATTGCTTCCATTCACTTAGGGTCTATAGATATGCCTAGTTCTGAGATGATGTGACCTAATAACTTACCCTTTTTTATCCCAAAGATGCATTTCTTTATGTTCAAGTAGATTCCATGATCTATGTACCTCTAAAAGACTACTCTTAAGTCCTTGATGTGGTCTTATCTATTCTTGGAAAATATATTTAGATCATCCATGTATATGACTATACATTTCCCAATGATATCCTTAACTACAGTATCCATGGCACATTGAAAGGTGTCACCCACATTTATCAAGTTGAATGGCATCCTTATGTATCTGAATGTACCCCACTTTTTTATAAACATTATCTTAATATTATCATCATAATTGACCACTACCTTATTATACCTTGAGTTCCCATCCATGAATGACATCAGTTGAGAGTCATTCATTATTTGTATAACTCCATATAACAAAAGCAATGTATGATTATCCTTTTCTTAGGATTTTTTCAAGTTGTGGAAGTCAATACACAACCTTATCTCTCTAATTTTATTTCTAACCAACACCAAATTGGCCACCCATGTGGATTATCTTACAAGGAAGATTATCCTTGATTGAAGTAATTCTAGACTTCTTTGAATATCAATAGTAGTAGCAACAGGTTCATTGGTCTTTATCACTGGTGGAATGGATTAACTCCAATCTTAAGAGGGATGGTATGCATGAGAATAAAAGTGTTTTCAACTTTTAAGGTCTTATTATATCCATGTAATTACATATCTAAAGTATATCAAGTCTTGAATAAAGTCCTTTTTGTTCCTTTTTAGTATATGTCATGCCTAGAATCATGTTCTTTGATTCATTTAGATTGCCTAGATTATAATGTTGTTGTAGCATACCTTTGGTGTGGGATTATTTCCTTTTCTCACCCTTGTAATACATATCAAATAACTATTCTAATGAGACCATGCCTTTTGGTATATTGTTGGTTTTTATATTGATTACCCCTTCCTCATTAGGTTCAAAATCATTCATGTCATATTCATATATAATTTGAGTCTCAAATACATTTGTGTTTGTGATGAAGTCAATGATATGTTGATCATACTTGAATACCTAGAAGTTCATGATATTATCAAGAATGAAAGGAGTAGAGACCATATCCACAAAGAACTTTCTCAACTTGGAGTTAGCTAGAGGTTCCAAATTACTCATATCTATAGCTAATGAATTTTTTGTCTAATTTATTCTATGAGGTAAGGTTTGAATATTGAATGAATCAAAATACTCTATTAAATTACATACTCAGCTATAGTATCTAGATAAATGCTTGTTAGTACAAGCATATTAGCTTATTACATTTTTAATCAATAGTTTAGAGTCATTCAGTACCTTGAGACTGTTAAATTCCTTCTTTAATGTGAATAAGAAGCCATGAACTAGTACATCATTTTTAGCCATGTTGTTCATGAAACCATATTATAGGTGAAATACAACTAGATAATACTTTCCTCTAGGGTTGATGAGCTCTACACTAGCACCACATCTGCTCCTAGATTTGGAATCATCAAATTTTAGAATCCACAAATGGTTTTCAATTGTATGTGTATGATTTCAATGAGTTGGTGTTTCTTAAACATTTATTTCTTCATTGTTTTTATCTATGCCAAGCTAGCACACATTTTGTTTATTAGTTGATAGGGAATTTATAGCCAAGTCTTCAGTGGTTAAATTGAATCTCGGGTTGTCCAAGATACTAATATTTTCATTACTGGGGATTACAAACCCATTATTTTCCTTTAAATGGATTTCTTCCATCTTTTTTATTTATAACTTATCCATTCTTAATGTTGATAATAACTATTGACAACCTTTTTTCACTTAGACTAGCAGGTTTCACCTCCTCATGTACTATGGAAATACTATGAAACAAAGTTATTTTAGGTGCATAGAGTAAAATATCTTCATCTGGATGATATATATCCTCAATTTTTTAAATTTATTATATGAACAACATATTTATAGATAAATTCCTATAATCTTATACCTGTTTCTCGAGTGAATATAACCTAAGTTTTGATTCTTCATACAAGATGCCATTTATTTCATTATATTATGTTATCATGTGAGTCATCTTGGGATCATCTTCAATCCTAATTTTATTAGGTATGTCATGCCATGGTAGAAACATATGATAGAGGTCTATTTCTATATGATCATTCAATGTTCTATACCAATCTCTAATCATAAGCATTAGGTATATCCACTACTTGAATGTTAATAAATTAATGCACACTCAAATCAAAGGCAAACTACATATGGGTGTGATTTATCTCACCAACAACCTTGAACCTTGATTTGTATAACTTAACAAATTTATTATTTGACTTTGCAAGTGTCAAACCTAATTACTGACAAATTGCATAATGCATGACATTTCTAGAAGCACCTAAATCCACTAAACAATTACATAGGTTTTTACCAAAAATATGGATTATTAAGAGGAAATGAGGAGTCTTATTTTTTTATTTGTAAATTTTAATGTGAGAATTAATTTTTCTATTAGTTTCCTTCCCTTTAGGAGTGGATAATATTTTAACTTATCCTTCTGGTTTGAGATTTAAAGTCAAACATTTTGATGTGGGCCTTAGTTTTAGTTAGGTCATATATAATATTATATTCATGTTTTATTACATCTATTGATTTGAAATTTTATGGAGGTGTATATTTATTCTTAGATTGGTGAGATGTTTTAGGTCCTATAGGTAGAAACATGTTATTTCTTGAGTTTTTGTCAAACATAACTTGAGTGTTGTTGAGAGGAGTAGATGTAGTTAATAGAGTTTGAAATTTAATCCTCAACTGGTATTTATTTCCCCTTTAAAATTATTTAAAAGTGTGGACCTAATCTAGGTTTTCTATCTCATTGTCACTTTCAAATGGAAACTCTTAAATCTCCAAGACTAGATCTTTACCAAGGTTTCCTCCACCTTGATTAGATTTATTATCAGTGTGGGAACTAGTTCTAGGTCATCCATATCCTTTTAGAAGATGTTTAAGGTACATATACATTATATATAATAAATATTAGTATGGTCAACTATATTATGTAGCCTACACTAGGTGGACAATGCTAAATCATCTAAGTTCACCACATTAGAAGTATTATTTTTATTATTATAGTTGTTGTTGTCTAGTGGGATAGGTACATCTCCATTATTTGGGCTGATGTTCTATTGTATGTTGATTATCTTATTTTTTGGTGGTGGGTTATTTAGATTATAATTGTTTTTTTTGGCACTTGTCTATTCAAGTTAACCATATTATTTGTCAACCTCTAGACCATTTATTGTAAATTGGCTACTTTGGGGCTAATGCTAGAATTTTTTGGATTTCTTGATTGTGGTTATGGGTTAGCCATAGGTGAATTATGATTTTAAAATGTAGGGATATTAGGGTTTGATTTATTGTGAGTGTTATTAACATCTATCTATTTATTTAGAATTGATGGGATAATTTGTTGGTTGCTAGTGGAAGTAATATAACTACTAGTATTATGTATGGAAATAGTGTTGTTTTGTATAATGAAAACAATATTTGATTATTTACCTATGGAAAAACATTATTTAGAGGCATATAAGGTAGGATAATATGAATTTAGTTCATGAGTGTTGGTTTGTAGACTAGATTTAGGCTTGCATATAGGGCTCCTTAGATTCAATTCATCGATGGAGTGTTGTGTTGTATGGCATGGTTGATCATTAGAATTTGATTGTAAGAACCTAGTTGGCCTAATGAAGGAAAAGGACTGATTATATAACCTTTTGGAAAAAAAAATACTCAAAATTTATATCTTCATTATATGTCAATGATATCAACAAGAGGGATACTAGGGTTCTTCTGAGGAACATAAAAGTCATTGAACCTAAATCCCCCATGTATGTTTGTATGGTAATCATTTATATTTAAGTTTACCTATTTTTAAACCTTTGTTAAAGCTTGTGGAAGTGTGCATTGAAAATGTTCATAGTTTTTTTTGGATTCATATAAGTATAAGCAAAGTGATGATATAGGATAATCAAAACAATAGGCACCCTAAAAAGTTGATGAAAATAGTTTATAAATCATTTTAGGAAGTGATGAATCCAATGGGAAAGCCAAGATACTATACATAGGAAACTTATCCCAAGGATTAATGGAATAGGTAGAAAGCCACATCATCATATTAAATTTGTGTCTAGATCAAGGCATCTTTAAATGCCTAAATATTCTCATCGATTGTTTGAATCCCGTTAGGTGTATATTTTGGGTAAAAATTATTAATATTCTTTGGTATTTCATGGGAAAACCTTGAAATGTTTATAGGGCATCCACTTACACCAAACCAAGTAGGATTATTTATCATTTGTGGGTTCCAAATGGAAATAAATGGGTTGATAAATGGATTTATAATAGCAGGTGAGCTACTAGATGAGTGTATTTGTCATTTTTTATTTCTCTTTGTTTACCCTCAGTTTATTATGTTTAATGAGTTATAAAAATTCAAAATCAACCCCTACTAACTTTGATATCATGGGTATCCATCTTATTTATATTTTATCTTTTAGACTACCCAAGTGTGGGAAACACTCCTAAGTGTTCAAATTTAGAATTTTCTATTAAAATTTTAGTTTTATGTCTATGGATAGGGTTTGGCCCTCCTTCTATCACCAAATTTTTTGATGTGCATTTTGGCAATAAAAAACATTCTAGGATCATCTCTCAACTCACCTTTCTTGAAAGGAGATTCATGATAATCTTCCCAAAGTTTATATCTACCTATTCTAGGTGCACTAATCTTCACTTAGTGGCTCATTGTGACCATTTCATTTTAAGGGGCCTATGTTAGTTCACCTATTCCAAACTTGTAACTTTGTTTTAATGGGGTTTAGGTACTTGAATAATGTAAAATGTAAAATTTGATATGTTTTTTATTTTTTTCAAATAGGATTTGTTCTATGATTATAATGATAGGGTATGCATTTATTCATTCGTTAATCCATTTTATTTTAGGAAGCAAAATAGACAAAGTTACATTTAAAACTTACCCATAAGTAAAATTAGCATATGCAAGGTTTAATTGAATGTGTTTATGACTGATTTTAAAGTTCATTCCATTTATATAATCATTAAATAATGCATATATTATAATGTAAAATGTATTTGAGAAATCAAGGTAGATGATAAAAGTAGATTGCATACAAAACATAACTTAACAAATCATTAAAATAAATCAAAATGGAATGGAAAGGGAAATAAAATAAAATCATACAATAACATTAACAAATTTAGTTTCACAATTGAATGAGGTCCACAAACTGGGCCCTAATCTAATCAATGCTTGCATAATCAAATTCAGAGCTAGTGAAAGCTTCTAGGAAGAGCACATAAAGGAATAATAGCCACCACCACCATATACACATGTAAATGGAAACAAATAATCCCAAGTCTTGTATTAATAAAAAATGCATTTTTTTATAATTGAATCCAAGTTAATTACAATAATTCTCTTAAAAAATTCCCATCATAATGATAGGAGAGGATTTGAGGGATAAAAAATAAATTAAAAATTCATAAAATTGAAAGTGTAATTGGCCAAATATCTTGTGTGAGGAGAAAAATCCAACCTTTAAAGTCTAAAATTCAACCATTATATATAAATTAGGGCATTCTAAGGGAGTATTTTACATCCAAAATGTCCCAACTAACTCCATTAATGATCTAGATACCTCCTCTTCTATTCATTCCCATCACTATTCATCCTACAAAATAGACCAAAAGTAAGTTAAAACAAGCAATTAAGATAAATGAATAGTAAAATTTATATTAAAATTTGAAAAAAAATTAAACTACATAAAACCAAGTAAAATTAGAGGTACTAGTGTGTCCATGATGGATTCATCTTTCTAAAAAACAAACGGTTTGAGTTTTTGACAAGTGAAGTGAAAGTTATGCTCAAAAACTAAAAACTACCCAAAATGGCCTCTCTTAGACCTATTAAAGATTTTTAGGGATCTTATTCTATGTTTTAAATTTTAAATTGGTATAAAAAATGAAATGGGGGCCCCAAGACCTAATCAAGATTAGAATCCATGGTTAGGTCCTTACACTAAATGTAAAGCATTATACATTATCATTGGGGAATTAAGCACTCAAAAGACTAGAGGTAAACATGTTCATGGAATTAGGGGGTGAAAACCCTATATATAATCAATAAAGGAATCAAGGGGTCAAAACCTCATATAATAAAGGCTCAAGGAATTGGGGGCCAAAGGCCTGAGTAGTAAATGGAGAGGGGTTTCCAAGATCCTTGATGACCTAGTCGAGACTGAAAACCATGATTATAAATATGGAATGATTAGGTATTCCCCCCAACCTAGTTGAGGATCCATACTCAATTAAAAAAGGAACCTAATGCATAATTTTATGTATACCTAGTCAAATTTTAAACTCTAACTAACAAATAAAATGACTCAACCACCTATCATAGACCCACTTAGAACTAAAAACCTAATTAAAAAGCGGATATAAAGTGACCTCCTCCCAAACCTAAATGGGGTTTGGGGACTTAATTAGGTGTATGGACTTATATTTTTCACACTTAGACCAAATTAAGCATGACAAAAATGATTATAACTAAGTAAAATTTGAGCTAGATAGACCAGATCAGTAATTTGGACAAGTTTTTCACCCAGAGAAATATGACTTAGCAAGATTATACAAGTATGAAATGAGGATCTAAGAGTCATTTATGGGAGGAGGTAAAAACATAAAACTTACTCAAATAATCTCATTGAACAATATGGAGTGGTTTTTTAAGGTTGAAATGGCATGGAATCTAAAATGACCTATCACAACAAAATGAATGCATTGAGCAAGTCAAAGAATAATTAGTCTAGAGACATAATAAGTGGGATAAGTATCCTAAATAATGTGTTTGTGCTCAAAGAGTAAAACATGAAATTTATCTTCATGAGTGAGTTTTATAGTATGGGATAGGTCTCAGAGGCCAAATAGGTATATAAACCAAAGTGACCACCCCTTGAAGAAGTTGTAGGGAGCTAAGAAAGTAGGCAGGCAAGAACTCCACATGAGTTTAAGTGTAGAAAGACTCTATTTTGGGGCGAAGTGTTATATATAAAACTTTACCTTTCAAAATTAGTCATCAAAATGGAATAGGTTTCAGGAGCCCAAAGGGAATGCAAATCTAAATGACCTCCTGGAGTAGGCCAAGAGAGCTAGGAGAGCTAAGAGATTTAGGGTTTAAATGCAAATTAGGAGGTCAAAACTCTAATTTTACACTAAGTTCAAATTACAAAGTTGACTCGCATAGACATGGTCTTTCTAATAATTATGGTTTTTAGTCCCAGTTTAGCACACAAAATGAGACAACCTACTAAGGCATATTTTGGTGCTAAGACCAACCAATTGTGAACATAAGTAGTAGTAGAGAAAAAGGTAAAAAATAGGTTCACTTATTCTTGTAATAATTAGGGTGTGTTGTGAATGCAACAATACTTAACTTGGATGGGTGTAAGTTCATATCTTGTGAACATTCCATAGCCTGATCATGACTTGCCTAAGAATCCTAATAAATTATGTTAAAAACATACCCATGGTGGATTCAAACTATTGAATAACACATTTAGGAATTTAAATAGGCCATCATCCAAACCCATATATAACATGAATAAGTGGCTTTCCACCTATTTCCCTATTACTTGGATTAATATACTTTCCATTGGTACATAGGTATACCAAATAGATACATCACTTCATGTACTATCTTTGAAAATCTATTTGTTAACCATTTTAATTTTCTTATTGACCTTATTACCTTGTACTATCAATTTTATATATCTTATAGGGAGCCTAATGAACCCACAAGCTCATTCAATAGTCATTTTCAACAAATATACAAGAGGTTCAAAGACCTATTCTTGCAAATAGATGTGGTGGCTATTGAATTTTATCATAGATCATTATATCCTCTAACTTTTATTCTTGTTAAGAGGACCCCATATGTACTCACATCCTTGGTGTCAACTTATCAATAGGCATTCATCATTGAGAAAAAACTATGCCACATGGTTATGGTGTTGATCCACCCTACTCACTAGAAAAATTAAGTGTCCACACCCAAAATACTTAGACTTATCTACCTATATGTTAGGTTGTGGACTAATGTGCACCTTATAATCAAATCTTACCTTAAACTAATGTCAAAATATACTTCCCTATGATAAAATATAACCATTCTGTGGGTCCAAATACAAATTATTATTAATGTTCAACTCTTGATCAGTAGGTTGTTTTGCCTTGTGCTAAGAATCAAGAGTCTTTTGGTGCTTTTACTGATCAATTGTCATTTGTTGTAGGAAGTGATACATAAGTAATACATGGGATAATTTATGAGACTAAATTTTGAGGTTCACAACTTAGAGTCTATGGATGTAGACATGGGATTGATGCTAAAGCAGTGATGTTGATTGAGAATGTCCCATTCAAAAGGTAAGATCTAGTCCTTTAGATTAGTGATGATGATTATTCTCATGATGAAGATATAGCGGTCATATATGGTGAGATCCCACATGAAGATTCAAGTAGCAAAGATCCATGTGAAAAAGAGGAATGATTAGATGCTTCATATAGTTACACTAAAGATTAAATAGAAGAGTTTTAGTAGATAGATGAATATGATGTATGCTATGCATCTAAGATACTTATATCATATGTTGTTTCCCCTACATTTGGAAATATGTCTCTATAAGATCAACAACTTGGTTGTAAAAATTTTACCCCCATCCCTTCATTAGAGATGGAATAAGTAAAAGAGAGTCAAATTATTTTCCTCACATTTGAAGACTTGGGATATTTTAATTAACCTATATAATGGGAATGCAACACCCATGAGATCTAGTGAGATTTTAAGTTGAAAATGACCTGATCAAATACAATTTACACATACTTCAGTGACTAATAATAGATCAAGAAGTTAATTGACTTGGGAATAACCAAGTCCACATCTTATAAATGATAAAAATGATAATATGAATAATACCAAAGCACCCATATTATTTGAAGAACAACCAATAGTGGATTCACCACTATGCCATCACAAAGTAAACATCTCCATGAGGTTTGGTACACAAGTTTCTTTGGTAGGTATTTTTACTTACTCTCATCCCTCACCATAATTAAATGTTTAGGCATAGGTATTTCTTAAATTCTATCCTAGGTGCTTCATGTTAATGGAATTTAAGTACATGTCTTAGTTATATAACATAAATTTGATTAACTTGCAAGAAAACATTGTTAATAAGGTTCTATGAGATAGTTTTTTTTAATGAAAAGGAAAACATAGATGCAAGTACATGTATTCCCTTGGTAGGATTCCTACTGACCTTCTCAAAATACTAAACATGACTATGTTTTATTTTAGGTGTCTAAATAGTGAGGAGATATTGTTTATTTTTAAAAAACATCTCCTCAAACCATGTTTACAAGTTTGAGATAGCTTGTAATTATCCTATAAATATTTTACTTTTGATTTATTTTTCTATCCTTTCTTTGATTGTTTTGATTTTATATTTTATTTCTTGATTTTGGGGTTATTTTCTTGTTTTGTTTTTTTATTTATTATTATTAGGTATGTTCCCAATTGTTTTTTCATGTGGTTCCACAATATTCAATCAAAGTGATGAAATAAAATCCTTCAAGTAGGTAACATAAGTGACACTTTGTTTGAAGGGTGCTTCTTGAGATATTTTGTTTCCTTAGATCCTATCATTGAGTTAGTCTTGAAAGTTGAGATTGTTGTATGTGTCATGGACCTATTTTTTTTGGGTAAGTTTGGGTAAAACTAGGTGGTTACTAAATGTATCCTCTTGAAACCAAGCACAAATTTTACATCTTAAAAGTTTTGAAAGTCAGCTTAGGTGAAACTATTATGATGAAAACCTAGGGTGAAAAATCCATAGTTATACCTTTCCTTTTCCATAGTGGTCCCTAACCATAAAATGATACATAAATAATAGAAAACAAAATAATAATAATAATAATAATAATAATAATGATAATAATAATAATAAATAAATAAATAAAATCAATTTCAAAAAAACTTAGTTCTAGGTGATTTAGGCAACCTCTATCAGGGTTATGGATGTCTGGTTGGCATTAGAGGAAGGCCTTGAGTGATATCAAAGGCAATTTCATCGAGGCTATATACCTATTTATTAGTATACTAATGTCCAATAAAATGTATTCAAGGTATGAATCACTATCTTGATAGTTGGAATCATAGTAAATAATCCTTACTGATCCTATGAACTAGTAAATAAAGCCATTTTAAACACATAGAAGTATAAATATACATGATTTGATCACTTATCTTCTCCCATATTCTCCCTTATTAGATTTAATCATGTTTCATGCAATATTTTAACCATAAATTATGGGTTCTTTGATTCAAAATAATCAAGATTATTTTTCAACAGAGTCACCACTTATTATTGCTTACACAACATTCCTTAATTTTATCACTGGAATCATGAAACCTCTTTTTCTCTAGAGTTTGGCCATCTAGTACAACCAAGTCTGGGCCTTTTTTTATTCATGGTCTGATTGAAAAGTTTATTGAAAAATTGCATGCTTGATATTACATTGGATTTACTCTTTGAACTAAGATTGAACTCAAAATATCCATTGTACGTATTTAGTCTAGAAAAGATTTAGAAATTAGATATATATTGGAAATGGGGTATGTATTGATATAACTATCTAAATTTTTCAAAATTATGATAATTCTTGGTTTTTTTCTAGATAAATTTTTTTAAACTACATTAAATTTCCCACTTCTTGGTCATTTCACCTCAAATTTCTACAAATTACCTAAATGTTTTAGAGTTTTGATACTTCTTTTGCTACATAAATTGAACTGTTTATATTTTATTTCAATATAAAATGACCAGGATTTCATGCAATCTTATTCTTTTACTTAGTCATTTTTCATTTTAATGGGTTTATTTGGTTTTAGGATTGATCAAATGACTAAGTATTTTCAAAAGGTTTATTTGGAACTTAGTCACTTTTGAATTAATAGTCTTATCCATTTTGTTTCACTTTCATATTTTAAATATAATTACTCATTTGGTTTCTCATGAGACAATGGTCTCCAAACTTCCTTGAAAGTCCCTAGGCAAGTGAGGATTTGCCACTTGTCACTCACTCACTTTCATGCTTCTCTTTTGACTTAATAATTTATGCCTAAACTATCCAAGTGATTAGGATTTTATTGTGTGGCATGATATCATTTCCTTGCCCTTTTAAGATCCCTTAGCTTATTCAACAACCCATCAACCCTATTATATGCATGATATCATGCTACATGGTGCGATCCTATTTATTTAGGCTCTCAAGGTAGTCTATATACTCTTGATGATAGCCAACCCTCTAGATGCCCAAGATTATACCAAGTGGAATGATCTTATTTTTCTAGGTCCCTATGGTGGTTCATGTGTTTTTAAGTCCCATGTTAGGCTCCAGATGAATGATATTTAGACACCTATCAAGATCTCATTTCCCTAATATTTTAGAGGTCACTAAACACATTAATTCTAAATCATACCTTGAATGAGCAATTAGATACCACGTGGCATTGACTATTGGCATTCACATTAGCATTTCACCTAGTTGTCATTACTTGGATAACTTCCCTATCAAGACCATTGTAGAGCTAGCATGATTTTTCCTTTGGACCTAATTGTTGAATCTACTAAGATATTTTGATTAAAGCCTAATTCATCACTTGATAGGTTTGAAATAAACTATTTAACTATTCATTTCATTTAAAGACTTAAATCATTTATCTATTTAAATGGATTAATTTTATCTTTGGAGAGAATCACCTCCTTGATTGATATTTTTATAATCTCTTTGTTCAATTTGTTATACTTAGTCAATTTTCCTATAATTCAACATCTAATGGCTAGTCTATTCATTTAAATTCCTATGGTTATAGTTTATTTAAAATCTAACGGTTAACTATCTCTCCATAGGTATATATTCAATTATATTATTCCACCTATAAAAATTCAAGGTGTTTATTTCCCCAGAACACATTGGATCCATAACTAGGCCTTTGATCGTCTTGTTTCCTAGGACCATGTCATATGGCATGATATCATTCCTCAAGCCCTCAAGATGATCAAAATGAAACAAGTATGAGACTTTATAGGTGAATGGGATGATTCCATATGGCATTATCCCACTTCTCCACCCCTCTGAATCAAATAGGGATGAGTTTAGGAAAGTTAAAGGGATGATGCCACATGGCATGATATCATGGATCTAGGATAAATAAGACATAGACCAATAACTAAGGACACACATATATTGGGGTGAGGGAGATATTGCATCTTGTCAATATCTCATTTAATCATGGTCTAAAGAAAAGTAAAGATTTAACTAGTTGTGAGTTAATAAGAATTTGACACATAACATGATCCATACATATCAAGGACATGTTGTATTTCCCCCAAAAATGAAAAATTGACACATAAGGTGACCTTTCCAACCAAGATATGTGGGCCTCCATGAATAGACTAAAAAACTAAAATTAACACCTATTTTTCCCATTTAGCACCTCAAAATCCATTAATTGGACTGAGTCTCATCAAATTTGTGCAATTATTGAATATATTATCACCTATGATAATATTTTAAATAAATATACAATGTATAATGAATATCACATGATATGAACTACAAATGAACATGAATATCACATGATATAAACTACAAATGAACATGAATATCAAATCATAGATCAATTAACACAATGAGATAATGTTGAAAAATCATATAAGATGTTAAAATCCCACAAACATGATTATTCATATATAGAGAAACATAATTTACCAATACGCTTCCTTATTTCCTCACTCCTCTTTATCAACCTTCTTCACAAAACTATGTAATATATTTTTCACACAAAAATGTAACTTTATCACAATCACCTATATTCAATCAGTTATATCAAGTGTAAATTAAAATAACGGTAAAACCTATTTATAATGGGAATGAAGGGAGATGATATTTTTAACCAATGTTTCCATCCTTCCCTAAGAATAATTTAATATTAATTTTCTAAGTAATAAACAATTATATTTTATTATTTATTTGCATGAGTTTTTACCTCATATTAATAAATAATAATTTATTATTATTTAATTACACACCAAAGTAAAATGAGTGTCTAAAATAGCCCACTTAGCCATTAAATGCTATAACACTCCCCCTTAATACTAAGTGGGGATACATGTCATAGTCACCTTAATAAAGAATTATACTATGTAAACATTTTAAGGATTTGAAAACTTTTATCATGCAAACATCAAATTTTGAAATAAAAAGATTTACAATCCATAAACTACTTAAAGTAAGTCTAGGTTAGCATGATCATGAGAGTACATCTCATAGTTTCTCATGAATAATCAACAAGCATATTTAGATCCTTTTATAACATAAGGACCTCCATTACAAAGTATTCTTTTATGTATTAGGTACAAAATTAAAACTTTGACATGAATTTTACTAAAATCACATTACGTGATATATTGTAATGCTTTATAATGAGAATAAGTATATAGAAGAAGAAGAAACACATGACCATTAGGAAGAGGCATTTCCATGCACACTCCCCCTCAATGGCAACTCTAAGATGTCCAAAATTACATGAAACTAACAAAATTTGGCATAACCAAGTGTTTTTGTGAAGATATATGCCACTTATTCATCCATAAGATAAAAATACATATCAATATCACCATTAAGGACTTTCTCTTAGATAAAATACACATGAAATTCAATATGTTTAGTTCATTGGTGCTACACTAGATTTTGTTTATATCTGTACAAATTTGGTTATCACATATAAGGATGGTACCATGATAAAATTCCAATTGAATTTCTCCTAACAACCTTCACAGCCACATGGCTTATTTAAAAACTCTCATAGCACTTCTATACTCTACTTCAGTAGAAGAGATAGAGACAATGGGTTAATTTTTGTTACTTTGAGCAATAGAACCTGTACTAAACTTAAACACATATCCAAAAATATAATTTTGATCTATAATATCACCAACATGGACAGCATTGTAATAGCCATTTAATTAATATAAATGAAGACATGTTTATCTATGGTAAAACACATTTTAAATAATCAAGTCATGTTTTATACAAAGAAATTCACTACTTTGATTATGAAGTTAGTGACATACATAAATCCTTATATGAAATTCATTATTAGATGTCTCCAATATTGAAAATATGATCATCCCCAACTATCATGTGATGCATATACAAAAATTTCACTAATAGTTTAATACTAAGTTTAGCCAGACATTAGATATCTTATTATAAATAACTCATTTTTATAACTTGAGTCTTAAAAACATTTGCAAGCATAATATTATTTTTGCCATTTTCTAATGATTTATAATTGGATATAAAATAATACTGAGGTATGTAGCCTCTCATACATCAAATATGGACAACTTTAGCATGATATATAATCATCTAATAAAATAGATATGAGACCAAAAAAAAAATTAGACATGTTTGAACATAATGCTTAGTAAAGTAAATGATGAGGATCTAATTAACAACACAAACTCTATTTACATTTTACATTTCATAACATATATTATTATCAAGTGAAGCATCTAATCATGTTATCATGAGCTTACCATACTTATAAAATGAAAACATATTTAGCAATTGAAACATATCCTTTTTAACTAAGTATGATATTATTACCAAATGCAATAACTAAACATGACAATCTTGTCAAATGAAGCATGATATTACGTATATAATGTATTTCATTGATAACTCATAAGAATATTAAATAATCATAAATGTCATCATTTTTGAAAAAAAGAAAATGACTATATATATTATTCATTTTCTAAACTAAGTCAAATATATCTATTACAATATGATTGTAATTATCATTTTGCAAAAATCACACTATATAGTGTTTCTAATAAATACCATTATAATTGAGACACTATCAATTGGTTAATATATTTCAATTAATAACATGTAAATAACCATTAAGATATGTAACTCCTAGTATTCTTGTAACATCAGTAAACTCTTAAAGGATGAGAGGAGTTAACATCATGATTCTTATAAAAGAGTTTACTGTGTTGCTTACCACATAAGTATCCCTCACAAGTTTCATGTTGAGAAGAAATAACAAAAAGACCAATCACATTATCATATCAATAAATACCATATAAAATTATAAAATTAGCATGAGTTAATATTTCAATCCATAATTGAGATTCATTTCTACTATGTGATGAAACATAACAGAAAATATGTATAAAATAACTTCAACAATAAAATAACACACATGTATAGCAACATTTGCATATTTTTTTTCCTTTTCTTAGTAGCTTATAAAAATAAATATTTTAATATATATATGTATCTATATTGTCTAAAAAAATGAGATAAGTAAGTCATATTTTGTGATGCATCACTATTTAAACGCCATTTATTTTCATTAGAAGCAAACAAGGTAGCTTACAAAGTAATGATGTTTGTATTATGATCCTAATTATGATTATGATGGTTCTAATTTGATATCTTCCCTTTGTTATTTATATATTATTTTTGATAATCTCTATCTTTTATAAAAAATTTCCATTCTATGATGAAATTTACCTTACAATTCCAATTGAGCTTAGGTTTATGATTCTTGTTATATTTCTTGTTCCCATTTTTAACATTAGCAAAACTAGGGTTAGGTTTATGGTTTTTATTATTCTCAAATTTAGGGTTGAGAGTAAGAATTGCCTAAGTGACATTATCTTTAGAATTAAACTTATACATCACTTTCTCTTCTTGAATCAGAAGAGTTGACATGGTAGTGAGGTTAGGTATATCTTGCTCTGTTTGGTACTTTGAATTCAAAATTGAAATAAAATTATGAAAATCTCATGAATATTAAGATGAATAATGAAATACAAAATCTTATCTTGAATAAGGTTATAGTCACATCCTTCTCATTGAGATTTAATATTCTTAATTTTAGTAATAAAATTAATTTTTCATCAACTTTCATAGGTGTAATTAGCAGTTCAAGAATAAGTTTATTTATCTTAGAAAGATGAGTTCCCTCATGCATAGACTCAAGAATTTTTTAAGCATAGTTAGGAGACTCCTGATTACTGATATGGAGTATGAAATCATCCTTAACACTATGCAATATAATCAACATGACTTCTTATGATTTATGTTGAAATGCATTTGAAAGTGCATGTGTAACATGTCATCCTAACAAAGGGTTTTTCATCCCAAAAACAATGTTCCATAGTTTTTCGGGCCATAAATTATTATATTATTTAGATTTATAATATAATATAGTTTTTTCCATTAAGTATTTGATATTTATCTAAGACAAAGTTAGGTGAAGCCATAGCTTCCCTTTAAGAATGAAACTATAACACTAGATAATGCTTAAAATTGAACCCTTTTTTAATGTAACTTTTAACTTTATTTGATAGTAAAGTCAATTAAAAGTGCAAAAAGTAATATTTATTCAAATATATGCTAAATAGTGTAAAAAAAATTGAATCAAAATGAAATATTTTATGTTACAAGAGTCACACACAAAATAACTATCTAAAATTGTTATTAAAAAGGTGTCAAAACTATAATAGGAGGATTAAAAATAAAAAATAGACCACATAAATGTGTCCATAAGGTGCCAAAACCAAATAATGATTAGTCACATAACTATGCTTGAGAAATGATTGTCTAGGTCAAAAGTTGTTAAAAAATGTCGAATTTACACTAGGATTTTGCACTTGAGTTACTCCACACACAAATCATAAAAAATTTCTAATTGACTAAAAACTAATTTGACTTGACCAAAAATTGAAAGAGCTAGTGGGTTTCGAACACTAAACCTCTTCTTTACAAGGTGTTAGAAAAATAAGAGGCACCAACCCTTCTAAGAGACTATTTATATACAAAAAATAATATATATACTTTTTTATTTGATTTTTTAAATAAAGATATATAAATAAATATATATGGTGCATGTAATTATAAAAATTAAAAGAATAATTTTTTAAAAAATTTAGGTAAATCACTATCTCCTACAATGGGACCTGAGGTTTACTTGCATGGAAATATTGTAGAATTAATAAAATAATTAATTTTTAAATAAATATACAACTATATTACTTTATGATTACATATACCATGCTCCTGTAATATAATGGCACCTAAGTGAAACAAATAACTTCATAACAAGATGAATAAGCCATGAGAAACCTCCAAAATTTACCAACCTTCTTAAAATATTGAAACAAGATAGAATAGAGATTCAAAATTGATTTTTTGATTAATTTAGAATTTCAATTACCTAGGTTATACTATGGTACCCAAGTGACTAAAAGAAATCAATAGAGGATTTAAATCTCCTTTACAGGCTCTATATATGTTTTTAGGAGGCTTAAGAAAATATCTTTTTATCTCTTATAATAATAACTAGACTCAAACAAACATAATAAATTTATTTACTCAATTTTATTCCTTCATAGGTTGTGCTTGGCCATACAATGACATCCCAACTACTTTGAGGGAAAAAATTGGAGACACAAATGCTTCAAGGGGTATGGAAACTATTTTGTTAGGCACAATAATTAATAAAAGAACTTTCAAATGCCAAAAATCAACACAAGAACCTTTAAAAATAATTTTACTAGGTTTATTCAAGAATATAAGATGTAAAAATGGAACCATAGAGAGATTAGGCTAATTTCCACACTTGAAGTTGATAACTAGTTGCTTGAATAGGGATTTAAATGCTTAATATGAAGCTTACTTGATCATAAATATAGATTAGAGGAATCCAAAATATTTTTGAAGAACAAACAATTATTCCAAGGTCATACACCTACCAATAATGGCATCCTAGTTTTGAAAAGTCTTTGAATATCCTCTTTAAATAAATACAAGGCAATTTTCAATATGTTTTCTTAAACAAATGTACCATACTGGCTCTGGGATCATGATAATATTTGAAATAAATATGTAATGTATAATGAATAACACATAATATAATCTAGAGATTAACATGAATATCAGAGTGCATATCAATTAACACAACATGATAATGTGGGAAAACATTGTAAGAGGTTAAAATACCACAAAAATGATTATTCATATATAGAGAAACATTGTTGCCCAATATAATTCCTTCTTTCATCACTCCTCTTTATCAACCTTCTTCACAAAACTCTAAAATATATTTTTCACACACAAATATAATTTTGTCACAATCACAGATATTCAATCAAGTGTAAATTATAATAGGGATAAAACTATATTTATAATGGGGATGAAATGAGATGACCATTGTAACCAATGGGTCCATCCTTATCTAATAATCTTTTAATATAAATTTGATAAACAGTAAACAATTATATTTTATTATTGATTTACATAAGGTTTTCACCTCATTTTAATAAATAATAATTTATTATTATTTAATTATACATGAAAATAAACTAAGGGTCTAAAATAACCCACTCAACCATTAAATTTTTCTAACAACCTAACACCAAAATGATCATAGAAATAGATTCCAAGTGGAATCAAATAATGGGCTAAGTTAGACAATGGTGTGCACATCAAGATCATATAAGCTAAGATTAAAAAATGACAAATAATGGATGTGCACATTTAATTATTAAAAGGACTATTCATATTTGAAATATGAAAACTTATTCCCCTACATTTAATACAGTAGTAATCCATCAAATGGAGTGGAATTCAACTTAAACTTATGTCACTTGAAATGATGCATTAGTCTAATATTGTCATGTTACTAAATTTTTTGAAAAATGGTCCATCCATCAATAAATATTTTATATTTAAGATGATCACACATTAAATTGGTTCCTTAGTTGATCCATATTAGTTAATTATTGTAACCACTTAATAGGGGTGATGCATTGAATATTTTCAACCACCTATTGGATGGTAAAGACTATTGAAAATCTATATAAGGCCAACCATGAGACTAAATTAGAAGCTGGTCCATTTATAATTAGACTTATAGTAGAGGACTTATCCCTTTTCATTTTATTATAATTTATTTATCTCTTAGATTTTATTTTTGCATGATCTAATCCAATATGAAGACTTATTTTATAATTCATCTTAACATTTATAAATCTTGAAATTATTTTCCATGTATTATCTTCTATATGAAATATTTGTTAATATGAATGATATTCATTTTATATTCATGTTTATGATGAATTTGAATCCCTCTTCTATGTATCTATTTCATCCTCAGACTCTTGCACCATCTATGCCTTCTAGTTATGCTATGTTAGCCAAATAGAAACTAGTTTATCATGAGATTTATCTATTTAACAGATCCAAAATTATCTTCATTAGAAAGCAATCTCATCCTTCCTTTATACCATCTCTCTCTATTTTTATATTTTTTATATACATATTATTTTATCTTTAATATGGTCTAAATTATAGTTAGTTGTTCAAGATTTATGTAGACTACATGTTCACCCTTTCACCTATTTACTTTATGTATTGTTAAAATCACTAGATTATAGAGAAAAGTGCCAACCAAAAGTGATTTCATTGAAAAATGTGAACTATATGGTTATTTTATAAATAATAAATACCATATTTTATTTCATAAGTCCCAAATAAGTATTCCAAATAGGCTCATTCTATGGAACAACTACCATCAACCAACTGAGGTATCTAGTATGCCATGACCTAATAGACAAAGACCTTAGGGAAGTTATTATCATAGCCTACTTCCATTTAGGAGAGGTGGAAGGTAATAATGGGTACACATCACTATTTTAGCCTCCCCTCTTCCTATTTTCCCCAAGATTGGGTGTGTTTGTGTAAAATAGACCATGAATAGAACTAATCTTTTGAATCTAATTATAGACCATCGTGTTTACCCATGTAAGAAAAATCTAAATCATTCATTTTAGGTAACAATAAATTAATATATGTTTATATAAATTATTTAACTAACCACTCAAATACCCTTTATTATTCTACATTAGTATCTAATCCAAAGGTAAGATGTGAATCTATAAGACTCTAAGCTTAATGAGGATAAAGTTAAACTTCCCCATCCAGTGGCACCTAAAATAAGTTTTCACTAAGGGATTTATATTTTTATTTAAATTTTTCCTAGTTTTAAAATGCCTTAGAGAGGTTTTCACTAGAGTACCTCAATGATGGATTTTATTTTTCTTTTATATTTTGACCAATGAAGTTCAACTACTCTCGAAACTAGGTGGTAGAGTCTCATGTGATCTCAGAACCTTATTTTTTATCCCCAATTGACTTATCATCTTTGAGATATTAAAATTATATCAAATATTATTATTTATACAATTTTTATAATGGTATAACATGATATTACTAATCCAATTGATTAGTTTAGGATATTGGAGGGTAAGAGTAATTTCAGGCAAAGAAATGATAGTGAAACTGGTATTGGTATCAAATAGGGTTGTGCTAGTAATCTCATCATAAAGACTATAATAGGATTTTGCATCACTACAAGGATCATATTAATTATATGTTAAAGTAATGTTAATTTAAAGATCTGATAAGTCACCCTATGTGGTTTGCATCTAATGCCTCAACTAAATTTATGATTAGTAGTAGAAACATGCTCAATAATATCTTGTTGATTTGGCCCTAAATCTTTCCCTTTATAATATTGATGTTCCTAAATTATGTTAGGAATAAGATACTTATAATTCAAATAACAAGAGGTGAATTTATCATTATATAACCAAGAATGCTCAGAACTATTGGTTCAATCATGATCTACTGAAGTCTTCTTAACAAATACAAAAGGGAACTTGGGATGAGAACCAATATTTTTGTGTCATATGATGTTATCCTATCATGAGGTTTAGTAGCCTTGGGTCTACATGGTAATTGGTTTATTTTGGTAGTTTCATAATGTGTAAGTCATCCTTATTGTTTTAAATATTGATACCCATTTCTTCAATAGTGAAGTGGGAAGAAATTTAGGGAAATTAAGTAGAGGAATTGGACACAAGGTCACTTGGGTTAATGCAATTTGATTGGGGAGACTTAGAGGCTTTGGCCTTGCCATTTTTATGTGTATGCTCAATTCTATGACAATAATTGTATTGGTCATATTCACCTTCCAAATTTTTAAAATATTGGTATGGTTGTAAGTAATGAGGAATAGTGATGTCCATTACAAAATGGTTTATTATTAGGAATTGGTGAAGGGTATAGGGAAATTTACATAGTTCATGGATCCAAGGGCATCAAAAAATTATATTGTAGAGAAACTAAATTTTGATGACATTTTAAAGGGTGTCATGAGTAATAGGCCAAGTAATGATTGGCAAGAAAATAGTGACTTGTAATGGTATTTGGTTGAAAATCAATTGAAGTATACCCCAATATTTTTATCAATTTTAATGAATCTATATTGAGGCATGAATCATTTTCTATAATAACCCACTTGATCTTGTGGTAGTTGATGATAGTTTCAATATAGAGAGGACTATTGTGTAGGGGATAAAGGGATGTCATGTCAATCTAGTCAAACACAAGTTATGGACCTAGAGATAAATTCCCCACTAGTGTTTTAAAGGTATTTGGTTTAATGTCATTGAGTACCTTGGATTGTTGAAGTTCTTACAATATGGTCTTGTGAACTTTTGACATACACAAGATATCTAGGATAGAAATCTACACAGGAGTTTTGTTTAATTGTTCACCAAGATCATATTTATTCTCAATGTAAGGAGGATATGGTTTAGATTTGAAAGGAAAATAGATTTGTATAGGATTATTTTTGGATGAAGTTTTTATTTTTAAAGGTAAGGTGTTGGAAATAGGATTAGTATTTGAATATGGTAAATAATATTAAAGTGTAAACTTCAGATGATGAGTTATAACTACATAATTTTAAGGTGGAGAAGGGTTAATTGATTTAGAAATAAATGGTATAGTAATTGGAATGTTGACCCATGGGAATCATAGAGAAATAATGTTATTATGTGGTAGAAAAGAGCCATAAGAATATTAAGGAGTTGGTACTAAGATGGAAGGAGCATCATTTTGAGGTGTGATAGAAGATTGATGGGAATTAATCTTTATGGTAGTTAATTTGATAGGCTTAGGTGTATTGACCTTGATTAATATTTCCTTGATTCTCATTTTGTACTTGATTTTGATGTTGATTACCAAATTGGCATTGACTGCGAGAGTTGTGTTTGGGAAATGGGTTTTTATAGATACCCATGTTTTGGTTAGATGTAGAATAATAATTATCTAACTTGATGTCACCTTTCTCTAGCAAATCCTAAATGAAATTATTTAGTTACACACATCCATGAATTTTATGTCCTTTAACATGATGGAAATCACAATACTCATTGTCTATATACCATTGAGGCTTTTTTTTGTCTTTGGTAAAATGTTTTGGATTTGGCTAGGTGATAATGTTAGTTGTGAATAACTTCTAAAATACAACCTCAATATGTTTACTAAGGTCACTGAAGAACCTATTATGGTATTGATTCCTTATTAAAGGTGGTCTTTTTAATTTTATGGCTAGATTAGGTAGAGAACTTTGGATAGGTGGTGGTTACACCATCTATACATGTCTAAATTATATTACTCCATTTCCCACAACATTTTTTTTTATAAATGGACTTAGGCTTCTCTAGTGTATTATCCTATGCTTATGGAGGATATTGGGCTTGTGCCTATATATAATAATAGATCTTAACCAATCCTTTGTTTATAAGTGCTTTTTTAATCTACAATCATTTACCTATAATCTCATCAAAGGTATCTGCATAAAAGAGTATTAAGTTATGAGACACCTTTGAGTTAAAATTGGATGTGTAAATATTAGGTAATTATTTATCAGGAAGATTACATTAAAAACGGCTAGCTAATCTTCTCCATCATTGTAATTAATCATAAAACCTTTCCCCATCAGACTATTTAATACTACATAAATAAACCATGGTCAACTCATGCTCTATGTTATAATAGAAGTCCTTTATAATTTTTATGATAGGTCATCAAAGGTGATAACAGATAATTTAGGTAATTTTAATAACCACTCTAAATCTTGTCCACCCAAACTAGATAGAAACAAGAAAAGTAAATAAACATTGTTGTAATATACCTCTTGGTAAGCCACAAATAACTCTTTCAGGTGCTCTTTGGGATTAGAACTCCCTTTATATTTATCAAATTTAGGTGCCTAAAAATTAATAGTAAACTATACTTGAAGGATGCTCATATCAAATGGATAAATACATCTTTCATAAAACTTGTACTTTTTCCATGATTTCCTACTTAAATCCCTAGAACAAGATCTTTTATCTCATGAAAATCTTGAAGAGTAGGAGAACTTTGGGATGGAAGAAGGGTATGTTTATAACTATTGAGTAGAGAATTGTCTTAGTTGGGATAGATGATATGATTAAGATTAAAATAAGTAAGAATGGGTACCTTTTGACCTGAGTTAATTAGGTTTTTGACCTTATAACCAAGATTATAATGTTGGTAAGGTACCTATTACTATTTATTGATATTAGGAGGTACATTAACTACACATTATTTGGTTAGGGAATTTATTACCGATAGGGTGGAATTTACTATTGACAAGTGTAGAAGCTTATTGTAAATAAACTTGATATTGAAAACCAAATACTTGTCATTGGTTGAAAATAATATGTTTTAGGTTAATATGAATCTATTGAGGATTAATTACAACTTGATGTCAAGATGGAGGATTTGAAACTTCTTATTGTGGATTAGTTTTAGTTTTTTTAATAGAGGATTATTGATAACCTATTGTTGTGGATTGGAAGATCTAGGATTTGAATTGAGAGGAATTCGATGAGGTTTAAAAGGAACCTATTGTGAACTAGACACAATTTATTGAGAATTAAAAGTAACTTATCATGCACTAAAAGTAACATGTTGGGAATTGTCTATAACTTGTTGTTGTAAACAAGAGGAAGGGACTTGTTGGGAGGTAATAATGACTTGATGTATATTTGGGAATATTTATGGAGTGATAACATGTAGCAATGGATCCACAAGAGGAATATGTTTATAAATTGTAGAGGAATCTCTAGTTGAAGGGAGATTAACTAAAGGATCTCTTTATTATTGCTCAATGGGTAGATTTTGATCTACAAGTGGAGGATTGCTCATATAATGAGTGGCTAAAGTAGCAGTCAAAGAGTCCATAATTTGAATAGCATGTTTTATTTGTGGAGTGATAAGTTGGATATATGGGATGGAATCTACAAGTTGTCCTTTTCCTTTGCTTGATGATTTTGGAACTTGGCTAGAATTTCACACAAGATAAATTAATTGAGTGGAAGTAAGTTCAAGAGGTATCTCCTCTATTTGGATATGGATTCACACCTCTTCTATTCTTAGGGGTATTTAATCATATATTATTGTATATACCTCTTATTCTTAAATTTTTATCTTTATAAGGACCCAAATTGATCATAAAACCACTCTCCTTTAGAGTTAGTGTTATACATGGTCCCACTTCTTATGTATCTAGGAATTTTGAAATCAAGTGATCCTTGATTTGAATTTTGAATTGATTTGATATGAGCATACACAATGCTTGGTTTTGACAATTCAAAGAAGATTTTGAAAACTTTGAGAAATGATTGGAAGTCAAGTTGTGACTTTGAATGTTGTTGGAATATATCATGCTCAAAGTGGAGGGTTCAAGTAACTTGATGTTTGAGTTAAGTTATAAACTTTATTGAAGTATAATATCAAAGATAACATAATATTTGATTCAAATAATATTCTCCAAGTTGAAATGAAATAGTCAAAAGGTTTAAGAATGATTTCTCAAATTCTCTTAACCAATTTTAGACCTTAAATCTCTAAAATATTTGATCTTGACTTAACCTTTCAATTTGATTCAAATTTGACTTTTGGAATTGACTTTAGTCCAAATTTGATTTTAGTTGATTCTCAAAAGTTGACTTTTGAAAGTTGAATTTGGTTAAATTTTTGAAATTTGAACTTAGTTGACCTTGAAAATCTGACCTTATTTGAAATTTGAAAGCTTTAAATTGAAATTGAATTTGACTCAGAATCAAAAATTAATCATAATTGGAATTGATTTAGAATTTGGATGAGAAAATAATTCTAGTTCAAACAAACTTAATTTGTAATTATTTTACAATGGGAAGTGTAATGACATAATAGAGAAAATTTACCATACCAAATGGATAGTGTAACACTTTATAATGAATCAAATTTGACATAAAAATTAAGCAGAGTGATGCCTTATGGCATGAGATAAGAATGGATCAAAAATTAGGTAGCGTAACACCTTATCGCTCAAGTGTGACATGAAAATGTTTTATACATTGTTTGGTTTAGTTTTGATTTATTTTGGAATTAGTTTGAATTGAAGATGATTATATCAATACATATAAACAAAAACATACAAATAAAGATAACCTTAATTTTTTTGTATAATGGGTTTGCAACACAATCACTAACCTATCAATCTACTTGCTATGAGAGGAAAAGTTTAATTTAATTAAAGGTGAAAGACTCAACTTCTCTTATAGTCCATATTAAATAGTAAATATTAAAGTTATTTTAATTTTTAAATCCCTACCTTAGTTAATATTTTTTTATTTAATAGGTCTTATGCTAAAAAATTTACCATCTGGCTCATTAAATGGTCATAATATACCTTCAGGTCTATGGGCTCAAAGTTTGTCAATGAAGAAATAAAAAATTATAATTTTTATGGGAGAGTATATCCCATTCATGAATGTGCTAGCTATCACTTCTTAGTGATCATGTTAATATATTATTAGATTATTCAAGGGACCATATACTACCTTGGGTATTAGATCAAGTTAGGATCCTTACGTCATAGTGTTTTTAAAATATAATTAATTAGGATTTTACTATGACACACTCCTTAATTTGTATATCTAAATGGAAAAAAAGGGTTTAAAATTAACGTTGGGATATCAAACCATAGTCATGTAAAATAAATACCTATGAGAAGGAAATGAAACCCCAATCACATAGACAAAAAAAAATGGAAAGATATCATTGTTTTTTATTCTCCAGAATCACACTAAGGGAAAGAGAAGAGCATACTGTGGTGAATATTTTTGGAATAAATAAAAGTGACTTATTTTATATTTTTTAGTCACCAAGATCATTATAATAAAGGGGAGAGAATATGCATGTATAAAGTCTCATAAAAACACACAACTCAAGAAGCAAAAATTAACAAAAAGTAAGAAAGCAAATGATTTAAAATAAAAAAAATTAAGCCCAAATCTAAAGATGAGTTCATTTTTAAAATAAACTAATTTTTTTACAAAATAAGGAACTTTTTCTTAAGTCTTAATCCAATTTGTTTGGCCCATGATCCTAAAAAAATATTTTATAAGTTTGGAATGTGGGCGTTAACAAGTATGGGAAGTTGATAATTTGATTATTAAGCTCTCATGAAAATTACACGATGCAATCTTGCTATCTAGTAGAGAGATCCCTCTATTTATCAAGTTTATCTTTCCATTATATAGTAGAAAAATATGGAATATAAAATTTGTGATCCCAATAATAAGCAGGATGATATAGCTAATTTACAAGATGATATCATCGATTACTATGACATTTCTACCAATACCAAAAATTTAGTGAAACAAAAAATAGATAAGATTACCTTGGTGATATAACTAATTTATAGGTAAATATCATTTATTAATAGTTCATTCCCATAGTTAGGGTTTTATATCTCACCATTTAGTAGTTTTAATACAGTATATTAATCCCACTCTTATGTAGTGTGATACATTTGTTTAACAAGGTAATCCTATAGTTTTCTTGAAAACATAATATAGATATAAAATAATATAATATAAATATATTTTTTACACATGTTGACATCATCAATTATGATATGTGAGCCCACCAATATGAAGAGTGATCACACTGATTCATAGAAAATAAAAACATGATAAAATTAGTGAAAAAAGAGATAGGAAAAAGGTCAAAATGATCTTTTCTCAAATTTTAGAGGTACTAGAATGTTCCCAAGAAAATTATGGGGTGCATCAATCCCACCAAGAACTCCATATTTATATTATGATTACAATATGGGTTTGTTTATTTTTTATATTATTCAAAATAATAAAATGAATAAACACAACACCTTAGGAATAATCCCTTAAATTGGGCAAGACATAAAAGCAAATAAAAAATAGAAAACACAATCAAAATGATTATACCTTCCTTATGGATGTTCCTTCTAAACCTGATTTAGGTTTATTTGTGCCTAAATTACAGAGCTAGGAATCTTCAACAATGTCACTAGTGTATTCTAGCAGAATCTCACCTTGTTTATGAGTGTTCAGGTTGAATCAAAGGGAATAATAGTTGAATCTCTTATAATATTTATGCATTATGAGTCTAAATAAAAAATATTATTATGCCTAGAGGTCCATCCTCCATTTATAACCTAATAAGATCTATTATATATATTGGATCAAGGATGAGATGTGTGGCTATAATCAAATTCCATTTAGAGTGATTAATGCCATAAATATTTTGGAAATAGATTTCATTAATGAATAATGTCTTCCAAATTTTTAAAAATATTTCTTATGTTCATTATAGTGCTTTCCAAATTTCTAAATGAGGTCATAATGATGTCATAAATCATGACATTTATTGAATTTTGGATTTAACAAAATAAAAAGTTAGCCAGTTGATATAGAATTTTTACTTGTCCATTTCATCTAATTTTTATAGTTAAGTAATAATGATTAGCTTTTGTACAATATTGAGAGTTGAATAATTGCTCCATTTAACTGGTTAAAAATGCTACTTACAAAACAATAATTTGGATTAGAGTGAATTAGATGAATCATATAGTTGGTTATGGTTTATTTATGTAACTAATAATGCTCGAATGTGTTTTAAAATATGCACATCAAGTATATGGGAAAATTTGGGTGTTTTGGTGATTTGTGTGTAATTACAAGAAATTAATTTTGATTATAATTTTTACATAAAAGTGATGAGAATTGAATGTCTAAATTAATAATTACAAGCTAAGAAATAAGCTAGATAACACTTGGTGTGTATTGATCCACCCAATTTAAGTCTATAATTCAATGAAAATACTTACAAAATGAAAAATGATCATAAAGAGAAAAATGACAAGTGCTGATAAATAAATAAAATTTAGAAAAGAAGAATAATTATTCATCTTGAAAAAAAATATAAAAAATTGGCTTTGCAATCATGATGAGTTAGAACAATACACCATGTGTGTGTGTGTGTGTGTGTGTGTGTGTGTGTGTGTGTGTGTGTGTGTGTGTGTGTGTGTGTGTGTGTGTGTGTGTGTGTGTGTGTGTGTGTTAGTGTTATAGGGGGAGTGTTAAATTAAATGTTATGTGGCCTCCAATAAGCAAATAAGAGGCTAGAGTTTCAACACAAGATATTATTGAACTAGTAAAAATCTTGATCAATCAGTCTATGATTTCATATGGTCTATATATAAAGAACAAACATAGTCACAACCATAATGGTACATGGTAGTATAATTTCATGATGCCTTTAAAATATTAGATTTGAGATTACACACAATATTAAAGGAAGCTAGGGAGAAGTCATACCGACAATTGAACCTATTTACACTCTTAAATATTAATTTAGATCAAAATTATGTAAAAAGTACAAGAGATGATCTTATAGAGTGGAACCTAGCAATGTAATAACTAGTCAAGAAAACCAAACCACATAATTATTTGGATACATGCACATCTCATCTATCTATAATCCATAGGGGAATTTAGTAAACAAGACATTTTTTTGAAACATTGATTTCAACCTTTGTTAATCATTTCAAAACAAAGGTTAAGGATACATTATATGGAATTAGTGATTAATTTGTTCATATAATTGCATTCGATAAGGAAAATATGGACCATACACAAGCATTAAAAAAATGATTTTATAATTCAATGATGACATAGAAAATTATTGGATAATTTTCTTATTATTTTAAAAGTTCCCATTACCAATTTTGAAGTAATTGAATTGGATTTCACATAATATGCTAATGCCTAAAAGAAAAAGGAGCAATAATAGTGGGCTTCTAAAATAGGGGATTCACATATTTAGATAATTACTATATCACCTTCAATTACTACCATAGTAACAAGCTACTCCATATTTAGTGTCACATCATCAAATCCTACTTTTAAAATACCCAGTCCAACTTTACCAATTGTAGTTTGGTCAGTTTGACTTCAAATACCACTAACATTACTAATCCAACATCATAGTCCAAATTTGGAATCTATTTTTTGCATATCTATTTAGATCTTCTTACACATTAATGAATGGAAAACAAAATTAAGTCTAAGACTTATTTTTAGTCTTTGTATATGTAATCATGTTCTAAAAATGAGTTGGTACCCATCCTTAAATATTTATACATGTTTATTCCACAATGTAAAGAGAGAATAATTTTGTAAATTAATACAAGTGACTAAAGTTTTATATAATTTTTATGTGAGTTTGTGTGAAGGTGTTGTCTCTTCCAATTTTTTATGTTTCATTGGGGAATTTACATTAAGTTGATAAATCTATAGTAGGTTGAGTGTGTGTTATTTTTAGGGATAATATTGAACATTATGTTAGTCTCATTAGTTATTTGGTCATATATCATACTTGTTACTTGTTAGTGACATTAGATATGTGCATCAATCTAGTAATAAGAACAACTTTTATTGTAATCACTTAATTTATGCAATTATTCCCTTAGACTCTTCATTATGTTTGTTTCTATTATGTGCTTTTAGATAATTGACAACAGACATTGGTTTATGACATGTGCTAGGTATGGTAAAGTAAGTTATCTTAGAAGGGCTTAATCTACAATTGTATCATAATACCCCTTATTTTATGCCTTAACCTTCCATCATTTTAATATTTTTTTGATAGATTCATCTTAGCTTATATCCACCCATCCACCTCAAGTAGAATTTAGATTTAGAGTTAGAAATATGTCATATCCAAACCATCGATGGTAATTAACTTATTTTCTCACCTCTATTACACCATGTGGTTATTTATAAAATCGAGACCCACAACTCATTACTTGGAGTGATATTTCATCGATCCTAAAAAGATAGAGACCTTCCCATAATAATATTTGGTGTGCATAAAATCCACATCAATGGGATTTATCTAGTGCTAGAAAGAGGGACTAATTATATAAACAATCAAAAATTCACTTGAGTAATAGATAATGGATCCACTAATAATATTAACAAGATCCAATTATTCTTCTAATCTATGATTATTAACACCTTTATAGGTTCACTAGAGACCTAGAATAGATAGAGGTATCCCTCAAAAAGCCATTGCATAACTTAATTCACCAACCTCAAAATTTAACTAAGGTCTAGTTAATTGGTTCTTCCATCACCATAGATGGTGTAGTCCATGATTCACCTATGAATTAAAATTATTAAATTCCTTCAATCTTTCCTTCTAGGGTATGAACTACAAAGGAACATATGAAATCCTTTAAGAATTATTTAGAATTTTTGAATGTGATTCATGAAGATGTTATATGCATATTATTCCATTTCACCATAAAACATGTTTCCTATGATTGGTTTATTAATCTCCTAGAGATTTAAATTACATCACAAAACATGTGCCATGAAACATTCATTTCATAATTTGGGCATGTTACCAAACCTAGTGTAGTATACCAACATTTTGCTAGTATGAAAAGGGAACTTAATGAAATAATTAGATATTTCAATGCAAGATTTAAAAATATTTATGTTAATTTGGATACTACATATAGACATGTTTCCAAATTAACCCTTGAGATGTTTAAAAAATATCTAGATTTTATGACTATAATATTGAAATGCAGTGCTCAAAATATCAATAGCTTATCAGATGTCTATGTTGAATACATTAACATTAATCAAATTTTGAATCATCAATTACAATATATAAACATACCTAAAATAAATCCAATTTTCTTGGCCTTGAATCCCATTTCAAATTATAATCAAAATGTCATGGCCAACAATCAAAACCAAGTCTTCATTCATTTGTCTCTAGCACATGTAGCACCAAACTAGAATCTAAGATTCTTAAATAATCCTAAATCTATGTTTAATAAACAAAATCATAATCAATATTAACTATTAGTTAACACTTATAATACATAGGTAAAAAATTCTTATTTCACCAAAACTAAATTGGATTCCATTTAATGCATGGTGAAGAAACTTAGAAATAAGTTTCTAGGAATGAAAAAATGCCTAGGGAACACTTTAGGGGAAATAAATAATAGTAATTTAACATTTTAGAGAAATAAAAAACCATTCAATAGTTTAGGTAATAAAGCATATCTAGAACCTAATAAAATTCTTGAGATAAACATTTGTGACACAACCTTTCCCAACTAGTGTAGGGTTCATATTACTACACAACATGGTGAATTGGTTAGATAAATTTATATAATGCTTTTGGAATATTCTATAAAAAGATATAAAGATATGAGATTATTCCAAATGATCCTGATTGATCACCATCTAGTGCTTATGGTACCTCTATCACTATAATGGTATTTTACGCATATGACTTCCCATTCCCTTTCAAGGATGAGAATGACCAGAAGATAATACATATGAGATTCATGCTTTTCATTAATTCTAAATAAATAACTATAATCTGAGAAATAAGAATCAATAGCTTGTCATGACTTTCCACACCTCAACATAACAAATCACTCACTCTTCATAAGACAAATAGTAATACTAATCCACCTTATCCTAAAGGAAATGATAAAAACAAATGATAGATCTCCATAATAAGAGTGGATATAACATAGTTGAGGACTTGAATAAAATCAAGGTAAACATTATCCTTCATGAGTTGGGTCAAATTATAGAATAGAGAGAAATTTTGATCAAGGTTTTTACCAATAAGAAATATGCTGATAAATCAAAATATGCACACTAAAATATGGTTGTCTTTAAAGAAAAACTTAAGGACCCACCATTCCTATTAGATATTAGATTTTTTTACAAAAATGTGCATAATTTCTTAGTTGGATCACATGCTTCAACTAATGGGATGTCCACCATAATATGTAAGAAGCTAGGGTTGAATCTTGATAATTGTAAAAGGGTGGTCTTACAAATATACAAATCTATAGTCCTAATTGTTGGGGAATTATTGAACATCCACATGGAACTTGCTTCTAAAATACATGTCTAGAAGTACATAGCATCCTTCTATTTTACATTATTGAGGCTTATGGTCTTCTCCTAAGATACGATTGATCAAATACATTGATTGGATACATTTTGAATTATATTTCACACATGTGACTACCTTGGAAAGGAGTAGCTAACCAGATCAAAGTTGGCAAAGAAAAAAAGATGAAATACACAATCATAAAATACAATGTGTTGTATAAAAGGGAATATAAAGTTTATCTTAGTCAGTTCTTAGTTTCTTACAACCAATAATAAACATGGATATTCCCTTTGTACTCAAAATTTAAACACTTGGCTATGTTGGCATTAATTCACATAAGGCACAGGCCTTATGCACTCACCTGAAGAATAGTTGATAAAGAATAGGGGCCCACATTGGGCTAGTTGTGCAATGGTGCAAGATATCAATTATGGGACTTGGTTAATTCAAAGAGGGATTCAACTAGATACATAGGTGTAATCCTTTCACGGGCTAAGCCTAGTGGCCTATAGTTGCAAGCATTTTGGTAGACTAATCCTTGAGTCATATGGGTGCAAGCCTTTGTTAAACTAATCCTAGCATCATATTGATGCTTAAAGGGGAAAAGGGTTACTTTTACTTTAAGTATTCATACTAGTCTCATGCTTCTAAAAAGGATAGGAATGATTGGAATAAGATCTATAATCATATCCTCTATAGATTTATGATGATATCATATAATGTTTTTGAGGATGCCATTAATGACATGAACACGAAGCTCATAACCATTCCTAAACATAAATGTGTTGGAATTACAACATTACAATCATTTCACATTCAAATAGTAATATAAAGATGTATAAACTAGATAACACTATATGTTAATGTAACCACCTTCATCATTAATGAAGTTTAAAATAGAATATACATTTCATGGTATTTAAATAGAGTATTCCTAGCTCATATTACTCAACAACCTAAAGGCTCATAAGTGAGCTTGGGTGTTTACCAAAGGATCCTTAATGGAATCCATACTACCCCTAAGTATAATGGATGCCATAATAGTACATACAGATCATGTCCAATCTACCAAAGTTTTGCTACTTTATTTTTACATCTCTCTACATCAACTAGTTTGAATTCTTTTTATAACTCTTTAGGAGAAGCTCTACCAGGGTAGAATGCACACATTGATTGTTGAGATGGAGCCTTAGTGATCATTCTCACTAGCTCCATCACATTTCAAACTCTACACTACAATCACCACATATCACTAATCCTATAAAATGCCTTAAAGAATTGAAAATTGGTTAACTACTTACTAGTTGGCATAAAATATGTGATACAACCTCTAATTTGTACCAAAATGACATCGTTACAAAAAATTATTGCCTCACACCGATGTAGATGTCATGATAACATGAATCCTATACTTATTAAAATAAGGGACCCAACATTACCCCATACAAAAATTATAGTCCATCCTCATACAAAGTTGTTATGCTCTTTAGAGTACAGAACTCAGGTGCACTCTCCTTAAGCTCAGTGTTGAAGTATTCAAAGACCTTAATGGCAAGATTGATCTCTTCAGTATCACTATCAATTTTGGTGGATGAGTCACTAAGAGAAATAACATCACTATTCCCTATCACCTTCTAGAATACCTCTACATTTGCCTTTGCCTTTTCCACACTCTCATTTAGGATGGCTCCTTACTCATAGGCCTTAGTATGTAGAGCATGGAAGAGTGATTCCAAGTTTTTTTCTTGTTTTTTATCTAATTACTAAGTATGTTGATGCTTCCCATGATTTGATCCCATTTTGACCTACTCAGCTAAGTACACATGTACCATTAGCTTCTCCTTCTCCTCATTTGCCTAATTTAGGCATGCATTTATGACTAATGTTTGGTTCAAGCAGCTCAAGAAGATGACATTAGATACATTTACACCCTCCTATATGTTTAAAAATAGGTCTTCTACCTATTCAATCTTACTATCAATCTTCTTTTGCAGCATGATATAGGGATCTTATTCTTCTTCTCCTTCTTCTTCTTCTTCTTCTTCTTCTTCTTCTTATGTTGGCTTGGGTTTTAACCTTGGGATCATCTGATCCACTAGCACAAAAAAAAATGTAACCTCTGAGAGGTCTAAAGTATCAACGCTGACCAGAAGGGATGGTTTGGCCTAGTGTCCCCAAAATTTTACACTTGGAAATTTTGGGTTACCCCTATTGAATTTTTTGTCTTTTATTTTATGTGATTCAGTTATCCTTATCAAAACTTAGTCCCCTGAATAAGACTTATATCTTAGTAGTTTTCACTATAATTGCTTTCAATACCAAAATTACTTCAAATTGCTCCATAAGGTTATAAAGTAGTTTCCTAGGTCATTATCAAAAAACCCATTTCTCCATCTTTTCAATAAATTTAAAAAAGTGTTTGGGCTCATTTCTAGGCCAACTCGGGTTGTCTAGGTTACTTTACTTATTCAAAAAGGTGAAGTAAGTTATCTTTACTTAGTTTATTTTATACCTTATAAATGAAAGAGCATGAATAGATCCTAGAAATTCATTTGAATTATTCCCAAAGTGGCTATCCATTGTATTTCAAAAATAATGCTAGCCCTACCCATGGGAATAGCAAACATAGAATAATCTAATAGGTAGTCTCCCATCACAAGATTAATACTATGGAATTTTATAGAATAATTAACTATAGCACCATCAACAATCATGACCTAAAATTATGGAGCTTAGTAAATGAAACAATTCAAATGAGTAGCAAACTTATTGTTTATGAAGTTGTGTATACTCCCAGAGTCAATCAACACAGTCATCTTATGTTTCTTGAGGAACCTACCACCTTAATATTTTGAGTACTAATACCTAAAAGTGCATTATGAGAAATAGTATGCTGAGAATCTTTAGATTCATCTTTAGGTTCTTCCAGACCTGCACTTGAGGCCTCATCATCTTCTTCATCATCAGTGGCATATTTAATTTAAAATAACTTCTTTTCAGCACATCTATGTCCTTTTCTCCATTTATTATTACATCCAAAACTTAACCCTTTTGCACGCTTCTCTTTAATTTTATAAGGGGTTAATCTTGTAGGTTGGGGAAATAATGGGGCTAGGAAATTACATTCATGGATGTTAGTGAAAGGTATTCATTTGACCATATATTCTTCCTCTACCATACATACCATTGGTATGGCTTCATATACTAAATTTGAATAAACATGTGAATCTCCATTTGGATATTATCTTATAGACTACCCAAAAACATTTTAGTCAAATTTGCCTTAGTGATGTCATCCACATGTAAGGAAAGATTTTATAATTGATGAATATAATCCTTCATAGTCCCTATTTTTTATAGTTTATCTAGCTGACTGAAGTAATTTTCTAAGACATTATTGTGATAGCGGATCTATATCTCCTCAAAAATACAAACTAGGAAACCTGAAGTCCCTTATTTTTCTTTTGAGAACATAACTATCTATACCAAATGATTTGCTCATGTTCCAAATATAAAGATGCCATGCCCACCTTATACACACATGGATTTTGATATAGATTAAATAAATTTTCTATTTTATTGATCCAAGTGAGTATATCCTTACCATCAAACTTTCACAAGTCTACTTTTGGCAATTTTTACTTCAAACCAAGATTGGAGAAGTGATTTTTTGAATGGGGCAAATCTAGCTAGAATGGTGGATGATTATTTTGTAAAGGATGAGATGTAAGATTGGATAATTTACCACTTATAAGTGTCAATTTATCCTTTAAAACATTTAGGTCCCCTCTTACCCCAATGATGTCCCATTTGACTGCATTAGATCATCTTTTTGCATCATGCTTTGAAAATCTAATTGAAGTTGGTGACCCACCTCAAAAACAAATAGATCAGAAGTGTGAAACTCCATATCATTATTTTGAGGAATTTTTTGAGTTTATTGACCTTTCTTGCATCCATGAATGTTAGGACCAGCCATGCAAAATCCTAGTATAGAGGGTTACAACCACAAAAAAAGTGTACCGGTAGATTATACCATTACAATCATCTCACCAAGATGAATCCAATGACTTTTAATGAGAACAAGGGTGAAAATTTTTATCTTGAAAATTGTACAGATAGATTAATCCATTATGATTGTATCACTAAGATGAATCCAATGACTGTTAATTTTTATAACGGTGAAAAAAATTCCAAATTTTTTTACTATTTTTTTCAAAAAGGCACTTCGAACAATATTGCACTAATAAAATAGTTAAATTCTTCCTTGATCTCAAGTTATGTTTTTTAATCCTTCCACTTGTAGGAGACCCACAACATCATATCCAAAAAAACATTGTAGAAACCTACCCAAATTGAACCTTTGAGACCATTTTTAATGAAATTACTTATATGTTCACATAATAGAATATTATATTGCATAAATAAGAGTAGAATATGTAGATCCATAATAATAATTGATAAAAGAGTAGAATTATAGATAAATATAGTTGAGTCACTTAGAATGGGAAACCTATACAATAATTCAATAAGATAATAATTCACAATATGATGATCAAATACTAACCACTACCTCCTATATATACTCCACTTATCCATGGTTATTCCATAGGCCAACCTTATTAATAACATAGAGAGATGCAACAAGATAATATAAGAGGTATGTAAGAAACAACTTGGCCCCATATATTCCTAAACATTCCATAAGTTAAGATCATATCATTGACCCTTAAAAATTATTCCAAAATGAATATATATAGACCCAAGGCCTACTTGCTCATTGCCCCTATGGAAAATATTGTTATAACCGTAATCATGTCTCAAAATGATAAAAGAGAACATGGGGATAAGAGATCTAGATTAAATCTTCTTCCTTGATGAAACAACTTAGATGCATGATGATTTGGTTAGGATCTAATGTGAGTTCCATCATAACCATTAAGCCCCTTTGTTGCCTTATGCCTTTTTTGGTTTTGCATCCTGCAATGTTGATGTTATAATGTTATTATGTGTTCATCAGTATATATGATATAAGGTGGCATGAATGTCATGATTAAGGGGACTAAAAACAAGGCTATCATATGATACCAAGGCTCTAATATGCCACCAAGGCTATGAGATTTCATAAAAAATCTATAAAAAACTATGCAGTGTTGTAAATACTTGGATAGGTTGTGCATAGGCCTATTCCTTCACATTTGGAAACATTGTTAATTGTTATGATAAAACACATATATGGCACAAGGAACATTATAAAAAGTCTCAAAATATGAAATATTTGACAAATAAATTGAATTATAAACCTTTCCTAAGCTAAATAATTCCAAATTCTTAATTTTATATCTTAACAGTATGCAATTAAATTTTTCCTCGGGGATACATTTATGCAAATAAAAGTTGGGTCTCCATTTTGATGGAAATAAATTATTTCATATGTATTTCAATATAACACTCCTTTATTAGGCATATAGTGACCCTCCTTGAGCCTTAGATCTCTTTTTTCTACCTTTTTCAACTCTTTAGAATAATTTCCATATAATAGGAAGTGAATAATATGGGCATACAATTATTATTGATTTGTTTATGTTTGGTCTACCTACATAACAGTGATTGGTGGATCTATATTAGTGATGATCTAAAATAAATTGAATTATTACCATTTTGGTTGGCTTACCACCTTAAATATTATATTCATGTAGTTTGCCTATCCATTTTCCCCTTCATTCTCTAAATTAATTTCATCCAACCATTAGCTTCACTTATGAATTGAGTACAATAACCTACACTTTATTTTGGAGTATGTAGTGTCTATACTTCTTGATGGATTTTAAAAAATCATAAGATTGTTTTTATAATATATAATATTTATTTTTACATATTTTAAATTATTACTCATAAAGTTAAGGGTATGTTCTCTTAAATCAGTCATTTATGTTAACAGGGTTGTTATTATGTGATCTAAAGAAAATAAATATAGATAGAAGTATTTTATGAAATATGGACTAATCAATATTGGATCTTCATGATGGAATATTTGACTTCTTATAAATTATTATTCACTTGATAATTCCACTTTATCTTTGCATCTTATTTCAAAACATCATTAAGAGTCTCACTATTTCTAAAAAATTGGAAATCAATTTTCTTATGAAGTTGATTTTTCCAAAAAAAAAGATCTTAACTTTTTATTTTTATTTGGGAATGTAATTTTAGAAATAACACTTTCTCTATCAAGGTTAATAGATATATCTTATTTTATGATAAATATTTGTAGACACTATTTCTAAATTATATAACACCTTAATCTTGTACACTTGTAAAATATGAACCTTTGGTAGTTCCTCTCAATTTTAGACCTTTTCCTACTACTAAAAGGATCACATCTATTATCCCTTTGTGCTCATTAATTATATCTTAGTCCAACCAATGTTATTATAATGACCCAAGACTTATATCTTTCCTATAATGTTATATACTTGCTTATTTGCTATCTCTATAAGTTTTGGACCTATACCTCTTTTCCTGCTTCCAAGACACTAACATGCTAGCCAGACACCTATTTCGATGCAAGTGTTTTGCTACAACACAATTATCTAGTGCCTTGAAGTCATACAATTTTCAATTATAACATATCCATATGGTTGGCCTAAGTTTTTTATTGCAATATATTTCTCGAAGGATTAGTATAAATACATTATCAATTCTCATTAATTCCTCACTTATCAACTTTATACCTCTCACTGTTAGAGGTACAATCACTGAGAGGGGGGTGAATTAGTGAGCCTATATATTTCACTTTAAAATTCAATCCTTTAAACTATTAACCAATCATCATAAATCAACTAGATCAACAAGCATTAACAAGAGAGCTCATACATTCAATGCATACACAAGATCAAATACATAACACATAGTTCATGTGGGAAACCCTCATGGGGACTAAAACCCACTCTCAATCATGTAACACAAATGGACTACTAGCCTATAATAAATTACAAATAAAATACTAATCAACTCCTTTATACCAGCAAATCTTGATCATATCCTCTTGACCAAAATTATTTAGTGAAACACCTATTTCACAAGGAGTAACTACCCCAAAGAAGACCAAGTCATTTAGACCCTCCTTTGAACACCTCCACCTTATAAGTTATGTATTCAACACTTATGATGGATATCTATTTTCTAACCTCTACACAAACACTCTCTATCTCAAATAGGCCTCTCATATAGTCATGCCATAGACTCTCTCTTTATTCACTCACATAGTCCTCATATGCACACTCAGATCTCTTTACACATATTCAAACTAAAAGAGCACTATTATGACATTAAGAATAAGTCATAGACATAGTAAAAAATTATTATGGTTATTAACTCAACCAATAATCACATTACCTATCCTTAACTCCACAACTCTCACATGTACCTTACACTAGTCATGCTTACTTTTAGGTCTAGAAACCAACCCATTTGGTTTCATTGTGTGTGTGTGTGTGTGTGTGTGTGTGTGTGTGTGTGTGTGTGTGTGTGTGTGTGTGTGTGTGTGTGTGTGTGTGTGTGTGTGTGTGTGTGTGTGTGTGTACATATGTATGTATATATATATATGTGTGTGTGTGTGTGTGTGTGTGTGTATGTGTGTGTGTGTGTGTGTGTGTGTGTGTGTATATATGTATGTATGTATGTATGTATATATATATGTATGTATGTATATATGTATATATGTGTGTGTGCATATATATATGTGTGTGTGTGTGTGTGTGTGTGTGTGTGTGTGTGTGTGTGTGTGTGTATGTATGTATGTATATATATATATATATACATACATGTGTGTGTGTGTATATGTGTGTGTGTGTATGTATATATGTATATATATATATACATAAATATATCATAAATTAATAATATAATAATATTTCCTTCTCATTTAAAAAACATTCCTTCACCCTTAAGACATCTCATATGGGTCACACTTAAGAAAAATCCACTTTCAAATAGGCCTAAGTCACTTTTAGGTCTTATGGAGACCCATTAAACTCTTTGACACTTCTCTAAATAAAAAAAGAATATAGGATCATGTTTCAATAGAATTAACCCATTCTACATGATCTATAGGTCCCTCTTAATTTTTAAAAACCATCATAGTACCCTTTAGTTTAAGCATAAATAGCTCAAACACTTCTTTGTACACACAGTCATTATGAGCAAACATATAGTCACATTCTAAGCCTTTATTCACACATCATATGATTGGTCAAACCTTCATAATTCACATAGATCATCTTTATTGATTCTAAAATACTCCTTACTATCCAAATCATCATGAAACATTGAAACAGCATCAACACAAGCTCAAATATCCTTCTCGAGTCACTTGAAAAACATATATAAAAACATATTCAAATTTGAAGCTCAATATCTTTGTTTCTACACACTTCCAAATCTTAAAATCCATATTTATAGATTTGCCTTGGATTCCTCTATCACTTTGATTTTAACTACATGACCAAATTCTATCTAGATCAAAATTTATGGTCCAAAAACTATACATTGGTATTTCTTTCATAAATTCAAATATTCAAATGCAAATGGTCATAGTTAAACTTCAACCACTTTGCTCACATCTTGTGTCTTCTTAGTTTTGGATCAATTACACACCATTTGATCATGTCCAAACCTTAATACATAGTTACCAGTGCTCAAACATTAAACCTCATTCATTTTGACCTAATCTTGTGCACTCTTGTAATGTCAACTCCATGCACTTCATCAATCTTTGCATATCAACCAAGTCTTTAAATATATATTTTCATCATTTAATCAATTTTTACAAATATCCACTCACCATTGGATCCTTATCCTTTACCCTTGTTTAGTCATTAAACATCATGTACCTATCCTCATCTCATTGCTTCTTAACTTCTTAGCATAAATGTGCATCATCAATCTTCTCAAGACTTTCTAAAACTTTACCTCTTGCATATTTGACCAAGTATGGGGACCCTTAAAATCTATCTAAGAAGCCATATTTGAGCTTTAATAAAAAAAATTGTGCTTTGATGCATGATCTCAAATTTAGACCATATGATATCTCACATAGGAGAATACATCCATATACTAAATAGTTCCTATAACCTTCATACTGGTGAGATATCTCCATTAAAATCCCTTCTCAAAATATTCTATCATAGAGCCAACTATGTCAAAACTTGCTTGAAAGGCCAACTTTTCTCCTACATAACTTTTGTCGTGCTTCAGTGTGTGATCTAAAATTTAGTACAAATCAACTAGGTTCAAAACTGAACAAACCCATATGATCAATTTATATTGACACCTTCACACATGTAATATATATTACCATAAAAAATTACTACTCATATTTTCTTTTCATATGCAAATTTGGCTGAGTATGGAAAAACACAGTCAAACTATTTAGGAGCACAACTTTGCATAAGCATAAATTTTGATGCACTTTAGCTCTTATCCTATAATTTAATGAAAATAAAATAGGCATAATAATTAATAAACCCATATGATCACCTTCTCTTTAAACATCCACATGTGTGAGATATAACTTCATCAATAGTCTTACTTGATTCTTGTTGGCCACATGCAAATTTGGTTATGGGAAATAGTGAATTTTGTCTAAGTATCCAACTTTGCATCCTCGTATCTACAAATAAACTTCATCACATAAATTGATATATGGTACATAATAAATAGATATTAATGTGATCAAAACCATATGACCAAATCCCCTTGACTCATTCTCAGATGGCAATGGTGACATCAACAAAATGCCTACTTAGATTTTCTACCACTAGACCCAAACTATCTAGATGAAAACTATGGAATACTAGATGAATTCCACTTATGAATACAAGATCTCAAATAAACATGGACCTCTGATAAGACCCCATTTACATTCTTAATACTTTAAACTCATCCTTAAACATCTCTAATCATGACAAAACTAAGGATCAACCAATCCAACTTCAAGCACACTAGAATAAGCACATTGCACACTTTGTAATTATCACTTAGGTTATTAGGGAACTTCATCCTCTCACCAAAACACCTCCATGACATCACTGAAAACTCTCCAATAATCTCCTCCTTTGTCATTTATGTCATCAACCATCATATATAGCAATATATAGCTTGCCTTCCTTCTCTTTCAAAGCACTCCCACAACATGAACTTTCTCCCCCTTTGACATAACGACAAAGTGGGCACCAACTATTCTTGAGGACCTAAAAAATACTATCAAATATGAAAGTACCATATTATAAATATGATATAAACTCCCCTTACCTTAAGCCTACCTCTTCTTGTCTTGACAACTTCCTCTTGCTCCAAGCCAACACACTCTTCAACCAAGCACTGTAACCAAAGATAGGAACATACAAAAGCATTAAAATCTTAATGAAAATTAACAATAAACATCTAAGAGGGACTCCCCCTAATATATCTAAGCCAATGCACCTCCTGAGCAACTTCAAATCTCTACACACCATGAAGAATCATCACACATGCTTACTAGTCTTCTCTCTCAAGCTATCATAAGGACCATCAATAGGACTTTATGCCACTCACCAAATAATGAAATTATCTAAATCAACCTGAGAACTCTCCATGAAATAAACATACCTTGATTTTTTGGAGTAACTAAGCAAAAATCACTCTTCTTCACACTAAGCTTGTCTTAAAATCTTTGTAGCCCTACTTGGAACTTTCAAAGCCCATACTTTTCAATAGATATATCTTTAGGACCTAAAAATTCATATCTAGAGCACTCTCATATGCCCCCTTGAGCACACCAATTTCAACAACAATCTCATCCTCTGAAACATACTTCCTTCACAAACCTACTACCCAATTAGGCCTCCAACTTGAGAAATTTTTGAATAACTTGATAATCACAAACCTTCAAATCTCTATGAAGCTTGATTTGATAACCCATTTGGCACATTCAATATATTAAAAATCCTTAGACCTCAACTCATAAGGAAGACCACTTTTCTAGTAGAGCCCAAAACCTTAGAATATTAAAACAAATAAAGTCAACACAACACCTTCCAATTAATGTCCACCTCTAAAACTTCTTGTACACTTAAAGATATCCATAACACACTTTTGGACCAATATTTGAGCTTCCACACCATTGGGAACCTTGACTTCCTATAACCCATTTTAGGACTTGCAAGATCTTAAGTACAAATTGGGAAACCTAAGAGCTAACAAAAATCTCCAAATTGACTTTAACAAACCTTCATATCAAAAAACTAGATATATCATTCTAGAGTAAGGTCAATAGACCTTTTTATGTAAAAATATCACCTTGGTAAATCACTAATCCTCCTTTGCCATCGGGGAACCTTCAATATGATGTTGTAAATTACTTCCATATATAGTTATCAACATCATGACATTACCTTAGCATATTTTCCACCTAGACATACATGTTCCAACTAAAAATACTCATATCTATCCATTTAGGACCATCTCAATAGCATAAAATCAATACTTACTTCTTCACTAAAAGGAGTCTCTTTAATAAGCATGGATAGAGACATCCTTTGTACCACAATTCTCTAAAATAAAGTGAAGCCAGGAGTGGCCCACATCTACTTAGTAACCACTAGAATCTTATTATAGCTATAAGACTTCTTGATCTTTTTCTTCTTCTTCTTAGTCTAAACTATGAAAACTAGTTCTTCTTCTATATCACTCTCCTTTTCCTCAAAGATAGAATTGACAACACATGGATCAACTATGTAATATTGACATACCTTTTCATTTGAAGCATCAACCTTATAGCTTAAAATCTCATCACTAAGTATAGACAATTGACATTTTTTACATGATAATTGTTTAACAACATTAGGATGTTCACTTAGATCCATACTTACCTCATAACTAGCCTCAACCAATACCTTGGTATTTTCCTTGAGCTTGGTCTCTTCATTCTCAACATGAGTAGTCAATGAGAGCTCTTGGGACTCTTCACCTTCTGTGGCATTCTCCACCATATAAAATAGATTACTCAACTTACAAACTCATCATAATTCCTACTTACCACCTTTGGTCTCCATGAGTTCACTTGTCTTCTTCCATGTACTCTAGGATCCTGATTGAACCTATTCTGACTTGTAGGCATTTGTTTTAAAAACCTATCAATGTGACCTCTCTATTCACAATTGAATCACACCATAACTTTTGTAAAAATATCTTTCTACCTTCCCATATTTGGACAAAATATTGCAATGTGTCATATGCCATAACAACTATAGCACTAAACATTTTTTGAAGGAAATTCAGTTTGTCTTACCTTAAAAAGATAATGTTTTATAAAATATCCCATATCATGATATTTGAAACACTCAAACTTTCTCACACCTTTTCACTGATGACCCTCATCATAGTCCCATGCAAAATCATTCTTAATATTTCTTTTACATTATCTAGATTTATGCCCAAACTTATTATAAGTATAGTAGTAGCCATTTAAATTTGCATACCTCATGGAATTTGGTTGTTTGATTTTATTTATCTTCATTTTGTTATCACCTTTAATCCTTATCTTATGATTTTTCTTCAAAGGCTAATTGTCCTTGTTCAAAATAGTCTTCATCTTGTCTTGGGTTGTAGTCTCTGGTTCTTCTTTGTATCCAAGACCAGTCTTATCACTTGCATGCTTTTGCTCATTTAGAATGTTGTCTAGATCACTTGAGATCATTTAAAATATCCCAAATGACATTACCTTGCTAGACATCTTCTCTAACTCAGATTTCAATGACTCATTTTCAATTACATACCTTGCCCATTCATCTTTTTTAGGTTTTAGGCTTATAAATAGGACTTCTAATTGACAACTGAGATGTTTTACCATATCTTCATGATCCTTGGCATCTTCATCCATTCTTGCCTCAAACACATTGAATTGATCATCAAATTCCTTGAGTTTAGATTTCATCTTCTTATTGATCTTCTTTTCAATTTTTAATTTTCATGATCATTAGATAATGTATTCTCATAGTCCACTTCATATTCATCATCATTTGAATTTCTCTAAGTAGACTCCTTTTGTTATGAACAAATTCCTTCCTCAACCATAAAAATGTCTCTATCTTCAATAAGACCATCATATTCATGATCATACTCTGAGTCACTATCTTTACTCTCATCTAATGAGCTAAAATCTTCTTTAGTGTAGAGACTCTTTTTGTACTTGAAGTAATTTTTGTTATCAAACCTTCTGAATTCCTTCTTACTTTTATCAGACTTAAAAGATCTCTTGCCATCATCATAACCTTGATCATGATCTTCATCATCATCCTTCTTATACTTATGAGGTCACTTATTATCAAAATGTCCTATCTCACCATAATTGAAGAATTTGAGGGGTAGCTTACCTTTATACTTGTCTAAACATGTTCTCAATTTCCTTGAAATCAAAGTAGTTAGTTCATCCTCATCTATATTAGGAATGTCATCCTCCTTGAGTTTATTACCTTGGAACTTCTTCTTTTTCTTCATTTTAGTCTTGAAAGCTACTTCTTTCTTTGGTGCTATATCATCATTCTTCCTCATCTCATAGGTATTAAGGGTGTCATGTAATTGATCCATCTTCAACTAAATAAGGTCATGAATCTCTTATATAGTAGATACTTTCAAATGAAACTTGGGGGATAGAGACCTTAATATGTTTTGAACAATAGTAGCCTCTTCAAGGTTCTCTCCAAGACCTCTGATGATGTTCACAATCTCATCAACTCTCTATAGAAAGGATGCCATATTATCATCTTAATTCATTTTGAGACTTTCAAATTGCCTTATGTGAGTCTATAACTAAGCAAAATTAACCTTTGAATCTCCTTCATATATGGTCTACATTTTGTCCCATATATCTTTAGCAAAACTAAAATGGATTACCTTGGTAAACCTAGTTTCTATAAGACCACAGGTGATGGCACTCATTGCCTTTGAATTATTCTCAAACAACTTCTTGTTTGTAGTACTAGATGGAGGAATAGTAGGAGAAACATAACCATCCACAATAGATTATCAATATATCAAACCCTAGGTCTATAATGTGTGATCCATTAAACATCGATGTTTTCTTATTAGAGAAACCTCCTTGATGACTACCCATATTTGTACCTTGGATCACCTTCAAGTTGTTAATCCTTTACCAAAGGACTTGCTTTTATACCAATTATTAGAGATGTAATGACTAAGAGGGGGTGAATCAATGATCCCAAATATTTCAATTTCAAATATAGTCCTTTAGACTATTAACTAATCATCATATATCAATTGGATCAAGAAGCATTAACAAGAGAGCTCATACATTCAATGCATACACAAGATCAAACACATAACACCTAGTTCCTATGGGAAACCCTCATGGGGAATAAAACCCACTCTCAAGCTTGTAACACAAATGGAATACTATCCTATAATAAATTAAAAACAAAATATTGATCAACTCCTTCAGACTAGCAAACCTCGATCATATCCTCCTGACCAAAGGTATTTAGTGAAACACTTGTTTCATAAAGAGCAACTGCCCTTAAGGAAGACCAAGTCCTCTTTTGAACACATCCACCTTAGAAGTGGTGTCTTCAACACTTGATGATGGATATATATTTTCTAACCTCTGCATAAACATTCTCTATCTCAAACAAGCCTCTCACATAGGTATGTCACAAACTCTCTCCTTCACGCACACAGTCTTCATATGCACACTCAAATCTCTTCACAATCTTCAAACTTCAATAGCACTATTCTGACATTAGGAACATGACCTATAGGTCATACATAGTTAAAAACTATTCTTCTCATTAACTCAACTAAGAAGCACACTACCTATCCTTCACTCCACAACTCTCACATGCATCTTGCACTAGTCATACTTACTTTTAGGTCTAGAAACCAACCTATTTGGTTTCACTATATATAGATAAATAATGAATTAACAAGATCAAAATATTTTATTATTGGCCACAAAACATGCCTTCACCCTTAAGTCATCTCATATGGGTCACACTTAAGCACAATCCACTTTCAAATAGGCCTAAGTCACTTTTAGGTCCTATGGAGACCCATTCAACTCTTTGACACTTCTTTGAGAAAACAAATAATATAGGAACATTTTCTAGTAGTATGGACCTATTCTACATGATCTATAGGTCCCCTTTAAGTTCCAACAACCATCACATTACCCTTTTGTTTAAGCACAAATAGCTCAAACACTTCTCTGTACACATAATTATTATGAGTGAACACACAGTCACATTCTAAGCCTTTATTCACATAGCATATAATTGGTCAAACCTTCATAATTCACATAGAGCATCCTTATGTAGTCTAAAACACTCCCTAATATCCAAATCATCATGAAACATTGAAACAACATCAACACAAGCTCAAATATCCTTCTTAGGTCACTTGTAAAACATATGTGAAAAACATTATCAACTTTAAATATCAATATCTTTATCTATACACACTTCCAAATCTTCAAATCTATATTTCCAGATGTACCTTGGAGTCCTCTATTACTTTAATTTTTACTAAATGCGGAAAAAATGTTTTAGGTCAAAAGTTATGGGGTAAAAACCAAACACTAGTCTTTCCTTCACAAATTCAAATACTCAAATTCAAATGGTCACAATTAAACTTTGACCACTTTGCTTGCATCTCATGTCCTCTCAACTTTGGATCAATTACACACCATTTAATTGTGTCCAAACTTTAATGCATAGGCAATAATGCTCAAAAATTAAACCTTAGTCACTTTGACCTCATCTTGTGTACTCTTGTAATGTTGACTCCACACACTTCATCAATCTTTGTGGATCAATTAGGTCGTTAACTATCAACGCTCATCATTCAATTAATTTGTATGAATACCCTCTTGTCATTGGATCCTTATCCTTTACCTTTGCTCATTCATTAAAAATCATGCATCTATCCTCATCTCGTTGTACCTTTATTTTTTGGCATAAAAACTCATCATCGATCTTCTCAATACTTACTCAATCTTTCCCTCTTGCATATTTGAACAAGTATGGGGACCCTTGCAATCTATCTGAGAAGCCATCTTTGATCCTTAATAACTTATTTTTTGCTTTGATTCATGATCTAAAATTTGGACCATATGATCTCCTCACATAGGAGAATCCATCCATATACTAAGAATCTCCTAAAACATTCATATTATTGAGATATATCTCCATTAAAATTCCATCTCAAAATCTTTTGTCACAGATCCAACTATGTCAAAACTTGCCTAGAAGGCCAAATTTGCTCCTGTATAACTTTTGCCATGATTTAGTACGTGATCTAAAATTTAGCACAAATCAATTAGGATTAAAACTAAACAAACCCATATGATCATTTTATCTTGACACCTTCACATGTTTAATATATAACACCATCAAAAATGACTACTCAACTTTTCTTGGCATTTGTAAATTTGGCTATGGAAAAACATAGTCAAACTACCTGGGAGCATAACTTTTCACAAGCATAAATTTTGATGTGCTTTATAACTTATCCTATAATTTAGCACAAATCAATTAAGAATAGTAATGAATAAACCCATATGATCACCTTATCCTAAACATCCACACATGTGAGATATAACCTCATCAATATGTTTACTTGACTCTTTCTGGCCACATGCAAATTTGGCTAAGTATGGGAAAATAATGAATTATGTCTAAGTAGCCAAATTTTCATCCTCATATCTATGACCATGCTTCATCACATGACTTAAGATCTAGTGTATAATAACTAGGGGATAATGTGATAAAAACCATATGACCAACTCCCCTTGACTCATTCCCATGTGGCAATGGTGACATCAATAAACTGTCTACTCAATTTTGTTGCCACTATACCCAAACTATCTAGATGAAAAGTATGAACTACCAGATGAATTCCAATTATGCACATAAGCTCTCTAAGAACCATGGACCTTTGATAAGACCCCTTGTACATGCTCAATACTTCAAACTCATCCTAAACATCTTTAACCATGTCAAAATTGAGGATCAACCAAGCCAATTTCAAGCGCACTAGAATAAGCACATTGCACACTTTATCATTATCACTTAAGCTATTAGGGAACTTCATCCACTCACTAAGAAATCTCCATGACATTACTAATAACTCTCCAAAACACACAAGGAAAAGCATCAAAAACATTCAATCAACCATATGAGTGAACAAAGCTTACCTATTTTCTCTTATTTCCTTATAAATCATAGGTATATCACATATATAGGTCTGAATTACTAAAAAAGCATGCCATGAGTCATATTTTTCAAGTTACAAGTTAGGTCATTATTTTACTCTCTTTCCACATATTGCACCTTTATGCACACATAAGATAATACATTAGGGCATAATTACATCATTATAAACCCCTCTTCAGAGTAGTGTCTATGTAGGTAACACTCATTAATAGAGGGTATTTGGGGCTAACTCAACACTTCAAGCTCACTAACATATTTTCATAAGGTCACTATGAAGATTAAGATCTAGGGTTTTGATGATTTAAAAAGAGTGCTAGTCTATGATCTAAATCTAAATGCACCAGAGTGAAGGTGACATAGAACCCAAAACATTTCAAGTGGTAACATCTATATCTAGTATGTATTCCATAATGGACACCTATATCCAAGTCAGATAGAACCATCTCAGGTTGATGCAAGTGTTCACGGTCATAAAGGTCAAATTTCTAAAATCTAAAGACTGATCTAAAACCTATTTCACATTATATCAACATGTGCACTATATTATACCAAAGTACCATTATTTTCCATTTATTATAATATCAATCATTGGTTTTACTTACTATTTTTAGCATATCTCAGTATTCAAATTCAAAATATTATTTATGTGAGTTTGTAATTAATTCATTTTTATTTTATGAACCCTAATCCCAGTTCTAAGTTTAGGGCTAAACATTTGGTGAACTCAATCTTTGATCATCATTATTGTATAAGTATATTATCAATGTTTTTTGTCTGCTTTATCCTAATCCTTGTATTCTTTATCTCTCTCATCATGGATGATATTGATTACTTTAATGACTATGATAATGAAGATATCCAACTTTATATCAATGAAGGGGTGAAAGTTGATTATTCTTGTATTATTCCAAGTGTTAAAGCTTATAGTCTCAAATATTTGAATGATGGTATCTCCCATCCTTCTAATCAGGTTTATTTTCCCATCATTTCAATAAATGAGTTGATTCAATTTAAGGAGATAAAAAAAGTTTTACCTTTATCTTATACACCAAAATTGGTCTCATATGGTAAAAATTTTCCTTTGTTTGATCATTATGATAGATTTTACCAACTCCATCAGGCTATCATGAAGAATTTTCAAACTAGTCATAAGGGGGATAATTATTCAAGTGAATTGATTTAAACCCCTATCATTTCCACATTTCAAAACAATATCCCCATTATCAAGGGTGATGATTATCTTCTACCTTATTTTGATATTATAAATTTTTGAAAGGTTAATCAATACATCATGTAATCCTTACCAAGTAACATTAAAGCACCAAGAATAAAGAATCATTACAAGACGAAGTGCCAAAAGATCCTAATGTTAGAAATACATCACTCTTACCAATATCAACCAAAGGATATTTATCTTTTTTAAATATTAATTCATACCAAAAGTTTGTACCATACCAAAAGAGTTACCTTTACCAAAACTTCCTCAAGTTCCAATTTATCTATCCCTACCAATGGTGGATGAACCAAATTATTCAAATGTTCTAATATATTCAAATGATATACCAATTTTACAATAATTTAGATATCCAATACCATTACCAAAGTATCCTAAATTTAATGATTCAGAGCTTGCACTTGTTATCCATGAGGGTGATGATGCTCATATTCCTAGATTCAAGAGAGGTGGTAGATTAGAATAGATGATAACACCTATGCCAAGAACCACCATTCCCATGGATTACATTATTTATATTATGAACACTATTGGAGATCTTCAAAACTAGGTTTATATATTTCAAATGATATGGTTTTCCATAATACTAATGTAAATGTTACATCATTCAACAATCAACCTATTGCATAATGTATACTTGAATATCCTTATCCATATGTTTTTGAATTACCAAATTTAACTATCTTTTAGAGTCATGAATATCCATTTGATCACATGATTAACTATGTACATTCTTTTGGTCAATGGTCAAAACATGACAAATTATTAATAAAGGTGTTTCATACGAGCATTTATGATGAAAGTCATAATTGGTTCTATAACCTACCAAAGGGTTCCTTAACTAATTTTTTTGATGAAATATTCTATATATTAATAAAATATATAATATATAAAATATTCACAAAAAATCAAGTGGTATGGAAGCATGCCTCAGATTCAGACTAGGCCAAGCCTAGGAATAGGAAATAGTATAAACAAAAAATAACACTAGGCCCCACTTAGGAATGAGTCATCATAACAACATAATAGAAAAAATTAAGCTACCAAAGTAAGACTAGAAGGTAGAGGATCCTTATCATTTGGAACCTAACTCGAGCTAGGCAAGTCATTACCATCTAGAATTGGCTCCCAACCAGAAGTTTGAGTAGTGTCCTTGTCATCTTCTTGTGGTCGAGCAAGAGAAATGGCCAAAAAAAGTCTAGGGAACTTATCCATCATGTCTATCAAACTTCTAGGTGGCACCCCTAAGCATCTAGATGTAGAGGAGGAGGATTATCAACCCAACCATCCTTCCTATTAGGGAAAGGAGGCAAGGGTTTCCACCCTCATTATTGTCTAGGAGGGGAGATGCATTGATATGAATTGCCACTGCGAGAGTGGTGCTGAGACCGATTGCATCGATGCCCACCATGAGGAAGAAGAATAGAAACTCTTCCATCAATTTTATTATCCCTGGGTAAAGAAGGATGAATCCACACCATAGCACAAGGATCATCTCCCCAATGAGTGAGAAGGTCTTGAAGATGGCCAAGCTCTTTGGTAACCTTATTTGTCTGCACTTTTCACAATTTGAAGATGCATTATTCATGGATTTTAATATCCATAAGTTGTCAAAACTTAAATTATAACATTTTCAAATTTTCAAATAATGTGATGATGAATCCCTTCAATATTATACCATTCAATTCAAAATTACATCATATGAGCTAGCGTTTAGACCTTCATATTTGTAATTGTAATTCATTTTTATTATAGGTCTTATTTATCCATTGAAATAAATAGAATTTCATAAACAATATGATTCATTTACCTATATATATGTGTATTTTAATATATATGCTTCATTCATACTTACTCATATAAAGGAACTTAACATATTCCCTTACAAATACCAAATTTTATCTATCACACAAAGGAGGGAGATGAATTACCAAATAAACATTATGAATAAAAATGTGGTATTCCTAACCTTTATATGGGAGATTTACAAAATTTACTCAATATGGGACCAATAAAAGGCCCACATCCTACACAAAGTCCTATAGTTAAACAAACCAAAAACCATCTAGGCCATCAGATTTAACAATTACATTATTCAAGATGGTGTTTATTTTTGGCATAACCACATAAATACTACAAAATCTAAAAACTATTACAATGATAGATGTCTATCACAACTTGGGTACTGTGTGAAATATTTAAATGATAGGTGGATTGGAAATATTCATTGGGTTTCTTTATCATTATTATTACTTTTGGGCCTCTTGTTTTCCATACAAAAGTATGGATCTTACCTCATACTTCATTAAATTTATTTACACTAGGCAAATTTAGGTTATACGAAATGGAAGCTAAAATAGATTCAATTAAACAAGATATTTCATTTTCTCACAAAGTAAAATTGGTTCACATACCACATGATGGTATTATTGATCCTACAAAAAAATAATTTGAGAAGAGAAACTTGTTATGTATTTATACCTCTCCAAATAACCACATCACAGTGTTGATGACAATATCAACAAATACTCAGATTATGATATGTCAACTTCTGAGAGGGTAGATACCTATGAGCATCCATTGGATGAGTTCATAGGATATTCCTTTCATGTCAAATAATTTAGAAATACCAAAAAAAAAATCTAAAATGTAAAAACAAATTAACATTTGCATGTTTTATTAGCTCCTTGGTATCCATGTTATTAGTTCCATTTTAGTGGATAGCATATCATTTCTTTCTATATGCACATGTTTTTCATGTATATTTTGAGTATGATACATGTATACACATATACATGATTTAGGAATTTTTAGATGTTGGACCTTCCCTCTACTTGTGTCATGTGGACATTGGGAACATCTACTCCTTTATCACGATGCATCTAGGTTATATTATTTTATGATAACTTTACATTTTCATGTTTGAGTTATGTACTTGCACATGCCTTTATCCATGCTTATATATTCCATAGTGTACTTGATATGTTATATACATAAAAAAAATTATAACACATATGATCCATGGGCTAGTATGCTTTGTTTATGTTGGTTGCTTATGCTTTCATTTATGCACCTCCTTGAGAGTTTTACCTTGATATTGTCTTGTTTGTTTGAGAATTTTAATATGCTCTATTATTTCTATTCCATGTGCTTTTGTTTTCCTCTTTGACATTCGATAATGCATACTTGCTTTTGTGAACATTTGAATAAGTCATGTCCTTTCAATTGTGCGGCATTTACACATGCCCCTTATTTTTGGTCACCTTAGACCATTGTATTTTGATTTATTGTTGAGTTCTTTTACATGTGTGATTTAATGGTTGTTGATATTAAAACATTACTTGCTATATGTTTTCATGGTCTATATCATGCATCTTAGGCCTTGATGTGATCACATGTTGCATGCTTCAATGATATATCTACCTAGACATGTTTCTCTTATATGTTACATGATACATTCATAGTTTACATGGTTATCTTATCCTTTTAAGATAAGTTAACTAGCATTTTATATTTCCCCTCACCTCAAAAATGAAGGCATATTAGTGGGGGCATGCCATAGAGGCATGGCTTTCACATTCTTCATAGATTTAGATTGCAATGGGGGCATGTTTTGGAAAAATGTTCTTCACATTTATCATAGTTTCATATATACATTGGGGGCATGTTTTGAAAACATGTTCTTCACACTTACAATAGTTTTTAGTTTCATATTATAGTGGGGGTATGTTATGGAAACGTGTTATTCACACTTGCACAGTTTATAAATTGGCCAAATTTCATAGTTATATGATTTATATATGCATTTGTGGTAAAAATTTATACATTTGTACCATTATTATACCCAGATTTAAGCATGAGACATACATAAGTTACATGTGCAAATCAAATCAACTTTCATATTTCAACACTTCTATGAATTTTAGCTCACAAGGTTAGACTATTATGGATTGTTATTGAGCCAATCTATTATAGTAGTTGCTTCATTTTTTACAATGGTTGAGGTGATAAAATCACTCAATATTACCATGTTTATAAGTTGGACTTGATTAAATCATCCAACTTTACTAGATTTAGAGTGTGAGTTGACTTGTTTCATTCACACTCACCAAGTTATAACTATGATTTGGTTGTACAGTTATGCTAATATCAATTATCAGGTAGAAAATCACCTTTTCTCCAAGGTTGGGCGTAAGTTTTGACCTTTAATATTTCCATATTTATGCACTTTCCATATTTATATTTGTCCTAATCTTAGCTTTAATGGTTCATAATGATACATTTTTTACAATCAAATTCCCAAAAGGCAAGTTGGTTACATTGATATACAAATGTAATCCTAAACCTTGCTCTCCTTACTTTCAAATCATTTCAATACTATCAATGTCAGATTATAGGCATTGATTATACCTTGTAACATGTTCTTAGTTGCAAGTTAGTCACCATTAAATTACTCAAGTTGGGTTCATATGAAGGTAATGTGTGTTATACACAATAAAATATGCATTTATTTTCATTTAAACAAGAAATTTCATTAGTAGATTATAGGGGAAATGTAAACATTATTTATGAATTATATAGCACCTTAGTCTTGTACACTTGGAAAATAAGGAATTTTTAGTTACCCAAGTTGTACCATCTTAAGAATGACTATTCAAACCCTCCTCAAACTTGGAATAAGATTGGATTGACCTATAGGCTATGGGTTACATGTTGTCTAGGCCAAACCTATAGTTTTATGGGGCTAGCTCCCCTAGTTTGTCACTTGAATTTTATCTCTAAGTCCTAAATCTATTGAGATGAAAAGGGAAAAGATATTTCATAAAGTAAATCTACACTAAAGTGGTGATGCACCAATATAACAGTTCCATCCACTCAACTTGAACTCAAATGACACTAATGGACTAAGCAAACAACTGAATAGCCATCTTCCAAAGTTCTTATGCAATAGTGCTTCATATGGAGGTTGTGTTAGATAAATAGGAAATAATGTTATGATAATAAGGTCTACTATGAGACCCTTACTATTTATATCACACATCGAATCCCATCACCAACACTTATACACACCACATAACTATATAAGACACTATGTTGTCATCTAGGTGAATCAGGACCTGCAAAGGAGAGAGATTCATCACATATGAAAATTATAACATGTTTAACACACTAGATATCATCATGAAAATATTTTTAATAGTTATCTATTAATAGTATAAGAGGTCTCATAGAGTACAAATTAGGTAGATTTTCCTCATGCCCAAGAGAAGGATGTAAAACAAGGCCATAAGGCCTAAATATATAGTATATGAGGAGAGAAAGAGAAGGAAATGTAGCATGGAGGTGAGGTAAATGGGTCATAAATGATCACAGTCAACTCATACATCAATTTAATCAATTACAAGTAGCCCTTCTAACTCTTTCCATGTGTTGGTGCTTTCAATGAGTCCTTTTGGTGTAAGGGTGGAGGTTGAGCAAACTTTAGTTACTTTCATCTAAGGTTTAACCATGATAAAAATAGTCTATCACTCCTCCAATTTCAGTTATGAAGTGAAAATGGAGTGTAATTATCCTCCATGAGGTGTTGAGTAGCCCACTTTCCCTCTCATGTGGACCAAGCCTTAAAATTGCCTCCTCTCTCATGATTACTATGGATTGTGAACCTACCTCATTAAATTCATTAGTTACCAGGCATAGTAACCCTACACTAAATTATTTCATTAGCCTTTCTACATCACTCTTTCAACTCTATTTGACCAAGTAGGAAAATTATACTTAGTAGTTTGATAGTATGTATGTTGGTTGCAATGAAACTGACAAGAAACCTTAGAAACTTGTGGATAGTCATGTCATAATCTCAAACAAGTGTTTCACATCAATATTCAATCCTTCAAAGCATTTCATAGTTATATCCTTGCTTCATATAGATAACTAGGTCACTTTCTCTCTCATGCCTATAGAGTGATTATTTGGAAGTGAATCTCAGAGGCATTTACAAATGGATTCTCACACATCTTATGACTTGATAAGGTGTAACAAGTGTCAAAACTCCCTCTCCAATGATTGGAATATTATCAAATAGTTTTTCACCCTTATTTCTACTTATTTTTTTGGAAAATATAGAGTTTTTACACTTATGTACATTACCCATACAACTTAATGCAATGGGTGGAGTCCCCTTTGATTGTGTTATCTGTTCAAAGTGTTAAACAAGCCAAAATAGTTTTTTTAATGAAAATATTTGGTGATCTCTACCATCAAGTCAATAATAAGGTTTAAGGGAGGTTTAAGGATGTTTACCATATTAAATATGGTTCATAAAGCTCAAACCTCCAACCTCAAACTTATTTCCATAGATTTTTTTTCCATAGACCCCTATAAAACCCCTGACAAGCTTAGGTTCCCATGAAGTTTATGTGAAAATATATCAGCAGGAGATGGTAGACTTGTAATTCTTTGCAAGCTTTCTAGATAGGGTTACATTCTTATCATCTATTTATAAACTTGGGGACCTTGAACCAATTCCCTCTACCATGGATTTTTATTCCATATGGGTGCCCAACTTCCCATAGGATCATTTTCCTTGAGTGTTCTTGTGATGAGAGATATGATCATCTAAAGTAGAACCTAAAATGACTATATAGGAGTGTAGTAGCTAAAACTAGGAGTTAGGACTAAAAAAACTTTTCCTTTGCATTATATTATCTAAAAAAACTCCTTTATGGTATGTACCACCCTTACATATCGTCTTATGGTTCCATTTTTTCTTTGAGATTTTGTATCTACAATTGAGGTAGAGGTGGTGTCTTAGAGCCTTGAGATGGCTTTGGGCCTTGTGAGCCTCAACTAAGACTGAGTCACTTTAAGGTGGATTTGTGTATTTATCATTATCATATAATGTCTCTCCACCTATTTTCACCTTTCCATTATCATCCTCAATTATTCCATATCTTATTCAACCTCTAGACACCTCTACAATTTATTATGTTCTTAACTCAGAATTTATAGTTCATGGTGACAATCCGACCCTAAGATGTAGGTCCTTGGTCTTATTCTTAGTTTTCTAAGTTATAAACCTTATTTTTACCCTTTAATATCACCTCCCTTTTATCATGAAGTTTTACCATCTCATAGTAACTCCAAAACTATTATTTTTCTCATCTTCAAGCACATGCATGTGTAGGTTCAGTCTTAGGCCTAAAAGGCCAATAAGCTTATCCTCTATTTCTCATTAGTGATTTATCATTCTGAATTATTTTTTAATATTATTTCATTTCTTTTTTATGCATCTTCATACCTCTATCAACCCCCTTGACTATGTAGATGTCTCTAATTTATATAATTGGCTTGTAGTTGCTTAGTTTGGGCCCACTAGAGTTAGATTATTAGGTTCCTTGTTTCATTTGATGAGTCAACACTCAATGTGATTTGTAAACTTTAGGAAATATGTCAACATTTATTTTTACCCTTATATAATATCTCCACCAAGTATATTCCATCAATCAACCCTTACCTTCCATTATAAGACCTTGCATGTTAGAAGATAGTTAGGTTTGAGTAGCTGAGTTGAAAGCTCTTTTCCACATAACTGATCCTCTCCTTATCTTGATATGTTTTATGCATCCTTAACTCTCTTTTAATTTATATATACCCTCAAACATTCCCCCAAACTTTTATAAGCCTTTAAATAGTATGTACAGATCTATTTAGTTCTATTAGGCCTAAAGGGCCTATGTAGACTTATTGGTTCTTCTTCATTTGTCCTAAGTGTATAAAAATATTAATTGAATGTTAATAACTTAAGAATAAAAAACATAATGTTCATTTTCACCTTTTACACTTCAACTCTTTCATACTCATCCATTCTCATTTTCCTTGCCAATAACCCTACCTATAAGTAGTCTTGCACCCTACCTATAGGTCTCAGTTGGGTCCTTGACTAGATTGTCAAAATGTGTTTAGCCTTTCCTTTACCTATTTGAGACCTATTTCACTATGAAACCCATATTTTATTTCTTTCCCCTCTTCCTTATATGCCTTCATCCCCTTAAATGGTCTCAACACCATGTATAAGCCCTAATTTGATTTATATAGACTTGTCTTCAGTCTGTTTAGGGATAAAAGGTCTGTGTAGGCCTATTGAGCTCTCTCTCCATCTAAACCAAGGATATTATTACTTGAAATAATATATTACACATATTAACTTTCCTCCTTCAAGTGTTTCTAGTACTCAGGTGACCTCAACATTGTACATAAACTTATAACTAACATACATAGGTTTGTATGTGCTATATTAGGCCTATTTTATCCTTTTACCAACCTGAGGGTCTCATTATTTATAACACTTGTCATAATTTATAACTTTATCACTTATGAATCTCCAACTCATACATCCTTTGAATAGGTTTTATTGATCAAATTGCTCCTTACTTACAGTTAGGGCTTGTAAGTTACATCTCTAGGCTCATACCTCATGTGTTCCTCTTGAGAGATATGGCTGAGTTGGAATCCTAAAGTGCTTGAGGGGTTTTATCTTGATACTAAACCTAATCAACTCATCATATATGCCTCTTAATATTCCCATATGACACCTTAGAGGTCCTCTATCTTTTTATACCTAATTACAACAAGTGACTATCATATGTGTGTAGTCTGCTTTAAAAGGCTCGAGGTGGTTGAGTAAGAGTTTATGTTTCAAAATAGGCTAAGGTGAAATGGTCCTTTAAATTTATCAAATTCATGACTCAAGGGTGAGGTAAATTTTTTTTGAAACAATCTAATGACCTCTCCTTTCTAAACTCTTTTTTCACTTTGCAAAATGAGGGAACAATGTATACAAGATAGTCCACTAAAAATGGGACTTGAAGGGAACTTAGAAATAGTGGATTCTAGTTGAGTGTTTAGAAGAGGCATGGGTTCAATAAGATGAAAATGAACCATTACATAACCAACACCATCATTCACATACACTATCAGGCCTTAAGTACCCTATAGTATGTGGAAACCATTATACAGTCTACAAACATGAATAAACATAAATTTTGGCTTGCCTTGACACTCAACACAACAATAATTGGTTTACATAAACTCTTCAAAAATATACCAAAACCTTTATACTTTCTCAACCTACATAAATGAAGAAGGGAATTAGAGTGGCTAGTTTGTTAATGTTTATATATAGTTAAGACCATGAACCAATAGACAAAATCCATGGATAAGAAGGTGAAGGGACCTCCTTCATCTCCACAAGGTCCTAGCTCATGATATTATCTCTCCTTCCCCTACTATGCATAAACCTAAAGGGTTGGATGGTCTACTAAGGAACTAAGTGGAGATAGAAGGTCAGTTTTGATCCTTTTCTACCTTCTTTGACCATGAAACTTCTTCTATACATCTGCACTAAACTCCTCTATAGTACTTGACTCCCCCATTATATGGACTAACCATAAAATTCTATACAACTTGTAAAAAACACCTTAAAACACCATTTTTCATTTTTTTCCATGTTTCTGAGCTATAAGTACCATTTTAGGACAAAGAGAGGGAAAACAAAAGTTATATGGCATTTGAAATTGATGATACAACATGAGGAGTTGAAAAGACACCTATTTTCCATGTGTGGGGCCCATGTGACTAGTGGGGAGGTGAGTATGGGTCTTAAAAAAGGCTTTATATGATGAAAAATGCTTAATGGTGGTTTAGAGGACCCTTTTAAGACCTCTTAAAATGTGATTTTAGTAAAAAAAAACCCTTTTCAAATGTTTATAAGACAAATAGGTTTATATGAGGCATTTTGAGGGTGTTTTATGGCTTATAAGGGTGAACTAAGGTGTGAATTGGCATAGATGAGTGCATCATACATAATGACCTTGAACATATTATGTACATGACTTAAAATAAGGTCCAACCACTCTTACATCCCATTGGAAAAGTTCACTCTTCATGAAATAACTTTAATAGGTCTAAAACTCCAAGGATTAGAACCTTAATCTTGCCAAACTACCTTAATTTCTACAAGGAAACCTTAATATTTCCAAAAAAAAATTAGACCATACTCCTGGACTTGAGAAGTATAGTGATAACTTCATACATGATCCATGATCTCCATGACACCTAATGCATCACCAAATAGGCCTAAGGTATCTATGATATTTAATGACACAAATAGGGTCTAAGACCACATAAGACCTCTCATAAGACTCAAAGACTCTCAAAAGACATCTATGAGGTCATGACAAGCTTAGACACTATAAATAAGATAAAATGGGGGTATTATCCAAGTTTTTGATGGTATGGGCTGACATTTAGCTTTTTGAGGCTAAATTTTCAACATTTATGGTGAATCTAAGGGGTGATCAGCCTATTGATCAAGAGAATTCAAACTTTTTCATGATAATGGTGACTTCAATCATGGCATCATTGCTTTGAAAGGCCCTTCTTAGACTACCAAGAAATTATTACCTCATGACACTCTTTGGACTATAGTAACAACAAGACACAACAAGAACAACAATGAAACAACACCTATGCCTAAGAAAAATAAAGCAAGACACACCAAACAACTAAGAAGCAAACCTAACAAGGACACCAAGATAACAAGGTAGCAAACTACAAACTTTTGTATGTCATAGTTATTGAATCATGATAAAAGACTACTAAAAACCACTAATTAAAACACACCTCATCTCTCCTCTAGGATCAAAATGGAAACTCCTTTGATCAAGTTGGCTCCATGAGGTTAGGTTGTTACATGATGATAGAAGTGAAATCATGTACTATTTATTGCATGAAGGCTCCTATTTATAATTGAATATACTATCATGCTCATGGCCTCTTAAGAAGGTATCTGGACCTTCTTAATTAAGCATTATCTACATTAGTTCATTGTATGCATCCAATACCCAATCAATCATCATCCCATACTTGTCTTTATTTCATGAACAACACCAATTCTACCTCAGTCAAATGTTTTTCTTGATCAAGTTAAGTAATTTTAAGTGGCCCTTGTTTCATGATGGTTTAAGGCCATTTGAGTTTAGTTTCACCCTCCAACAATTAAAAGGCATCTATAGGTGGAATAAGGGGCTGGTAACCTTGTTTTAAAACATCAAACAAGTCAAGTCCACATAGGATAGCTTCTTGGAGTGGCATGATTGAAGGGCTACCCCCTTCTTATTTGATGACACTACCCTCTTCAACTTGGACCAAATCATAACATGCTTTAAGGAGATTATAAATTGCCTCTATAATATCAAACAAATTTATTGGTTTATCCTTACCTACATAAAGTGTAATAATACTCTCTTAAACTTAGATAGTAAGACTCTCTTGATCTTGTAAGTCATCTTTTATCACCTCTGATTGATCCTCTGAAGTTCCTTCATCTTTAACAACCACTTGGTGATTTTTCAAACTCTCAGAGTTGCCCTATTCCTCACCCTCATAATCTGGTCTAAAACTTTCTCTCATAACTAATACAAGTTATTAAGGACTATCATGATGAAGGCTAGTTTCCATGTCATCAAGGAGGTCTTAGAATTCATCCTCATCTTGATTAGCTGATGTGTCTTTCCTTTGTGGCTCACTAGTCCTTGTATCCCATTTTCTTCTATAGATTTAAAGGTTAAATAGTGTCCCTCTTTTCCAAGGGGTGTCAAAATGACAAGATCCTATTTAATCTCACTCAAGTCGTCATCATTATCTACTAATTAAATCTAATTTCTTTGCTTACCTATTTAACGAGTGGCATAAGATATTATAGGAGGTACTTTAATATATATGACATGCCTCATTTCCTTCATTCAGCTTCTTGCTCTCAACAACCATGCTCTCCTCCTTATTCTACACATTGATCTAAATGGATTTCCATGATGGAAATATCTTATACTCTTTAATTATCTCAGTCTTTCTTGACTATTCATCTCTCACCCTTGACTACAGCACTTGTTTCAAAATTGGAAACTTGGGTTTATGAATCTCTTGGATTGTGTGTACTATAGCTTGGGGTATGTATGGAGGTGTCTTCGTCTGAGGTTGTGTTTATTTTTTAGCTATCACTATTTTTTATAATTTTTGGTCTACAACCTAAATTTTTTGGCAAGGTAGGCTTTGAAATCAAGCCTTGACTAATCAAAGGTTTGTTCATGATGACTAGTTCCTTCAATGCACACCTTTTCCTCTTCTTTCACTCTCTTTTGGTTATATTTCCATGATGTAAATTTTGAGAGGTGTTTGGAGGAACTTTGAGGACTTTAAAACTCAATTGATTGAATTTTTTGAGGGGTGATGAGTAGCTCAACATAAGACTAACATGGGGTGGAGGAAGGGATAGAATGTTGATGTTGGTAAAATTGTTACCCTTCATACATTATAAACTTATCTCAATCTTTGAAATTAGACCCTCTATGTTCAACATGTCATTGTTGCCTCTTGAATGACCCTCCCTAATGAAATATTCCCACTCTCCTTTGCCTTGTTGTAATGAATTTATAATACCCTCAATGACATGCTTAGGGATTTCTTGCCCATACCCTTTCAATGTGTTAATGTTTACCATATGTCTCTCATAGTCTAATAGGGTCTATTTAAGGCTTAATATGGATTGACTTGGGGCATGAGCAGGATGGTCAAGAATGTCATGATGTTTCCATGACTGATCAAATTTATAACTAGACTACCAAGGAGGTGGATGAGGCTTAAAATGGTAATTGTAATAAATTTATTCATCATGGGACTAACAAGGGTAAATATAGAGTTGATAAGGGTCATAATAGGGTTGGTAGGGATCATGATGGAGTTGAAAAGGATCATAGGGCTGCTCATAAGGTTGTAGATGGTAGAAATATGTCCATGTACAGCCATGAATCCTCATTAAGCACATGTATAATAATGAAACTTTGAACAATAATCTTTCTTAACCTTGAAGTGATGACCTGCTTTAAACTTTGTTATGACTCTTTACTAAAAACTTGACATGTGAGTGTTTTAAATTCTCTGAGATGACTACAAATGATAATACTAAATATCCTTAGCTTTTATATGTCCTTTAAGACTACCAAGAAATGCTTCAAGTCATTTAAAAGTTATTCCCATTGGGCATGCCACAATTTTTAGCTAGCCAAGTTGCATCCTCTTGGGAAGGACTATTTAGACCCTCTTCAAACTTTCACTAACATTGGATTGACCTATAAGTTATGGGTCACCTATTGTCTAGGCCAAACCTTTAGTTTTATGGTGATAGTTCCCCTTGTTTGTCACTTGAATTCTATATATAAGTCCTAACTCTATTGGTATGAAAAAGGAAAAGAGATTTCATAAAGGAAACCTACACTAAAGCAGTGATGTACCAATATGATAGTTCCATATCCTCAACTTGAACTCAAAAAACACTAATGGACTAAGAAAACAATTGAAAAACCATATTCCAAAGTTATTATGTAATATTTCTTCATGTGGATATTGTTTTAGACAATTAGGATTAAAGTTTATGACAAGGTCTATTATGATACTCTTACCAGTCAAATCACCCATCAAACCCTATCACCAATACTTCCACACACCACATAAATGCATAAGATATTTTGTTAGAATCTAGGTGAACAAGGACCTATAAAGGAGAGAGATTTATCACATATGAAAATAAAAACAAGTTTAACACACTATATATCATCAATAAAAGAGCTACAATAATTTTCCATTAAATGTACAAGAGGTTTCATAGAGTATAAATTAGGTAGAGTTTTCCCATGCCTAAGAGAGGGATGTAAAATAAGTCCATAAGGCCTAAATATATAGTAAATGAGGAGATAAATAGAGGTAAATGTGTCATTTAGGTGAGATAAATGGGTTATAAATGACCATAGTTAACTCATACAATAGTTTCATTAGTTACAAGTAGCCCTTCTAGCTCCTTCCATGCACTGGTGCTTTTAATGACTCATTTTTGCATAGGGGTAGAGGTAATAGAGGTTGAGTCTAATTTATTTAATTTAATAAAATGTTTTACCATGCCCAAAATGGTCCATCACCCCTCTAATTTCAGTTACTAAGTGCAAATAGAGTGTAATTAGCCTCCATAAGGCATTGAGAAGCCCACTAGCCCTCTCATATGGACCAAGCCTTCAAACTGCTTCCTCTCTCATAATGACTATGTAATGTGCACCTACCTCATTAAATTAATAAATTAACAATAATATTAACACTAAATTATCTCATTTAATTATCCCTTCTACTCCATTCTATCAAGTCTCTTTGAGCAAGTAGGCTAAGTAGGCCAATTAGGCCTAATAGCTTGACCATATGTATGTTGGCTTCCATAAAACCTACAATAAACCTTATAAACCTATGGATATATATGTTATAATCTCAAATAAGTTTTTTACAATCATTTTATAGCTATAGCCTTGCTTCATCTAGACAATAAGGTCAATTTTCTTTCTCATGCCTGCAGACTGCCTATTTGGAAGTGAGTTGTAGAGGCATTTCTAGATGGATTATTAGACATATTATGACTTTATAATGTGGAAAAAGTTTCAAACCTCCCTCTCCAATTATTATAATCTTCTCATATATTTCTACACCCTTATTTCTACTTATTTTCTTTGAAAAGTATAGATTTTTGACACTTTCATATAGTGTTTGTATAACTCAATGCCATGGGTGGAGTCCCCTCTAAGTTTATTATCTGATACAAGTGTTATACAATCCAAAATAGTGTTTTGGATGCAAATATTTGGTGATCTCTACCATCAAGTCATCACTAGGTTTTAAAGGAGGTTTAATGAGGTTTACCATCTTAATGATGGTTCATAAATATCAGACCTCCAACCCCAAAATTATGGCCATGGATGTTTATTCCATAGACCCCCTTAAAACCCTTGAAAATCTTAGGTTCCCATTCATCTTTTGTGTAAATATATGATTAGGAGATGGTAGACTTATAGTCTTTTATAAGATTTCTAGATAGGGTTGCATTCTTAGATGTCATTCATAAAGGTGGGGCACTCAAACCAACTCCCTCTACCATGTCTCTTTATTATATAAGGGTTCCCAAATTCCCTTAGGATATTTTTCCTTGAGTGTTCTTTTGATGAGAGATATGATCATCTAAAGTCAAACTTAAACTAACTGTGTAGGACTATGTCAGCTCGAAGTAGGAATTGTGACTAAAACAACTTCTTTTTTTCATTATATTGTCTAAAACAAATCCTTTAGGGTATATACCACCCTTATATATCCTCTTATGGTTTTAGGTTTACTCTGAGAGTTTATATCTATAACTGGGGTAGAGGTGGTATCTTGAAGCCTTGAGATGGCTTTAGGCCTGGTGAGCCTCAAATAAGACTGAGTCACTTTGAGGTGGGTTGGTGTATTTGGAATTATAAAATCATGTATTTCCACCTTTTCATTATCATCCTCAATGATTCCATACCTTATTCAACTTCCAGAAACCTCTACAATTTCTTATGCTCTTACTCAGGGTTTATAGTTCATGGTGATAATTTGACCTTCTTGGTCTTCTCCTTAATTTTATAAGTTCCAAATCTCATGGGTACCCTTGAATATCACCTCCCTTTTCTCATTAATCATCACCATGTCATAATAACTCCCCAACTCTTATTCTTCTCATCTTCAAGCACATGCCTGTGTAGGTTCAGTCTTAGGACTAAAAGGCCATTAAGCTTTTTCTTTGTTTCTCAATAGTAAATTAAATTTATTAGGTCTACTTAAATATTCTCTCATTTATTTTTTATACATATTCAGACCTCTATCAACCCCCTTAATTGTGTAGGTGTCTCTCATTTATACAGTTGGCATGTAGTTGCTTAGTTTAGGCCCACAAGAGATAGATTGTTAGGATCTTTATTTCATCTAATGAGTAAACACTCAAGGTGATCTAGTAAATTTATGACATAGCTTAAAATTTATTCTTACCCTTTTTTAATATCTCCACCAAGCATATTCCATCAATCAAACCTCACCTTCCATTATAAGACCCTGCATGTTAGAAGACAATATGGTCAGAGTCAAAAGATATTTTCCACATAACTAAGTCTCTCCTTATCTTGATACATTTTATGCCTTTTTAACTCTCTTTTAATGTCTACACACCCTCAAACATTCCCCCAAACTTGTATAATCCTTTAACTAGCATGTATATATTTGTTTAGGTCTATTAGGCCTAAAGGGCCTCTATAAACTTGTTAGTTCTTCTTCATGTATCCTAAGTGTATCAAAATATTAATTGAAGGTTAATAATTTAAGAAGACAAACCATAATGTTCATTTTCAAATTTTACTCTTCAACTCTTTCATACTCATCCATTCTCATTTTCCTAGCCAATAACCCTGCCTGTAGGTAGTCTTAAACCTTGCATATAGGTCTCAGTTGGGTCTTTGACTAGACTATCAAAATTTGATTAGCCTTTCCTTTACCTATTTGAGACCTCTTTCTCTATGAATCCCCTATTTCATTTCTTTCCCCTCTTCCTTATATGTCTTTAACCCCTTAAATGGTCTCAACACCATGTATAATCCTAATCTAATATGTATAGGATTATCTAGGGTCTATTTAGGGCTAGAAGATCTGTATAGGCATATTGAGCTCTCTCTCAATTTGAACAAAGGATATAATTACTTAAAATCAGTTGTTCCACATTTTTAACTTTTTCCTTTAGGTATTTTTGATACTTAGGTGACTTCAACATTGTACATAAACCTGTAACTGACATACATAGGTTTGTATATGCTAGATTAGGCCTATTTGGTCCTTTTACCAACCTAAGGGTCTCATTATTTTGAACACTTATCATACTTTATAACTTTTTCATTCATGTGTATCCAACTTATACATCCTTCAAATAGGGTTTCTTAATCAAATTTCTCCTTCGAGTTTGGGCCTGTAAGTTGCATCTCTAGGCTTATACCTCATGTGCTCCTCTTGAGAGATATGGCTGAGTTGGCATCCTCAAGTTATTAAGGGTGTTTATCATAATATTTACCCTATTAATATCATCATAAATTCCTCTTCATATACCCATATTACTCATTAGAGGTCCTTTATCTTTTTATACCTCATTATAATAGTGACCATCCTATGTGTGTAGTTTACATTAAAGGGCTTGAGGTGACTGAGTAAGAGTTGATGTTTTAGAATAGGATGAGGTGAGAATGGTCATTTAAAGTTATCAAATTCATGACTTATGGGTGAGGTAAACATTTTTTGAACAATCTAATGACTTTTCCATTCCAAACTTTGTTTCCATTTTGCAAAATGAGGGAACAATGTACAGAAGATAGCCCACTAGAATTGGGACTTGAGGGAAACTTAGAAATGGATTTTAGTTTAGTGTTTTGGAGATTAATTTTTTTAATAATATTAAAATTAACCATTAAACAACCAATATTATCATTCATTTACACTATCAGGCCTTAAGTACCCTCTAGTATGTGGAAACATGTATACAATCTACAGACATGAAAAATCATGAAGTTTGGCTTGCCTTCACACTCCACACATGTGAAACAACATTGAAGGGTGTTGTAAATGGTTTGTTAGGACTTTAAGAACACACAACAATTATTTTTTTCATAAACTCTTTAGAAATCTACCAAAATAATTGTACTTTCTCAACCTGCATAGATGAAGAAGGGCATTAGAGTGATAAGTTTATTAATGGTTTTTCATATAGTTGAGACCATGAACCATAAAAAAAATCCATGGTTAATAAGGTCAAGTGACCTCCTTCATCTCCCAAATTTATATCTCATGACATTCTTTCTCCTACCCATACTATGCATAAACTTGAAGGGTTGTCTGGATTGTCAAGGAACTAGATAGAAATGGAAGGTTGGTTTTGACCTATTCTACCTTATTTGACCATGAAAATTCTTATAGACATCTACACTAAACTCCTTTGTATTACCTAACTCCCCCTTTTATGAATTGACCATACAATTTTGTATAACTCACAAAAAGCACCTGAAAACACCATTTTTCACTATTTTTTCCATATTTCTAAGCTAAAACCACAATTTTAGGGCAAAGAGAGGGAAAAAAAAGTCATATGGAATTTCAAATTGATGGTACAGAATGAGGATTTGAAAATACACCTATTTTCCACATGTGGGGCCCATATGGCTAGTGGGGAGGTGAGTATGGGTCTTAAAAAAGGATTTATATGATGTGAAATGCTTAACGATGGCTTAGGAAACCCTTAAGACCTTTTATAATGTGATTTTAGTCAAACACCCCCCATTTTCAAAGGTTTACAAGACAAACAGGTTTATATGAGGCATTTTGAGGGTGTTTTATGACTTATAAGGGTGAACTAAGGTGTGAATTGGCATAGATGAGTGCATTATAGATAATGACCTTGAACATACTATGTACATAACTTCAAACAATGTCCAACCACTCTTACATCCCACTAGAAAAGTTCACTCTTCATGAAAGTACTTAAATAGGTATAAAACTCCAAGGATTAGAACCTTAATCTTTACAAACTTCCTTCATTTCTACAAGGAGAGCTTAATCTTTCCAAACATTGTTTAGACCATACTTTTAGACTTGAGAAGGACAATGACAACTTCCTACATGTTCCATGATCACCATAACACCTAATACATCACCAAATAAGCCTAAGGTACCTATGATATGTGATGACACAAATAGGGTCTAAGACCACATAAGACCTCTCACAAGATTCAAAGACTCTCAAAAGACATCTATTAGATCATGATAATCTTGGACATTGTAGATAAACTAAAGGGGGGTCTTATGCAAGTTTTTGATGGTAAGGCTTTACATTTGGCCTTATGAGGCCAAAATATCAACAGGACTTTGACAATTTCTCTCAATTTTATACCTTTTCCCACTACCAAGAGGCTCTCATCTACTATCTCTATATACTCATTGCTTATCACTTAGTCTAACTAATGTTATTCTTTTTACCTAGGCCTTTTTTTTGTCCAAAATGTTTTAAACCTACTTATCAATTATCTTTACAAGTTATAGTAGAGATAAATCCAATGAATCCACATATATGCCATTTTGATCATCTCATTAAGATTAATCCAATGACTACTAATTTTCTTGAATAATACTTTAGTGATGGAAAAATTAAATTTTTCATTGATTGCAAGTTATGTTTTTTCATCCTTCCCCTCATAGGAGACCCAAAACACCAGATCCAAAAAAATAACTCCATAGAAACTTGACCAAATTAAATCACTGATACCACTTGGAATGAAATTACTTATTTTTTCACACAATATAATATTTTATCATATAAATAAGAGAAAAATATATACATCCATAATAATTGATAGAAGAGCAAAATGCTTGACAAATATAGTTGAGAAACTTCAAAGGGGAAACCTCTAAAATAATGTAATAAGATCAAAATTTTAAATATTATGATCAAATACTAACCATTACCTCCTATGTATACTCTACTTATACATGGTTATTCCATAGGCTAACCTTACTAATAACATAGAGAGATGGATGTTGAGTATTGTCATTGATGTCAAAGGTGCATCTTGTGAAGGTTGATGCCAAAGCTGATTAAGGATAGTTAGCAGTGTGTATTGTGATAAGGTGCATAAAATTATTTTTTCATGATATAAATAGAAAGAGAATTTGAAGGTGACTAATGTCTTATGTCTGCATGAAAGGTACAAGTCATTGATGTCAAGTACACAAGAAGCCTAGTCATAACACGAAGAGGTATGTGCATGGTGAAATGAATGAATATAGGCATGTTAAGGTTGTATTTCATTATTTGAGCTTGTTTGAGCATGTGAGAAAGGTATATAATCATTCATGAGAGTTTTAGGGTGAGCTTATAGGGGTAGGACCTTCAGTCTAAGTCTACACCCAAACCTCCCTTAGGCCCTACCTAGCCTAATGAGGTATGAATATCACATTTCAAGGCAATTATGCACATGTCAATATGGAAAGAGGTGAGATAAGTTTTTTTAGGCATGATCCCAAAGTTTGAGGTCAAGTTTTGAAATAAAAGTGCATGAACCATAGTTTTAGGCCTTCTCATGCTCACAGAATGAGGTCTCAAATCCAAGAAGCACTTTCATACATTAATTGTCATGTATAACCTAAGTATGGGATTCTAAGTTATTATATATAGATGGGTAAGAGTCATAGATAATATCTTTAGGCATTAGTTTTAGATTTAAGTGGTATTCCTTTATGAACAATCGTTAACACCAAACCTATGTTAAACCTCCCTAAAACCCTAATAAGGACCCAATATGAAAGATTGTATTCAAAATAGATCAAGATGGATTGAAATTCCCATATGATATATTGTATAATGTATTTAACTCTCTCAGGTACCTCTAGTTGGTGGTGGTTAGTCAGATGAGAGAGAAAATGCACAGATATAAGCTTATTTGTCAAGAAGTCATTGTAGCTCTTAAAATTTAAATTAATCAAGAAAAGAAAATGGATCATAGAAGAAGATATATAATTATTTTACATGTTAATTATGATTTATATATATGTTTTATCCTTAAATTATTCTAATTTGGTCATCCAAGTAAGCCAGTTATAGATAGACCTAATGGTGTGAATAGTGTAAAACCCATGTAGGGATGAAAAGATAGATCTGAAGGTTTATGCATGATATATTGATACCAAAAAATTCATTAAGAATTTATTTATGACTTTTAAGTAATTTTCATTATTTCATAAGCTTTAGATATTAGTGTATGTGGTAAAAAATCTACTCACAAAATGGTTTATCTAGTTCAGATAGGATTGTGAAACATACAGTAAAGAAATTAGTCTGTAAGAAAAATATTTGGATTTAGACCATATGAATTTTATATCTAAATATGTTTTAAAGATATAATATAACCATTTTTATTCATCAAGATTCATGACAATTTTCTACATAAGTATTGGAGGTCTAATTCATCATGACCAATTTTTGAGGTGAATTGGCAATTCTGAGTAAGTGAGTTGTAGAGATGTTATTTAGCCTTTATATTCTAAGTAAAGGTGTTCCAAGAATTTTTTGATGACCCTAAGGTAATTAATAATCTTTATATATGTTTCATTTTTCATATTTAAGTATATTAAGGGTGATTAAGCTTTATTATTACAAGACAAACTATTGAGGTACACAGGCCTAATAGGGTAGTTTATCCTAAAGGAGCTTCTATGGTATGAATGAATGATACAAGTCTAATCAAGCATGGAAAAGGCTATTTTATTTTTTTTAATAGGATATTTAATATTCTAATCAAGTATGGAAAAGGCTATTTTATTTTTTTTAATAGGTTATTTAATATTTTTTATTTTTATATAAATCCATCTGGGCTCAATAATATCAAGTTTTAGTGTTAATAGGATAGACCTAATGTAATTAGATATCCATAAGACCTAAAGGAGGAATAAAGCCTAATTGAGTTATGTCAGACCAAAATGGGTTCAAATTATGATTTAACAATGTTCATAATATTTCATAATACCTATTTTGTGTCTAACCTTAGATTTTTAAGGTATGTGACTGACCAAGTGGTGTGTGACTATGAGACTAATATATATATATACAAGGCATTTTAGGCCTAATTATGTATATGCAAAACAAGTGAATAAAATCATGCATAGTTAAGTAAGAGGTATTAAAATGAGACCTTAATATAATATTATAGGTTTGGTGATCAAAATTTTTGAGGTGATTGAGTTGGTACTGAGTAACTTAGGGAGTTGGTGCTTCCTTGCAAGTAGGTGTTTGGTATATCCTAGTCAAGTCGGTGCTTGAATTTATTGGGGTTGGTGCTCTAAGTTGAGTTGGTATTTTGTTTTATAGGAATATATTACATTTTTAGATATCATAGTGTGTTTTCTTCCCCTTGAAGATTTTCCACTCATATATGTGTTATCTTGTTTGAATGATTCTTTATGCTTTGCTAGATCACTATGTTGTTTTCATAGTTCATGAATGATTGGGTATAATTGAAAGAAATTTTTTAAATTATTGATCCACCCCTTCTTATTAATTTTGATTCTAATAATTTGTATTATATATTGGTTAAAAGGGATCCTAGAAGCATAAGCATGTCTAGTCATCAAGTACAAGGATATTTCTCAACCAATAAGGCTCCTCTCTTAAGTGGGACTAAATATGAATTTTAGAGCATCAAAATTAAAAATATAATTTCCTTAGGAAATGACATATGGAAATATTTTATTGATGGATTCACTCCACCTCCTACACCACCAACTAATGCAGTAGGTAAGAAGGGAAGTGAAAACAACTCTAAGGTAATGAATGCCATCTTATGTGGTCTTTCAGAGGTAGAATTTGTAAAGGTCATGAATTGTGAAATAGCCAAAGGGATTTGGGAGAAGTTTCAAACCACCTATGAAGGAGATGCCAAAGTTCAATTTGAAAATTCGTAGACCCACCAAAGTTAGTTTGAAATTCTAAGAATGAAGGATGATGAAAACATTGCATCTTATTTGTTAAGAGTAGATGAAGTGGTAAATGTCATCAAAGTTTTGAGAGAGAAATTGGAATAATCAATAGTAGTACAAAAGGTATTAATATCCCTAATATCTAAGTTTTATTCAAAAGTCTCTATTGTGGAGGAGATAAAGGATCTCAACATACTATAAATAGATGAGATTCATGGCATCTTGACTACCTATGAAATGAGAACAAGTGAAGGAATACCTTCCAATAAGGAAGCTACATTCAAAGCTGATAAAAAATCACAAGGTAAAAATGTCAAGGATGATGTTAATATAGATATTGATGATGACAAGATATAAGCCATGTTTATTAGAAACCTAAGGAAAGGATCAAGTAAGTATAAGGTAAATTTACCATTCAAGTGCCCTAACAAGGATAATAATGAGCATCATAGAGAGCATGGTGAACATCATGGTGATGATAAGAAGTTCTATAATATTGACAAGAGCAAAAATATTTTCAAGAAGTATGAAGGCAATAAAGGGTCATTGAAGAACAAGAGAAGCTTCTATATCAAAGAAGATAGTGGCTTGTCTGATATAAGTGACACAAATATATCTAATAATGATGATGAAAATAATGATCATGATAGAAATGAAACTTTATTCATGGCCATAGAAATAAATAATAAAGGTTGTTTTAAAATGAAAAGTCTTATTTAAGATGAAGAATCAAATGAAGAAGATGATCAAGTAAAACTTGAGGTAGAATTGATGAGTGTTATAGAGGAGTTAAAGTTCCAAAAAAGGAAGAATCAGAAAATGAGATCATTGGTTGAGTTATGAATAATAAATCAATCTCTTCAAAGAGATACTAAGTAACAACACTAGTGAACATGAGGAGATCATAAAATATTTGGAAACTTAGATTGAGATTGTCATTGTAAGTCTTAAGACTAAGAAGGAAGAATGCATCAATTTTAGAATATAAATGGAGTCCTTGAAGGAAAAATTGGATCAAACAAAAATCAAGTTAAAGACACATTAAAATTTTTAAAAGAGAAATAAATTCCTTGGTGATATTTTGAATAGTAAGAGGTCTCCACATGACAAGATAGGTCTTGGGTTCAAATAAGATGAAAAGGAAAACAAGGAGAGTTAAACCTCAAAGGTTAATGGACTATCAAGAAGTGATGGTACTGACAGAGTAAAGACCTATGCAAAAACTCTCAAATCTAATACTCAAATTGATCATCAAAAAGTAAAGAAGAATTTGAATCCTTCAAGAGACAATAAAGGTAGAGGTGCATCATTCAACATCATATAGATAAGGTATGTGAATTATTTTAATGGTTACTTTTTCTCATGCAATCAATATGGACATAGGGTTTTGGATTGTAGACATCATGCTAGAATCAATTCCTCATGAAGGAATAGGATGAATAAGAATAATCATCTCAATAGTAGAAGCATAATTCTATGTTATAAGTGTGATCAAAAAGGACATATTATAAAGAATTTCAAGATTAAGCATATGAGAAAGATCAATCAAGATAAAAGGGTATACAGTCATACCACTGAGAAGTGGATGAAGTTATACTTTGTGGACAAGGTGAAGGAGGAGGAAAAGACTAAAGGAAAAGAATCAATGATACCTTAAACTACCTTTCACATCCAAGATGAAAGCATGAAATGGTATATAGATAGTTTTTACTCAAGCCACATGGCTGTTAGGAATTAAAATAAATTCAACCTAGATTTAGTTCACCATAAAATCACATAACCAAATTTTAAATGTGTGAAATCAGATTTAATTATGCACTAACATGCATCACAAAATTAATTACTCAAATCACAGTAAATGAAATCAATAATGGAGAGAATAAAATAATCAATAAAACATAACATAGATCTACCATGGTTCACCTAATGTGGGTTACATCCACCAAGAAATTCCTCAATAAAATTTGTAATAAAATAAGATTACAAAGAGCCTCTCATAGAGATAGAATATCTCTTAAAAATTCACAAATGAATTCACTGAATTATTGATCTAAAATCTATCAACAATCCTACACACATGTTATGTTTCACCTACACCTAAAAAATACTATATCACAAGCTACTATACCACACCCTATCAATAAAAATATCTATACTTTTTATTGTCTCTTAAAACCCATACCACACCTGTATATTATCAACAAATGAGTAAAAATAAGCCCAAAAAGAAAAACTCACCATGCTTATCCAAGATAAGCATTATCCATAAGGAAATACCAATCCTCCACATAGTCAAGCTTATCCATAATCCCACATAAGGAGTAACATGCCATCTTCATCTCTCATCCACAAAATGCTCTCACAACTTTCAAGGAGATGACAACTAAATCCACAAAACATGGAAGTCAATCCCACTTCCACAAAACATGTAAGTCAACATGGAAAATAGATATCTAATAACTCACTCCACACAAAAAAGAAGACATATAAATTAGAAATATATAATAATATTCCATTCACATGGAAGCAAGGTTCCACAAAAGGTGGAGTGGGGAAAAATGCACTCCCCACATTTGTGGAGCTCTCTAAGCCCCCAAAATGTGCCACCATGGTCATGTGATATCCCTGAAGGGATCCATACTCAATAATGCCAGGGGATAAGATCAAGTTCATTTCATTAATGAAGAATGTTGTAGGGATAGTAAGATTTGGATATAACACTACTGCCAATATGTTGGCAAGGATATCTTGTGTTTATACAATACGAAGACAAAGATAGATAATGTGTTGTATGTGGAAGGCTTAAAACATAACTTTGTGTAATTCAAATGTGTAATCAAATACATGCATTGACCTTTCATGATAGAGGTTGTGATATAAGGAGAGATAAATCAAGAAGACTAATTGCCAATACTAAGAGCACTGAGAACAATCTATATGTCTTGAATGAGATCAAGAAGGAGATATGCTTTATGAGCGAGATGGATGAATATTGTCTATGGTATAGAAGTTTGGGCCACCTAAAATTTGATAATCTAGTCAAGATAAGCTCTAATATGTCTATGAATAATATGCCTAAAACCAGCAAACCTACAAACACACTGTTCAAGGCATGTCAACATAATACGCAGACTATAAGGAGGTTCAAGTCTAAGGAGTCTTATACTACAAGACCTTTAAAGTTAATACACAGTGATCCTTTTGTAATTAGAAGATTCTAAAGTATTCAATGAGATAACTACTTCATGTTACTCGTATATGACTACACAAGAATAACTTGGGTAGCATTCTTGAAAGAAAAGTTAGAAGATCTTGATAAGTTCAAGTTATTCAAGGTACTAGTTTAAAATGAAAAGAATGGGAAGATCAAGTGCCTAATATTTGATAGAGGAGGAGATTTTAGGCCTAATGAGTTGATGACTTATGTGAGGTCCATGAAATATGGAGATAGTTCTCAGCATCTAGGACACCTTAGCAAAATGGGGTAGTGGAAAGAAAGAATAGAATAATTTAAAAGATTGTAAGAACTATGCTAAGTGAATCTAGATTATCTGATGGATACTAGAGAGAGGTAGTGAGCTCTATAGTCTAGATTTTGAATAGAGGATAGATAAGGACTAATGACAATAATACCCATTATGAGTTATGGAAAGGTAGACTTACTAATGTGGAACACTTTAGAGTGTTTAAAAGTAAATGCTTCATCAAAAGAGTTGAGGAAGACTTAGGTAAGTTTGATTCTAGGTTTGATGAATGAATATTCTTGGGATACTCATCAATAAGCTCAGCCTATAGATGCTATAATAAGAGGTTGCAAATGATAATGGAAATCACCAATGTGAATATTGATGAGACAAGTTCTAAGAAGTCACACTTGTAGTCAAAGGATACATCAGATAATTTGGACTTCAATAATGAAGAACCAATAGAGATATATGAGGAAGAAGAAGTTGAGAAAAGACAAGATTCAAAAGGTCCTTCAAGATAGATGCAGAAAGACCATCTTAAATCGTAAATGATTGACAATAAGGATATAAATATGCAAACAAGGAGAAAGTTGGTAAGTAACCTAAATCAAGAGAATGTTGCTCTATTATTTAATATTGAACCTAAGAACCTTGTAAAATCAAGAAAAGAGAAGTTTTGGATAGATTTAATGAATGAGGAGTTAGACCAAATAGAAAAACTTGAGACTTGGAAACTAGTTCCTAGTCTTAAAGATAAGAATGTCATTGGCACAAAATGGGTGTTTAGGAACAATTTGAATGAAGATAGAGAAGTCACTAGGAACAAGGATATATTGGTAAGGAATGGGTATGCTCAAGTAGAAGGGGTATATTTGGAGACCTTTGCTTCATTATCAAGATTGGGGGCTATCAGACTATTTATAGCCTATGCAAGATTCAAAGGGTTTAAGGTGTATCAAATGGATGTCAAGTCAGATTTTTTAAATGGGAACTTGGAAGAGGAGGTCTACTTAGATAAACTTAAGGGTTTCTCACTATCAGGTAACAAGGACTATGTATGTAGATTAAAAAAGGCTCTTTATGGTCTAAATCAAGCTCCTAGAGCTTGGTGCGCTATATTGGAAAAATACCTATTAGACTAAGGATTCAAGAGAGGAGTTATAGATAGTAATATATGCATCAAGATAGAAAATGATCATCAGTTGATAGTGGTTATCTATGTGGATGACATCATATTTGGTGTAAATAATGAGAGTATGACTAAGGCCTTTATAGATGTGATGAAGAGGGAGTTTTAGATGTCCATACTGGGAGAACTATCGTTATTCCTTGGCTTATAAATCATTCAATAAAAAAAATGTATATTCATTTCATAAGCTAAGTACATAAGAGAAATGTTGAAGAAATTTGGGATGTAATATTGCAAGGCAGTTATCACACCTATGATCACAAGTTGTAAGTGAAGTAAGGAAGATGAATCTCCAAAGGTCAATCAAACATCATACGACTCAATGATTGGAAGTTTGTTATAAATTACTACATATAGACCTAACATCATGAAAGTATTAGGACTTTTAAGAATATTTCAATCAAAACCAAAAGAAAATCATTTGTAAGCAATCAAAAGCATACTTAGGCATCTCAAGGGCACTATGGAATTTGGGTTGTGGTATCCAATGAGTAAGGAGTTTAACTTGATAGCTTGTATAGATGTAGACTAGGCAAGGAGTCTAGATGATAGGAAGAGCACTATTAGAGTAGCTTTCTTATTAGGAGAGTGCCTTATATCATGGATAATCAAGAAGCAACCATCAATGAAATTATCTACTTGTGAGGTTGAGTAAATTACAATAGCTTCATGTTGTACTCTAGTCTTATGGATGAGGTAGACCTTAAAGGACTACAAAGTGGAGTCTGATAGTCCTCATACTATCTTTTATGATAATACAAGTGTTATAAGTGTATCAAAAAACCTAGTTATGAACTCAAGTACTAAGTACATTCCCATTAGGTATCATTTCCTAAGAGAACAGGTAAGTGAAAAAAATGTTAAGCTTTAGTATGTATCTACTAAAGATCAAATTGTAGATATTCTAACCAAGCCACTTCCAAAGACAACATTTGAACATCTAAGATAGGAATTGGGTGTAATTCCTACCCTTAGCATTCATTAAGGAATTAAAATACTTAGGGAGATCTAATCAGGTGGTTCATTATCTCTAAAAATAGGTGAGTAGTGCCAATAAGGTATGCATGAAAATAAGGGGAGCATGTTTATATGATGCTTCATTGACTCATAATCCTATGTATTTAGTTTTTTGGTTGCAAAAGGAGTAATCTAAGAAGTTATAGGTATCTCTTTGTCATTAATGTCAAAGGGGGAGAAAGTTTAGTATGGGGGATAAATAGCATGTTAAGAGAAGTTTTTGAGAGTGGTTTCCATTGATGACAAAGATGGAGATTATTGAGTATTGTCATTGATGTCAAAGGTACATCTTGTGAAGGCTAATGTCAAAGGTGATTAAGGAAAATTATTAGTCTATATTGTGACAAGGTGCATGAAATAATGTTGTCATGAGAGAAAGAGAAAAAGAGATTTTGAATGTATTATGTCTATATGGAAGGTATAAATCATTGATTTCAAGTACATAAGAAGCCTATTCATGACATGAAGAGGTACGTGCATGGTGAAATGAATGAATATAGGCATGTTAAGGTTATATTTCATTGTTTGATCTTTTTTGAGCATGGGATAAAGGTATAGAAGCATTCATGAGAGTTTTAAGGTGAGCCTATAGGGGTAGGACCTTTAGTCTAAGTTTGAACCCAAACCTCTTTTAGGCCCTACCTAGCCTAATGATGTATGAAGATCATATTTCAAGGAAATTATGCACATGTGAGCATGGACATATGTGATATAATTTATTTTAGGCATGATCACAAAGTTTGAAGTCATTTTTTGAGAAAAAAGTGCATGAATCACAGTTTTAAGCCTTCTCAAGCTCACAAAATGAGGTCTCAAACCTGAGAAGCACTTTTAGACATTCATTGGCACATGTAACCTCTACATGGGAGTCTGAGTTGTTAAGTAGATATGGTTAAGGTTCCTATCTAATATCTCTAGGCATTAGTTTTGGATTCAAGTGGCAGTCCTTTATGAATAATCGTTAACACAAAAACCTATGTTAAACCTCCTTAAAACCCTAATAAGGACCAAATATGAAATATTCTATTAAAAAAAGCTTAGGATGGATTAAAATTCCTACATAATTTATTTTATCATGTATTCAACTCTACCAAGTACCTCTAGGTGGTGGTGGTTAGTTAGGGGAGAGAGAAAATGCACAAATACATGCTTATTTGTCAAGAAGTTATTATAGCTCTCAAAAGTTAAATTGGTCAAGAAAATAAAATGGATGGTAGAATAATATGGAGACTCATTTTACATTTCCATTATTATTTTTGGATAGTTTCTATCCTTCAATTTTTCTAATTTGGTCATCTAAATAAGCTATTGGCAGATAGACCTAATGGTGTGAATAGTGTAAAACCTAAACGAAGATGAAAAGAAGGTTTGTACATGATATATTGATACCAAAAATGCATGATGAAGTTATTTATTACTTTTAAGTCATGATCATGCTTTTATAATCTTTGGAGGTCAGTGTATGTGGTGAAAACATTTCTCACAAAATGGCATGTCTGTTTCAGATAGAACTATGAAACATAGGGTCAAGAAATTGGTCTACAAGACCAATATTTGGCTTCAGACCATATGAATTTAATATCTTAATATGTTTTTTAGATATCATATAACTATTTTTATGCATTAAGAGTCATAAAAAGTGTCTACATAGGCATTGGAGGTCTGATTCAACATGACTGGTTTTTAGGTGAATTAGCAATTCTAAGTAAGTTATAGAGATGTTCTTGATCCTTTATCTTCTAATTCAAGGTGTTAAAATAATTTGGTGATTACCCTAGGGTCATGAATAATCTATCTACATATGTCATTTTTCATAGTTTATTATCTTAATGGTGATTAATCTTCATTATTTCAAGATAAACTTTTGAGGTACACATGCCTAATAGGGCAATTTGTCCTAAAGGAGATTTCATGATATGAAAAAAGGATATAGGTCTAATAAATAATGGAGGAGGTAAATTGAGTTTTTTGGATAAGTGATTTAATGGTTTTTTATTGTTATATAAATCCATCTAGGCCCAAGAAGATCAAGTTTTGGCATTAAGAGGATAGACCTAATGCAATTAGGTCTCCATAAGACCTAAAGGAGGAAGAAGGCCTAATTGAGTTATGTTAGACCAAAAGGGGTTAAATTTATGATTACACCATGTTAATAATATGTCCTACGACATATTATTCATTGAACTAAGAGGTTGAATGTGTGTGTCTGACCAAGTAGTGTGTGACCGTAAGACTAGTATATATACAAGGCAGTTTAGGCCTATTTGTGTATATGCAAAACAAGAAAATAAAATCATGCATAGTTCAAAAGAAGTATTTCTTGAAATGAGAACATAAAATAATATATTTTTTTTGTGACCAAAATTTATATGGTGGTTGAGTTGGTTTTGAGTCACTTAGGGAGTTGGTGCTTCCTTGCAAGTAAGTGCTTACTAAAGCCTAGTCAAGTCGGTGCTTGACTTTATTGGGTTTGGTGCTCCAAGCTGAGTTGGTGCTCAAAATAATTTGGTATTTTATTTTATAGTAATATATTCCATTTTTAGATATCATAGTGGGTTCTCTTCCCCTTGATGGTTTCCCACTCATATATGTGTTATCTTGTCTGAATGATTATTTATGTTTTGCTAGATCATTATGCTGCTTTCATAGCTAATGAATGATTGGGTATAATTGAAATAAAGTTTTTGAATATTGATTCAAACCCCCCAAATAATTGTGCTCCCAATAATAGATAAGATAATATAAGAGGTATATAAGCCACAAGTCAGCCATACATATCCCTAAACACACCATAGGTTAAGGGAGTAACACAAATAATATAATATGTTTGTTTTATGTTTTCTAGTACTTTTATCTTACTTTTATTGATACTAGTACTCTCTGGGTAATTTATCATTCCACAAAAATTTGAAATGTAGGGGTCAACCCATAAATATTATTGGAAATTGCTTGGTGCATGGATAGGTATGTTAGAGTTAGATGCCTCCATAATTATATAAGTATATGAGTTTGATGAACTCATATGAAAGGCATAAATATCAATATAATGACCAAGATATAGTTTAATTATGATAATGAATAACATAGATACAAATTAGTAATTATTGTAGTTTAATGATACAAATCAATAAGGAAGGACCCATAAAAATCATGTGGATATGAGAGAATGGCATAAAAGAGCCATATGTGCGTGCACACTTCATATAAGGTAGAAATATGTCAAAATTATCATTAAAAAGTATCTAATGCCATATTTTAGTGACTAAAATTATGTACACACCCAAATTTGGCATAAAACCCTTATTCCCATGTTTTATTCCAAATTTAGCTCATTTGGAAAACTTGTAAATTCAACCCTCTTTTAGGATGGCCCCAACCCCACACGTGTCTTTATTTGGTCCATTGAGCATAAAATAAACTCAATAGTTATCCAAAAAGTATCTATTAGTATATTTTAATTACTTATCACATGTTATCCAGCCCTATCTTGAGCACTAAACCTTGCTTATCTCCTAAACAACCCATATTTGTGTGGGCCTATCTTGGAAAAATGCGTACCTCTTTGGGCTTATCCATTTTATTTTTATGGGTCCTTTTCCCTGTTATCCCTTAATTTTATCATTAACCCTTCACATTTGTATTTTTAAAAGTTAGTTAACACACGAGTCATCCTAAATAATCCTATAAATATAGGGTCTTTTGAATCCATTTGAATGTTAGAAGAGAGGAAGATAGAGGGAAAGAATTAATAGAGAGTAGAACATTTTTTAACAATTTCACCAAGGGTCAAGCCTAAATCCAAGCTTCTATAATTAAATTGTGGTTCATAATACAACACACTTAGAACACTTATTCATCTTCGTCTCTCTACATAGTCTCTTGTGACAAATGAGGTTTACTATAATTTAGTAGTTGTATTGATCACTTTTATGGAAAAGGAGGATGAAACCCTTGAGATATTTTATCCACACACCAAAAAACTATGTGGAGCTTTTATTCTGAGTGTGCAGGATACATAGTTTACAATGTTACCTCAATAGTTGCTTGACTCCATTATTATTATTATTAGAGTGCAAGCTAGGTCAAAGTAAATATTTGGTTGTACAACATATTCTACCATGTTGTAGATATTAAAATTGAATATTTATAGCATCTCAATCTTGAAATATTAATCTGGGATCTACCCTTCAGTTCTACACTTCCCTATTGTTTAAAGGCTTGCATTCACCATCTCAATGTGCCTAAATGCTTATCTATTAGTCTGGTCCATATCATTATGATGACTCATGTCTCCTAAACTACACAAATATCTTAAAATGTGATAAACATCCTTCACTATCAATTTCAGATTCATACATGTTTTCTAGCCTTCTGAACACTGTCAACCATAAAGGAAGACTATCACCGATGGTAGTGTCTAGATCCTTATATAGTGTTTAGTAACCAAATGTCTTGTAAATTAAAAAATGATTGAAACCTATGGGCTAGCCTAATTTTCTTATTGAACCCTACCATGAGATATTTTCAAAATGTGTCATATAAATTCAAGTCTAAGTTTTCTCATTCTTGATCTAGTAAATACCAAACAAACACCTATCAAAGCTACATTAATCAATTGCACAAGCACTCTCTTCTATGAAATTCATCCTTATTTTCATATCAAGAATAGGAGCAGTCATTATAGGTCTAAATTATTCAAAAATTATCCCATGGGAGATATTTATCAAATTATAAATTAGATCACTACATGTATCACCAAATACATCAATAGAAAGGTGACATAAAGTCTAGAAAAGTGCAATTGGAGGATTTAGAAAAGAGTCTATATTTTGGGCAAGACAAAAAATCCACAAATATACTAACATTAATGGTAGTTCCCAGTTTAACAATAGTGTTTGGGGAAGAAAAATAGTGAAAAACCTATACAAATGGAACACAAAGTTGAGTTACAGGATCGAGACAAAGTTGGAAAATAGTGATAGTCTAGAATAAAGGAGTAAACAATATATGCTTCTCTTAACCCTTAGTTTTATAATAATTTATATATTTATTGCACATTTTTGAATGAATTTATTATCAAATATTTTATTATATTCCCTATATCTGAATATTACATTATTGCATTCAAATGTTTTATTTTTATAGTGTATTTATGTAAAGACCAATTTTGAATAAAATAGTCTAGTTAACCCATCCTCGACACTTATTTAAACCAAACCCTAGATTGTATTTAGGGTTTCTCCTTCTACAAAAATTCATTTTCAGATTGCTATATTTATTTTCCATACTTGATTTATTGCATGGGCATAGATTAAATAATGATTCTTCACATTTTTGCCTTAGGCCTTGTACTATTTATCTTTGTCGGTGTGTCCAAACTTATAACCCTCATCATGTCTACTCTTAATGAAATCCATAGGAAACCCCATCCTTCAGATAGCTTATTTAATATTCCATATGAATAATGTATTGTAGATAAGGATCTTATGGCATATCATAAATATGCTCAACACTCCACTTTTTATTACAACTATGATAATGAAAATGCAAATCTAAATGAATATGTCAATAATCATAACACGTGTTCATATGGTATGAATGTGATTACACACCTCTTGAATATTAGTATGAGGAGCCTAGTTCTACTATTTATTCTACATCGAATGATAAATTCCAAAAAAGTTAAAAGTGATAAACTTTATCAGGGCATCACATGAAGATGATACAATAGACATGCAATAAGTTAACATTCATGATGATGAAATTAAAAATCTATCATGCATAGCATAATGCATTTCCTCTATTTCTATAGATGAACATGTTCAAAATGAAGAATGTTTTCCTTCTTACCAAACTATTGATAATATTAAAAATATTGTTCCTTTTTTAGATCACTCAAATGAATATAATGAAAACGTCTAACTCTTTCTATATCTCAATGATACAAATGCATGTATCACTCTCCCTATCATTTTTGGTTGGAAATATTAAAATGATAATACTAGTCAAAGTAGTGTAGACAAAACATCTTTGTTAATTCAAGATAGACAAAAGATGACTTTTCCAAATGTTTCCTAATGAAATAATTTATAAATTCAAGTAGCAATAATGAAATTAAAGATTCAAATGCTAGTTATACTCATGTTCCTTTCTCATATAATAATGATTTATTTAAACTAGAAATTGATATCGCATCTTCTATTCCCTTATCTTTTGAATTTGAAAATGAAATTGAAACTTTCATTTTTCCTCCTTATGATTATGCTTCAAGAAAAATAGAGAATATTCATATTCTCCCTCTTTTACATTTTTTGCTCAAAAACATGTTCCAATTCTATATGAAATTAATGAAAGTACATCTTTTATTCCTCTTAAATGAAATGAAAGTTCAATTAGTCAATCCATTTTCTATGATATTTGTATCAACCTTTGTAACATCCAAAATTATATAATGCTCTATCTTGAATCATCATGTAAAATGGATATTCATTTACCTAATGTTTCTAAACCACACACTAATCCTATCTTAGATTTCAAGTATGGTGGTAAATATCCTATTATTCTTATGTTTCATATGGATGGTAAATTACAACCTATAATCACCTCTTTAACCTCTTTAACAATCCCCCCTAGTGACATTATATCTATGATGACTACTATAGGAGACTTTCACTGACAAATGACTATTCTTAATTTTAAAGTGTCCTATGATAAGGCTACCTTTAATTATAATATCTTAGAGGAGCAACCCCTTACACAAGATGTTTTTGATCATGCCTATCCTCCTAATTTTATCATGCCTATGTTTTTTTCTTTTAATGGTCAAGGAGATCTTTCTAGTCATTTGAAATAATATATACACCACTTTTAATATTTGGCAAAATATGGATGCTTGGCACTTAAATCCTTTCATACAAGCTTAGCTCAGGAATCTCTATATTGGATCCATATCCTTACAAATGGTTCCCTACCAACCCTTAAGAAACTTGAATATATATTTTTATCTAATTTATATAAGCCTAAATTACCAAAGCTATCATTAGATCATTTAAAAGACTTAACTCAAAATGAGGATGAATTTATTCAAGCCTGTGATATTAGATTTAAGGATATATTATATTCCTTAAACTATGACCCCTTGAATTTATGAGTACATTTCATATTTATTGGGGGTACTATTTCTCCACTTAGAGAAATAGCATTTCACAAGCCCTTTACTTCTTTCAATATGTTATATGGGATGTGCATAAATATGCATGTTCCCTAAAAACACCAATACGTAATCACTTATTTCTTCACCTAAAGGTAAACATGTTACAAATAATTCCTACAAAGAAAAACAGCAAAACAAGAAGGGTCATGATCCATCTCAAATACCTTCTTCTAAATTATCAATACATACCAAGGAACAAACAATATTTTTTTTACATAGATAAAATGTATCTACATATAGAATACCTCCTATAGTTAAAACATATACTTTTACTAAGAGGCTACCACTATAGTTTGATCAGTGAAGAGATAGACCACATGACATAATACATACACCATTAGATAAATAATTAATTACTCTTCCTCCAAATTATTACCATCTACCACACATATTTTAAAATGTAAAAGGATAACACTTTTACACTTACCATGGAATTAATATACATCATAATAATGATTGTTTTGCATTAAAGGAAAATATTTCACAACTTGTATATTTAAGTTTTATTGCATTTTGAAAAGACACGTCAAGTTCTATTTCCCCTACTTCTTGTAGAGGTCATTCTAAAAGGGTTGAGGCATCTTATTCCTCTCCTTTTTAGGAATGTTTAATACATCAGCATTCAAATAAGTCAACCACTAGAAGAATCCATTCTCATAGTGTAACCTCTACTACAATTAATCATTCCCACACTGATCCTACCAAGGAGCCATTGGTTGATCAAGCTCTTTTTAGAGGGACATGTGGAGGAGGCATTGATCCAAATTTGATAGATCCTATTTACATATATACATAGTAGATGTGGGTACCAAAACTATCACACATAAATACAGATTAGCTAGATACACATGATACTCTCATAGATACATCAGTCATAGTTTTTAAACTAAAAGCAAAATCCCAATTACCACTTGATCATTATAGTCTAACTTTCTTATTCCTAATTGGATTCCATTATATACATTGATTGCTTCAATTATCACTAAAAAAAAGTAAATTAATAATTACCAATACTTTACCACATAATAAAACATCATATTTCAAACATATTACATGAAAAATAAGAAATTATTTGAAACAAGACACATAAACTCTATGTAGCACCTTTCACAATGTATGGGTTATTAAATACATTCATACCAATAGGGTAGTCACAGTTCCTATAATTCCATAAGAACATCCACTTTTACATGAGAAGTTATTCAAATAAAGTTAGTTATCAAACATACTAAGGTTAATCCTCTACAAAAGGGTAAGCAACAGGGAATCCCCTTTCCTAGGTGACCCATACTTGAGAGGCCTTTACACTTAATGTACATAGTGGATTCCATGGAATCTTCATCTACACCTACATATCATATTTAGTTACCTCTAATAACTAAACATGTTGTAATTACATCTACTCCAAATAAACCACAAAGCACTCAATAATGGGTTCTATGAACCCCTATTCCTTCTATTATTTCTTCATGACCACATAGGCCTATTACACATATGTAGAGTGCCACATATTCTATAGATCTAGATATGACACCTATGCATGCTCTTTGGTATTACCACTAATTTCACATACCATATTTTGAGATTGGACTTACCTTTGAGCATCCCTTGGATGGGATCATAGGATAGCCTTTACTTTTAAAACATTCAAAAACACACTAAAAAAAAATCAATAAACATACAAAAAATTCAAAAAAACAACAATATTTAGCATCCTTGACATCTATGTCATTTTATTTATGTTATAATATAATATATCATTTCATTCTTATATATAGTATGTTTCATTCATCTTTGAATGTGATGTTGGCATACCCAAACACATGATCTATTCATTTTTAGATGTTGGACCTTTTGTCTAGTCATGTCATATAGTATGTTGGGGGAATTTTCTTCTTTGATCACAGTTTCTATAGGTTACATATAATTTATGATCATTTTTACATTATCATGGTTGAACTTATATACTAACGCTTATATATATATTTATATCCATGCTCACATCCTTCACAATGTACTTGATATGCTATGCTACATAACATTTTCTGCTAACACACATGTGTAGGGATAAATATAATATGTTTATGTTGGTTGCTTGTACTTTAGTTATTCATAATGTCATTTCTTTGAGTGTATTTTATTATCTTTTATTGTTTTACTTATGGAACATTTGAATATATTCCTTGCATGTCAGCCCTTATGCCATTATATGTTGTTTAAACATTTGAATATGTCATCGCATGTTGATTAGACATTTGAATATGTCATTATATGTTTATTTAAAATTTAAATATGTCATTTATTTTGATTGTGTAGCATTTGAACATTCCCCTTGTATGATATCTCCTTGGACCATTTCTTTTTGCTTTATATTGAGTGCTCTTGTGTGTGTGTTTGATCATTTTTTAAGCTTGTATTGTTATGATATATTTCATGAATCTTAGGATTTGATGTGATCACATAATATAATCCTAATTAAAATATCTACTTCAACATGTTATCCCTATAAGCTACATGATTATTACATCGATTATACAACTACCTTATCCTTTTTAGGTAAGGTATCTACCTTTTTTTATTTCCATCACCTCAAAATGGGAGGCATCTTAGTATAGGCATGGCACAAAAGCATGATCTCCACATTTTTATAGTTTTCTACATTACAATGGGGGCATGTCATAATAACATGACTCCACACTTGTACATTTTCATAATTTTTTATTTGCAAGAGGGGGAATGTCATACAAACATGACTTTCACACTTATAAACTTACTCAATATCTCCATATTTTAGTGAGGGCATGTCATAAAAGACATGACCTCCCATTTGTACATTATATAGTTTAGTTTCATGATTTAGATATAGACTTAGATCAAAATCCTATATATTGCGTTGATTTTGGCATAGATTTAAAATAGTAATTTTTAGATTTATGACACATATACTCCAACTCAAACATATCATAGTGCATATGCCATGTCATTACACCAAAAATTATAAAATTTGCCAATTGTACTACTCACTAAGATACACTAATTACACCAGGATGTATTATTATCAAGCCTTTTATTTTATAACAATTGTTTAATTTTATAGGTTGAAGTGATTAAATCATTAAACATCACCAGATTTATAGATTAGAGTGATTAAATCATCCAATCTCATTAGATTTATAAGATGAGTGATTAAATCACTTACCCTCACTATATTATATATATTCACATTTAAGTTATGCGATTGAGATATAATGATTTCAATGGTTGTGTCACAACTCATCCTTACACCGGATTGGGGACATAATACCTTCCAATCTCACTCTTCAAATTTCCAAGGTTTGGGTCTGAACCTTCTCCAACTCTAATGCTTTATAACAAAGCATCTTTACGAAGTCAAATCATCAAGAGGCAACATGGTTTCATCAACACACGTGTGTACTCCTTCCTTACTCTCTTTTTTCTCGAACATTTTAATTATTTCAAATTTTAAATTATATGCCTTTATTTATACTATAACATGCTCTTGGATATATGTCATATACAAATAAAATACTAAAAGTAGGCTCAATCAAATTCAAGTCATGTTATACTCACCAAGTACACATTTACTTCCTTTAACATATTAATTTCATCCTTAAGCATTACTAGATTAAATGGGGCAAATGTAGATACTTAAACTAAATATATATAGCATCTCAATCTTATACATTTGACAAATAGCAATCAGGGCTCTAGCCTTGATTTCTTGACCTCCATGTTGTCAAAAGAATCACATTCAACATCTCATTATGCCTAAATTCTTCTTTTAATTCAATTCATATCATATTAATGACCCGAATTCCATACAATACAAAGAAAGCTTAAACTTGATAAACATCTTGTAGAGTAATTTTTACTCTACATTGCTTTCAAATTTTTAGTTGAGCACTACAATTTTGGTTCTTCGAGTGAAGCCATAGAGTTTTGGAGCAGAGGAGGGGTTCATTTTGCCTAAGTGTTGAAATGCAGTAGAAGCTGCCAAGTGTCATCCTCAGAGCATGGTCCCTTTTTGCCTTTCTTGCTCTTTTCATTTCAATTTTGGCCTAAGTAGTGGATTCAAGCGAAAGCAGCAACATGTCGGCCTCCGAGAGATGAAGATGTATAGTTGGCAACTTCTGAGGACCTCATTTTAGCCTTCTAGAGAATAGGGGAACACACCATGTGTCAACATCTGCATATCATAAGAGGCATTTGTGTTTTCTATTTTGACAAAAACTTCCAACAAGCTAAGTGACAGAGAGAGCGAAAAAGTGCCAGGTGGCAGTTGCAGAGGCCCTGAATTACCTTTTGAAGAAGTGGCAGAAGCCACCACATGTTGACCACCAAGAGCCTTTGTTTCAATGCCTTGGTTCATGCTTTCTATTCAACGCATAAACGCATCATTCATTTTGCTAGGTATCGAAGTGCAGCGGAGGCTGCCAAGTGTCACCTTCCAAGTCCCTCTCTACTCCATCCCCAAAATAGTGGAAGGCACCACATACTCCCAGTAGAAGAAGTGAAAGATGCCACGTATCTTCCCAGGAGTAGCAGAGGTCACCACGTATCAACTTTTGAGAGACCACCTTCGAGCCTAATCGCTGAATGAAGATTGTGGTGGGTCTCGGATGATATTTTAAAGAAAGCAAAAGTAGCCAGTTGTCATCCTCCAGTACCTTCTAGGTGATCAAGAGGATTTTTAGAAAATTGACTAAGGGTACTCTCCCATTACAAACAAAACAGAGTGCCCGTCTACCTGTTACAGCAAAAATGGAGGGAAATTTGGTGAGAGTTAATTCGAGTAGATGGAGCAGTGCATTGGGTAGTTTTTTGGGGCTTGTAAGCATTGTAGACATCATCCATTTGTCTCCTAATAATGGAGGCAGAATAGACAGTTGAGCAGCCCAATAGGTGATGAAATTTGAAATTTAGGTGCGAAGAGAGGAACTAGTCAGGAATTGCCATGCCACAATTAAGGGCAGCCGTTCTTCTCCAGCATGGCTTTTCAAAGCATTGAATGTGCCAAAGTTCAAATTATTATTTTTTATTTACGTATCCGGGGCTATAAAATAAGAAGAATTGTAAAATCTAAAAAAAAGGGGGGGGGGAATTCTCATAGTTTTAGACTATCTGAAGTTTGTGGCCAATAATATCATTTGCTCTTGTCTCAATTTTCTTGAGTTGTAAAGTTTATGTAATCATGCATGTTTCTCTGCCCCTTATGTGGCTGAATGAATTGAGTAAATTTAAGCTCCATGCCTTTGTTGATGTTATCTATGTTGTTTGCAAAGTAGTCTATACTGTAGATTTTCTAGTGCGGTGATTGGAAATGTTATTTGCTTTTGTCTCGTTTTCTTGAATCTAAAGATTTACATGACTGTGTGTGACTTCTATGCCTCCTATGTGATTGGAAGATTCTATTAAGAAGATTTAACACTATGCATTTGTTGACAATTCCTGTATCTCAGCAAAAGACTCCCCTATTATGAGCCTTTGTTTCTGTTATTCCAATCTTTTACATTGATCATGCACTTATCTGCTCTTAAATGTAATAGAATCACATAATAGTTTCACTGTGTTCAGGTTAGGATTAGGATTACTCTCAGGTGCATGGCCATAGTTAGGTTTCAATTCTTGCATTTTGTGTTTTTCTTTAGTCTCCTATCCCTTTGCCCCAACACCCAATACAAAAGAAGAGACTAGCTTATTTAAAATCTGGAGGTTGTTTTCAAGCTGCATTGTCCCACATCTTGAAACTTCCCATTGTTGTTGATTAAGATCTAGCACAATTTTAAGACATCAATAGTTTTTGGCATGCCCGATGGGACCAGTCTTGAAGTTTCTTTCAAGACTGCATGAACCAAAGAGCCACAAGGAGTCAGAGCTATGGACTAGTCACTAGATCGCAAAGTACTACAAATTCAGGTATTCTTTTGTTGCCTCTGGTAATTAGTCCAAAAAGAAGGGTTAACCAGTTCATACCGGTACCAAATATGGGAGCTAACGTCCCCCCAAGAAATTATGCAAGATGGAACACTGGTAGCCCCTTACTCTTCCCAACACCTCCAGCTGTTTGGGACCCTATTCCAAGAAATGCTTTAAAGGCTCTACCCAAATTCAATGGGCAAGACTCAAAAACACCCGTGGAGCATCTTTAAGATGTATCAGATGTCTGAGCCATACATGGTGTCATGAAGCAAAATGTGGACCTAAGGTTGTTAGCAGCCTCATTAAAAGGAAAGGCCTTAGAATGGTATTGATCCTTGACCCCCAAATACCATTTCCACATGGGACCAGCTTGGAGATCTATTCTTTAAAAGATTTGCAAAAAAAGGTGACAAGTCTTCTTTACTATAGCAGTTGATCACCATTTAGAGGGGACCACAAGAGGACATGACTGACTTCAACACCAGATTCCAAAAAACCTAGGATAGAATCCCTATCGCAGCTAAACCACCACCTGGTATGGCCATAGTATTCTATCTCAAAGCTTTAAATTTAGATATATCTGTCATGATCTAGTCACTAGAAGGACACACTTTGCCAGCAGCTTATGACCTTGCGGTCAAAGATGAGAACCATTTAATCAATGCTGAAAAGTTACCTCCAAGGCCTCCCATGCCCATGTTCCAAGAAATCTCCTTGCCTTTACCTCAAGAAATACCTAAAACTACAGCTCTACCTATGTCCATGTATCAATACCCTCAGCCTTCTGGGAAAGAACCTATCCCTGCTCCATTATCTGAGATGGATGATATCAAAAATCTCATGAGATCATTTTCCAATGAGTTGATTAATATGAAGAGGCAGCAGAATACTTTCCCCAAGCCTCCTTATCAAGGCTATCAAGGAAACAGGTTCTCATCTCAACCAAACCAATATCAAGGCCCTCTAAGCCAAACCACCCATCAACTAGCAAATCAATTAGTTGCAGTTCCCACACCCTCACAGACCCTTCCTCCCAACTCAAATAGGGAGATGGTTTAGAGCCAAAGTAATTATGTGGATGATACTAATGCTTGGTGTTTCCCTTGCAACGATGCCCACACACCTAGAGATTGTCCTAGAGGCAATCTACAACAAAGAGTAGCCAAGCAGAGAAGAATGGATGGTCAGTTTGCCAGTACTAGTAGCAATCAAGCCTACCAATCTCCTAGCATGCAAAATTTAGTGCTAGTGGCTTAGATGCAAGGAATGTCCTTACAACAGAAGGAAGAAATAGCCCCTAAACATGCTTTGTTCTCATGGGTTGAGGATGAAGAAGCAGTCTTCTTGAACGAAGTGTCTACCTCCCAGAGGCCAGTAGTGCAGTTTGATTACTATACCAAATCGAAAAGGAGAATGGTAGAGCAGCCCAAAATTGCAAATGGTCAAGACAAGAATAATCCTCCATCTCAGGGGTAAGGGAATGTTGCTATCAGATAGGAAGTGTCTCAACTGGTGCAAGATCAAGAGATTCCTATCCAAATTCAAGAAAGAACAAGGTATCCCTATTACCAAAAAACTCAATCTTTGGGACCTATCAATATTATGGACCAATTAAAGAAAACTCTGGCACAAGTATCTATATGGGATATCTTGGCTATCCCTAAGCAAGAGACATTACTACAAGAAGCCCTACAAGGGCTAGCAGTACCCAAAGGTACCGCATCTAAGGAAGGACCTACAAGAAATGGAAAGCTCAAAGATATGGTTCCTCTAATGACAACAACCTTCATGAACAATGTAGTACAAGTAAATAAATCCAAGCCAGAGCCTTTCTATTTGACTCTGATAGTTGGAAAGAAACTCCTACATAATGCATTGATAGATTCAAGAGCTAGTACCACTGTGATGCCCAAGCAAATAATTGATGCCTTAGAAATAGAATATGAACCCCTTGCAAAGGGAGTTATGCAGTTAGATGGCAAAATAGTGCAAACCATAGGGAGAATCAAACAACTCCCCTTGCAGTTATACAAGTGTCCCAATATAATTGTTAACCAAGATATAGCTGTCATAGATATCCCTCCCATCTTTGGTTTATGTTTATCCAGAGACATTATAGCAGAAATAGGAGGGTATATGTCTCTTGACTGGTCTCACCTCATTTTGAGAACCATATACGGTTCAAAGTTGAAAATTCTATCTGAACCACTGTCTAAAGACCATATCACCAATGAACCAACAACAAAATTAAGATCAAATCATGCCATGTTGAATAAAGAAGAAAGAAATTTTGTCGAGGAGCTAGGAGACTGGACCGAACATGATCAAGAAGAAGAAAATAGCCAGTTGTTGGCTATGATGCATAGCGACCCGTATGGGAACTATGACTCTACTAGTTTGGGCACATATGTTATTTTTTATGAGAATCAGGTGATCCCAAATGTTATAAGAGAAGAGACACCTACTACTCAAGAATCAGAGCTCTGGACTTTGAATTTTGACAGGGCCAGAAGTAAACATGGTGCTGGATCAGGGATTTGTCTTACTGCTCCAAATGGTGATAGAATTTTAAGAGCTATTCAATTCCAATTTGCTTGCACTAATAATGATGCAGAATATGAATCTTTAGTACATGGGCTCTTGTTAGCCTAGAAAAAGGGAATAAAGAACCTAAGACTAAAAGGAGATTTAGAGTTAGTGGTGAAGCAAATACGGGAAAAGGCAGCGGCCAAGAATGTGAGAATTAGATCCTACAGGTATAGGATTTGGGATTTGATATAAAATTTTGATGCCTTCAATATTGAAATAATTCCTTGAAGTCAAAACATTGAGGCTAATAGGATGGCTCAAATTGGCTCACAGTTCAACCCAGTAACTATCCTATTGGTTAACAATGAGTCGGTAAAAGTTATAGTGAGGCCAACCATCCCAGACAATGATAAGAATTGGCAAGTGTTTGAAAATGATGCCTAGATAGTCTCTTTCTTGCAAAAATTAGATAAGTTTGCAGATTAGTTTTAGACTAAAATTGAAGAGGCATATGGTGATCAGATTATTCAATTAAGAACCAATAAGATCCCCAAAGGATTGATCACCTTAGAAAATTTGTTCGACCCAGAAGATGTAAGCCTGGGAAAGAAAAGGTTCCAGGTAGATAAGGCAGACTATGCTGAAGTGGAGGTGAGCGATGGGAAAAGACTAAACATTAGAAATTTTGCAACTCTAGAAGAAAAGGAAAGATTGATCGAGTTGTGCCAAAAGTATGACAGAGTCATAGCCTAGAGCTATGAAGACCTTCACGGATACAACAGAGACATTATCCAGCATACCATAGAATTGACTGAGGGATCCAAACCCATCAGACAGAAATAGAGACCAATAAATCCAAGGATAGAGCCACTAATGGTAGATGAGTTGCAAAAACTTCTAGATTCTAAAATAATATTTCCAATCAAACACTCAACCTGGGTATCTAATCTAGTCCCAGTTAGGAAAAAGAATGGAGATGTAAGACTGTGTGTAGATTTCAGAGATCTAAATAAAGCATCTCTGAAAGACCACTATCCCTTTCCCTCCATGGAACAAATTCTACAAACTGTGGCTAGATTAGAGAGGTTTTCTTTACTTGATGGTTTCTCTGGGTATAATCAGATTTGGCTAGCTGAGGAGGACCAGTACAAGACGGCTTTCACTACCAAATGGGGTACATTTGCATACGCAAAGATGCCATTTGACTTATCAAATGTAGGAGCCACCTTTCAATGGGCGATGGACATAGCCTTTGGTGAGCTTATCAATAAGGTCATCCTGGTCTATTTGGATGACATCACTATTTTCTCAAAAAATGTTGATGATCATTTTGATCATTTGGAGTCTATCTTCAAGAAGTGTCAGGATTTTGAGATATCTTTGAATCCCAAGAAATGTATTTTTGTTGTACCTCAAGGTAAACTATTACGGCACATAGTATCTAAGGAAGGAGTTTCTATAGATCTCAAGAGGATCACAGCTATAATGGACTTATCCCTTCTAGCAAATAAAAAGGCAATCCAATCCTTTTTAGGGAAAATCAATTTTGTCAGTTAATTCATATCTAATTTTGTAGGCTTGGTTAGAACAATGACACTCTTGCTAAAAAAGGGCCTAATCTTCAAGTGGACAATGGAAGGAAAGCAAGCTTTTGAGGGGATCAAGAAGGCTATCTCGACAGCCCCAGTGCTCAAGAACCCATATTTTTCCAAGCCCTTCGTGATGTATGTTTATAGAGGGGAATCAAGTATTGTTGTTGTCCTGACTCAAAAGAATGATAGGTTAGAGGGGGAGCACCCAATAGTATTTTTCTCAAAAACTCTCAGAGATTATGAGACCAGGTATAATTTTGTGGAAAGACAAGCCTATGCCATGGTGAAAGCCCTCAAGAAATTCAGGCATCTGATATCAGGGAACAAAATTCTAATATTTGTAGCTCACTCTAGTGTCAGGGAATACATCATGGAAGGGGAAATTACTGAGAAAAGAGCCAATTGGATCACCAAGATCCTTGAATATGATGTAGAGGTTAGACCCACCAAGTTGGTCAGAGGCAGGGGACTATGCCAATATATAACTCAAGAGCTTGAAAAGTTGTTACCTGAGGGAGCAGATTCAGAAGAGGAGCCAGAAATGGTGCTAAAGTTACAAGAAATTGATCAGGAATCCTAGGTCACAGACAGGGTTCAATTTATGAAAAATGGGGTTTATCCGAGAGAACTCCCTCGAAACAAGAGGAGGTATTACAAGATACAGGGAGTTCATTTTGTCTTAATTGAAAAAGTCCTTTTCAAAAGAAATTTTGATGGGAAATTGTTAAGATGTGTAGAACAGGCTGAAGCCAAAAAGATACTACATGAAATGCATTATGGAACATCAGGAGGACATTTTTCTACAAAGACCATAGCCATAAACATAAGTGAGGTAGGATATTTTTGGCCTACTTTGTTTGCAGATTGTTATCAACTGGTTATAAATTGTCAATCCTACCAGTATTATACAGGGATGCAGAGGAATGCAGCCATGCCCCTTAGTCTAATAGTTGTGGATGAACCTTTTGCTCAGTGGGGTCTTGACTTCATTGGGATGATAAATCTAGTGTCCAGCATGGGTCACAAATAGATACTAACTGCTATGGACTATTTCACTAGATGGACCGAGGCAGTCCCACTTAAGGAAGCAACAGAGAATGTGATCCTAGATTTTCTAAGAAGTATCACTACTCACTTTGGGGCTCCTCACACCATCATTTCAGATAATGCTAAAGCATTTTTGGGGTTGAAAGTATCAGAATTTGCCCTGAGACATGGAATATATCTGAAAACCTCATCTAACTATTACCCTCAAGGTAATGGTCTGGCAGAGTCAACCAATAAGAACCTAATAAGACTCATCAAAAGAGTGGGGGCAGATCATCATAAAGAGTGGTACAAAGTGCTTAATCTAGCACTATGGGCTGATAGGATCATGCCCAAGTAGGTGATCAAAATGTCTCCATATGAATTGGTGTATGGAAAGTCTGTCGTGATTCCCCTAAGTTTGGAAATCCCTACTCTTTAGCTGATTAAGCAAATTGAGATCAAAGAAAATGGCCCCATGCAAGTCAGACTCGCAGAACTTTTGGAAGTTTGGGAAAAGAGGGACATGGCTCATGATTCATTGATCAAGCCCTAAGGAATGATTAAAATTTATTTTGACAAAAGGACTTCAAATCCTAATTTTGAAGAGGGCTCGATTGTTTTGAAATGGGATGTAAGGGCTGCCAAACCGGGTTAGCATACCAAATTTGAAGCATTATGGACTAGTCTGTATAAGATTCATGCATGCAAGCAAGAGAATTCTTTTGAGCTGGAGTCAATGGAAGGGGAACCTGAAGAGGTTCCTATAAATGGAATCTATTTAAAACATTTCAATTGACTTAGGTCTCTCATGTATTATAGTTAAATAGTTTCCCCTTCTTGTTTTCTCATTGTTTTCCCTATTTTGCTTTTAATAGGTGATTTAAACATTTTTTTATGGCTCTTCGAAGCTATAATTTTCACAATGTTGATCGAGTGAGAGGTGGATTTTCTTTTTGAGCAGGCTTAAAAGTCCTGAGGGTCGCCAGTAACTATAGAGTAATTTTTACTCTACATTGCTTTCAAATTTTTAGTCGAGCACTGCAATTTTGGTTCTTCGAGTGAAGCCACAGAGTTTTGAAGTAGAGGAGGGGTTCATTTTGCCTGAGTGTTGAAATGCAGTAGAAGTTGCCAAGTGTCATCCTCAGAGCACGGTCCATTTTTGCCTCTCTTGCTCTTTTCATTTCAATTTTGGCCTAAGTATTGGATTCAAGTGGAAGCAGCCACATGTCGGCCTCTGGGAGATGAAGATGTATAGTTGGTGACTTTTAAGGACCTTGTTTTAGCCTTCCAAAGAATAGGGGAATTCACCATGTGTCAACATCTGCATATTGTAAAAGGCATCCATATTTTCTATTTTAACAAAAACTTCCAACAAGCTAAGCGACAGAGAGAGTAGAAAGTGTTAGGTGGCAGTTGCGAAGGCCCTAAATTACCTTTTGAAGAAGCAGCAGAAGCCACCACGTGTCGACTACCAAGAGCCTTTATTTCAATGCTTGGGTCCATGCTTTTCATTCAATTCATAAAGGCGTCATTCATTTTTCTAGGTATCGAAGTGCAGCGGAGGCTACCAAGTGTCACCTTCCAGGTCCCTCTCTACTCCATCCCCAAAATAGTGGAAGGCACCACATACTCCCAGTAGGAGAAGTGGAAGATGCCATGTATCTTCCCAAGAGTAACGAAGGTCACCACGTATCAACTTCCAAGAGACCACCTTCGAGCCTAATCGCTAAATGAAGGTTGTGATGGGTCTCGAATGATATTTTAAAGAAAGCAGAAGCAGCCAGTTGTCATCCTTCGGTGCCTTCTAGGTGATCAAGAGGATTTTTAGAAAATTGACTAAGGGTCCTCTCCCATTACAAATAGAACAAAGTGCCCGTTTACTTGTTATAGCAAAAATGAAAGGAAATTTAGTGAGAGTTAATTCAAGTAGATGGAGCAGTACACTGGGTAGTTTTTTGGGGCTTACAAGCATTGAAGATGTCATCCGTTTGTCTCCTAACAGCAAAGGTAGAATAGACAGTTGAGCGGCCCAGTAGGTGATGAAATTTGAAATTTAGGTGCGAAGAGAGGAACTAGTCAGGAATCTCCATGCCACATTTAAGGGCAGCCATTCTTCTCCAACATGGCTTTTTAAAGCATTGAATGCACCAAAGTTCAAATTATTATTTTTTATTTACGTATCTGGGGCTATAAAAGAAGAATTGTAAAATTGAAAAAAAAGGGGGGGGGGAATTCTCATAGTTTTAGACTATCTGAAGTTTGTGGCCAATAATATCATTTGCTCTTGTCTCAATTTTCTTGAGTTGTAAAGTTTATGTAATCGTGCATGTTTCTGTGCCCCTTATGTGGCTAAATGAATTGAGGAAATTTGAGCTCCATGCCTTTATTGATGTTATCCGTGTTGTTTGCAAAGTAGTCTATACTATAGATTTTCTAGTGTGGTGATTGGAAATGTTATTTACTTTTGTCTCATTTTCTTGAATCTGAAGATTTACATGACTGTGCGTGACTTCTGTGCCTCCTATGTGATTGGAATATTTTATTAAGAAGATTGAACACTATGCCTTTATTGATGATTCCTGTATCTCAGCAAAAGACTCCCCTGTTGTGAGCCTCTATTTTTGTTATTCCAATCTTTTATATTGATCATGCACTTGTCTGCTCTTAAATGTAATAGAATCACATAATAGTTTCACTGTGCTCAGGTTAGGATTAGGATTACTCTTAGGTGCATCACCATAGTTAGGTTTTAATTCTTGCATTTTACATTTCTATTTAGTTTGCTATCCCTTTTCCCCAACACCCAATACAAAAGAAGAGACCAACTTCTTTAAAATCTAGAGGTTGTTTTCAAGCCGCATTGTCCCATAGCTTGAAACTTCCCATTGTTGTTATTTAAGATCTAACGCAATTTTAAGACATCAACACATCCTTCATTATCAATTTCAAATTCATACCTATTTTCTATCCCTCTAGACACCACTGGCCATATAGGGACATTATCGATGATTGTAGTGTATAAATCTTTATCTAGTGTCTATTAGCCAAAAGTCTTCCAAATTAAAAAATGATTGAAACCCATGGGTTGGCCTAATTATCTTATTGAACCCTATCATCAGATATTCTCAAAAGGTGTGGTATAAATCAAATTCTAAGCCTTCTCATTCTTGATCTATAAAATGCCACAAAAACACCTAACAAAGTTAAATCAATCAACTACACAAGCACTCTATTCTTCCCTATTCATCTATGTTTTCATATCAAACATATTAGTAGTCATATTATAGGTCTAAAATATTCAAAGAGTGGTCTATGAGTGATATTTGTCAAATTACAAGCTATATCACTACATGCATCATCATATAGTATATTACATCCTTGGTCACATGAGTTCCCACATATAGGGGAGAAATACATAAGTTTGAGGCCCTCCTTGGCATATTAACCATGTAAGTAGTGCCCATTGATAGAGGGGCCTTTGGGGTAGCTCGACATTATGAGCCCACTAACCCATTTTTTAGCAAACTCATTCCAAGGGTGAAGAGATAAGGTTTTGATCTATAAGTAGGCATCAATACATGGTATGTAATATCCAAAGACATCACTAAAAAGGTACCAAAAAACCCATAAAGATGAAATTGGTGGATTTAGAAAAGAGTCTATATTTTAGGTAATATCTAAATGTCCATAAGGACACTAATGTCAATGGTAGTGTCCAATTTTTATGGTAGTGTCCAAGGAATAGAAATAAATCAAAAACTTGTATGAACAAAACATAGAGCTGAGTTATAGAGATGATATGAAGCTCGATAATAGTGACAATCTAGAATAGAGAAGTAAAAAAGATGTGTTTATCTTAACCCTTAGTTTACAATCATTTCTATATTTATTGTACATACTTGAATAAACTTATTTTCAAATACTCTATTATATTACATAAAGCTAAATATTACATCGTTGCATTCAAATATTTCATTTATATAGGTTATTTGTGTAAAGACCCATTTTGAATAAAATAATTTCACATTTTTGAAGTGAAGGTATAGCCATAATCAAGAAGACACAAAACACAAACACATAAAACTCAAATTTCAAAACACTACATAGACAATAATGATGACACAAAGACATGATCAATACCACATAGATAGGATTAGTGTGTCAGGCTTCCTATAATGGGGTATGTACAAGATAAGACCATATAGTTATGGGCTTGTCTCAGAACATAGGGCAAGTCAATAAATTCAAAATCAAGTCAAACACATTCAACACAATTAGAATATAATCTCAAATTTATAAAACAATCAAGATGCATTCTTTTCTTAACCTCTTTTTTAATTCATTACATTGCTTTAGCATATATTTTCACCATTTGGTCTTCTTTTTATTATTTAGCCTCTTAAATATATCTAAATTTTGTAATTTAGTTGTGTATGTTTAGATATATTTGTTATTTATTTAATCATATTTTGTGTAAAATCAAAAATAGAGTAAATAACATGCAAGATTTATAATTTGGAAAGTTAAATGGTTGAGTCTAATAAGAAGGCACATTCTAATTAAGGTCATTTTATAAGATATTCAAATGTATATATTTTTTAGTTTTTCAAGTTCCAAAGTTAGTGGTGGAAACAATGAATAAAATTTTCATAAGGAAAGGAAAAACATATGTAAGGAAATTCCATCTCACATAATGGTCAAAAGTATGCATGCTAAATCAGGATAGTAGGGCTAGGATAAAAAAAATCTTGTGCTACATAATGATGCCTTAGGGGTAAAAATAGCTTGGATATTATATGAAGGATGTGAACAATATTAGAGTCAGATGTTGAGGGGAAATATCTAGATTCTAATGAGCCATAGAGGATTTTATGGTAACTCAACTACCTTTGAGTTCTTATATTTTAAATTTCATAATATCTCCCAAAAATGAAATATGTAATAATTTGACATGGGAAATTGGTGATTGTTAGAAATTTGATTTTTGGGTAGACTCAGTGTATGAATATCAAGCATTACAAAATAAATGAGATTTGGTGGACTTGTACAATTAGTTCTCGAACATGCATGGGGATTAAAAGTATGTAATTATTAGATTGAAACTATGGTGTATGGGAGAAGGCATTGCATTGGAAATTAGTTGAGGGACATAATTTTCATGAAGACTAAAAATTAATTTTGATATAAGTGCTAAGGCAAAGGAGGATTCCTTTCAAATCTTTTGATGATACTTTAAGATGGACATACAATAAATATAAAATATATAAAGGTAGAACAACGTAAAACATTATAGTCAAAGATTACTTAAGATAAAATGAACTACAGAATAACCTAATCTAGAATGTAACTATTACACCTAAAGTAAATACAATTTCTTGGTTGGTATCTTTGGAACAATCGTAACTCATGATTAACTACAAATAAGAAGATTTATCAACCCATCCAAATGTGTTTTGTGTGGATCATCAATGGAATAAATTAGAAAACTACTTTGACATTGTAAACATGAAATAAATAAGAGGATAAATCTTTTGTCCAAATTGGATCAGATGTGGTTTTGCCCAGAATCAATGGAGTTTATTTGTTTAGTCTCAGGGAACTAAGAACCATGGAGTACTTTGGTAGGTGGATTTAGTTAGTATTATATGAAACATTTTGCTAGAAATAAACATGATAATATTTTAATAAAATGAATCATTTTTGGAAATATGTTCATCAAAATTGAAACTAGTAATATCAACCAATGTTTCAACTTCAATCAAAACATGTACGAAAGGATTGAGTGTGAGAGGAAAAATAATTTGGTAAAATGACCAAAAATAACATTAAAGATTGAAAAAGATGGGGAAAAAAATATAGTAATATAAAATATGCAAGATGGATTCCTCTTGATGAGTTATTTTTAAAAATAAACTTTAAAGGAGCTTTACAAAATAATGTTGATCTAGTTAGATCAAATTGTCTGATTCATGATGATAAAGGTCTTTTCTAGTGGGTAGGATTATTTTTATCCCTAAGGCAACAAAAAGTGAAGTTAAATTATTGACACTAGTAGAAGGTATGAATCTTCCCTTAGATAAAATATTTCATAATGTCATTATTGATGGTTATTCCTAAGTAATTTTTATTTTCATGATTAAAGGGAAAAATCTGAAATGGAAATTGGATAACATTTTGAGTGAAGCAAAGGTGTTAGCATAATATTTTTCTTAAGTGGTATGCAATCATTATTTTAGGAGTTTTAACAAAGTGGCATAATTATTAGAAAATGTATTTATAAATTATATCTAACTAGCTTCTTTATTTATCTTAGAGAATAATTATTTGGAAGGTTTAATTATAGTTTTAGAACTAGAGAAAAAGGATGTTGATTAAATCATGGAAAGGTGTTTAAGAAATTGATTAGATGTTGAAAATGTCATCATAAAGGTGGAGAGGTGGAAGATGATATATATAACATTTTATAAGTTAAATTTAAATTTCCTAAATTCTAAGGAAGGAGAGGAAGTGTTCTTTGGTCTTGAATAATCAAGGATCAATAAGCCATGCTAAAACAAGATATCTCAATGTTGTTTTGATAAATTTACAAGATATAAAATTTATGGGCAAGTAAAACATAAATCTATCTTTAGATACAAAATAATCTAGGAAATGGTTGTGGAAGAGTTTGGGTAATAACTACAAAAAATTATGAGTAATGGTAATGAAAATTTTTGGGTGGTGGCAATGGAAGACATAATATGATATGGATGAGCCAAGCACAAGTTGGGTAAGATAGTAGGAAGGGGGTTCCATTAATTAATTTTATATAAGATTTTATTTTTTAATAAATATGGGATAATTTAGACCATGAAATCTACCTGAAGGCATGAAACTATATATCATTATCAACTTATAAAAAATCTAATGGTCAAAAACATGGACTTTACCTTGAAATGAAATACTTCAAGCTAGATGGTACTTGAATGTGATGAGGAGGAGGGAATCTCATAGGGATGATAAAATAATGATCTATGAATAAAACTAAAAATGAAATGTTATTCAGGCTATAAAAGATAATTGAGCCTATATACTACAGAAAATGCCGCATACCTTGTTTCTAGATAAGGGGAAAGTGGTGAATTTATTTTTGGTATGATTTAAATATTTAAAATCATTTCCTAATGAGCATTTATGAATGTATATGCTTAAATTTAATTATTAAGTATTTGACAATGTTAATCTTGACATCTTTACCTTGTTTGGTTTATTCACCATTATGTTAACTTGTAATCTTTATGAGAGCCTTAATTATTGAATTTACCATCTTGAAAATTAATGGAAACATAATTTAGGCTTCCATATTCTATTTATAATTTCCTATCGACCAAATCCAAATAGTTTATGTCCTTTTAGGACAAGACTGCACTATGTATATAGGGTCACATGTTGGTCATGGTCACTAATACAACCTTGTCCGCCAATTCAACAGTAAATTTTTGAATTTGAGATATTTCATATTAACTCTCCCACACTCTTTTCAAGTTATATTAATATAAATATTTCAAATATTCCTCTATACAAGCAAATTAAGGCCTCTCTAATCATCATCCAGCAATCACTTGGCAATTCTACTGCACATTAAGTAAAAGAGCACTAATCCTTCTAATTCAAGTTATAATTTATTCTAACAATCATAGACCAATTTTGAAGTCATTTTATTACAATTCAAGTGCACTCATTTCCAATCATTCAATTCAATATATCTAGTTTCATTATTATAAAAAATATAAATATTCACACACTCTAGGAGGGAAAACTATGTTGCCCTAATGCCCTTTTGGGCTATGTAGGCAACACTTAAATTACATGAGGTTTTTTTATGATAGCTTGGATATTTTCATTTCCTAATGCCCTCTTTGTATTTATTTTTTATTTGGTTTATTATGTAATAACTAGGGTTTTGAATTTTTAGGTCTTTCACACATCAAATCACCTCTCATAGGTTATCAACAAACCATCACTTATAACCACACACACTTTAGCAAAAAAATTAGTTTCACAATCAATTAGTATGTGGTTGTAGTCAATAAAAAAGGTTGTAATGTTCCCCTATACATTTAGCACAACCTCATCCTAGTAGATCACATACTTCTATTTTTTACTACGACACAGTTTACATGTCTTTCCATCCATTTTTTTATCAAAAGTTAACTTGTATAGTCATTATAAATCAAATCCAAGTTAGGTTTCCACATTTCATTGAAAGTTATTATTTATAGCTCATTTCAATATATATATATATATATATATATATATATATTTTATATATATATATATATATATATATATATTTTAATAGTATATTTTTTAATATATTTCATTTTTAAATAAAAATAAATATATGAACATTCTAGAGAACTTATATATTTATTTGAATACTACTTGTTATTTGCTTAATTTTCATCATAGGATTTCATACAAATTTCTATAAATTTATGATGCTAAAAGAAAATAAACTTCAACTTTGGATAAAATCTAACACCATGAGTCAATCTTCTTCAACCTTGGATTTAATCTAACACTAAATAAATTATCTTGTCACCTTGGATAACATCTACCAATGAAGTATTTTTTTACCTTAGGTTGAAATTTGTTGATAAAATACTTTAACTTTTATTAATATGTTTATTTCTTGTTTTAGAAACCGTGTTCCAACAATTTTAAAATTACTTAGTGATTATAATTATAGGCTAAGCAGTGATTTGTTTTATAGACATTATGGTGTGATGAATATTACCCCAATACTCAGGCCATTATACAACACTAAACATGGATTTTGGTTTCTTTGTACCTCATTGTATATCATAAAGCCTAGGGTTCCTTCTTTACACCAAAGGAAGCCTCTTTTAGTCATTTTATTTGTGGTGCACTTGAAAAGATCATATCACCCAAGGAATTTACTCTCATTATACCCTCGTATGTAGGATAGTGGGTTAAAGGCATAGTTTAACCTCTATAGTTAGTGATCTAAAATATTGGGCTGACACTAATATACTAATGAGAAAGTATAATTGAGATCCCACATAGTCATTCAAACCTTGCATAGATCACCCTTTATACCTTACTTTTTTTCTTGTATTTTACTCATAATGGGTTCCATGAATGAATGTTTCTTTGATATGCTACATAACATTATGCAATTCACTCTCACATCTAGTATTTATTTTAAACATGTTATTCATTATGTTTTTACATACATTTAACACCAAATTAATAGAGAAGTTATACTAAACAAGGATCAATCTTGTGGCCTTTGTATTTCAAATGGTTACACTATTATATCATGTAAGTATTCTTCTCCAATACCTTTTGTAAAATTTGAAATTATTTTATAACAAGAGGAATAATATGTTATAGATTGTATCAAATCTACAACTTCCAAGGATCTTATATTACTTACTTCAAACCCTCTTGTACGGATCTTATTTCAGAATCCCATACTCAGGAGAAGTCTATTGAGACAGATGAAAACAAATTTTATGGAATACCTTCATGAACATCTATAAAATTTTCACTCAAATTTATGTGTTGTAATATATGAACAAAAGAAAGGTGCCCAAGGTAGCTCTTCCAATATTGCCATGTGTACTAGTGCATACATTCATATTTATTCACCTCTAATTACTTCTATAACATCATCTAAATGTTTTGCAAACATCCCTTGGTTTCCAAAATTTATCCATGCCTATGCATACTCATGATACTTATACTCTTCCAATCACCTCTACAAATACTAATCTTGAGCATACAATTATTGCCTTACAAGCTAGGATATCTCAAATTGAGCAAACTCTTTCTCATGTTAGCACCTCCCTAGATTCTTATTCCTTACTACATAATTATTTGACACCCAAAATATCATATTATTCATTAACAACTATATGTGTGGCTCCTAAGCTTACTTTAAATGAAGGTAAAGGTGATACTGAACAAATTTGCATGTATTCCATGTAGTTTGTCTAAACTATGTAGATAATGACAAATTGTTGACAAAACCCTTACTAATAAGTCTCAGAAAAACCTCAGAAAATCCTTTAAAAAAAAACCCTAAAAACTAAGCAACCCTAATATGCTCTTAGATGGTTTTATGATATTCCTCTTCAATCAATAAAGGCTTTTAATTCTATTAAAATTAGTTTCTAACACACTTATCTATCAACATTGGATGAAAAGCTATCATATGCTCAAATTGCAAAGCTCAAACAAGGGTATAATGAAATAATTAGTGAATATGTTCTAAGATACAATACTATGCTATAAAAAATGACAAATCAAATAGCTAATAATGATCTCCAAGATATCTTCATTCAAATTTTTATATCTTCACTTCAAGAGTCAATTATGTTTGATAAGTTCAAATATTTTGATGAGTTATGCCATATAGTCAAAGAGTGTGAATTCAAATTAATTACTTTAAATAAGCTCAAATATACTTCAATTTTTCCTTATAATTCAAATGTCAAGTTTAAAAGCAATCCAAATCATAATATCAAACCTAATGAAAGAAATAATGAGGTTTAGGTTATAGTTGATGCTTTCTCACAACAAACACAAAAGATTCAATTACAAGCTCCATTAAGGAGGGAATTTTCAAGGTTACCATCACCTCCTCATATATTATTCTAAAATTTACTTGAATGTAATCTAATCTCTCTTCCTCCACCAATGAAAGTAGACATGTCTAAACTACAATCTAAAAGCTTTGATAGCAATGAATATTGTCACTATCATTGATGTATTGGACAATCCAAAAATAGATGTTTCAAGCTCAAGCATAAGATTCAAGATCTCATTGATGAGAATATTATTAATATTGGTACACCTACAACTGAGGCTAAGTGATGCAGGAGCAAAACTACCTCAAATTGTATATATGATCTATTTTTTCAAGTTTAGAGTCTTAAGTAGGTGGTCACTATAGGGTGGTCTTGTGGTGTAAGTTTTTAGTAACACCTAAATTCATAAATGACTCATATGATGAGCCACCTAGGTGGTTATGTTATGAGTTAGATAGTTTTGGTACTTCTCCAACATACCAAAGTAGTTAAGCGTTAGTTAAGGGCATTTTAGGAGTATTTTAAATAGATGTTTCTAGTTTGTGTAATGAGTCTTGAAAATTTAGATTAAGGGAAAGGGGTTGTATTTGAGAGATAAAGCAGATGAAACCCCCAAAAAAGCATATGTAAAGTTCATTTTGAAATATAAACTATTGATAAAGTCTGAGCTTTTTGTATACAAAAAGGGAGAAAGGTGAAAATATATTATATGAAGTAAGCCTTAATAAAGAATATTTTTGTTATCATTATTATATAAATGGTAAAGTGATTTTACCGAGTTTAAGAAGTTATTTATATCTTTTTAATTTCCTTTCATATACATCGATGAAAAGTGTGTAATAGACATACAATCCCCTATTTGAATTGGATTTTATGATAAGAGATATGGTATATGTAGTTTGTGTAAGACTGATGTATAATTTTTTGGAAGACATAAATTATATAAAGGTATGTGTATTGAACTCGTATCAATGCTTATTATGTATTTTAAGGTAATTGAATGCACAAGATTTTCATAAAATGAAGGTGAGCCTACATGTCCTGGTATTCTCTACCAAACAATTCTACATAGTGGTAAAAATGGTATGGTTATTAGACTAATATTTGTAATCCTTATTCAGATGTCATTTGATATTCATTTGGGTGTTTAATCCTTTTTAAATAAAATAACCTTGAAAATACTTCCTCTCGGTGTACATAAAATGTGATTGTATGCGTAAGTGGCACAAAATATGATTGTATCAACTACAAAAACCATACATAAAGATGTTAATGTCTTTAAAAGTTATGGGAAGGTCAAAACATTAATAATCAACTACCATAGTCAACTAAAATGTTATTGGAAATTGAAAACCAAATCTATTAGCTCTCAGTTTAATCATGTCTAGTGTTTTCAAAATAAAATTGATTTTTTGCATGATATAATTGACCAAATCTCTTTCAAGTTGGTCATAAATTAGGTATTACATTATAATAAATAATTTTTGAGTCTATATATTGTGATGGTATGAATCCTTACTAAATAAAGGAAAGGTGTGTTATGTTGGCAGACTGTTACAAAATTTTGTATATGCCAATATAATGATTGTGTAAATAGAGCAAAGAAAAGAACGTAAATAAGAAAAAGTTATGATTTTTTTTAATATATAATAGCAATCAAATTTGAGTGTGTTATTTAATTTCATTATATTCCAAGAATTTGGTTTCTTAATACTAGATTAGAAATGCAAAAACAATTATCTACCCTATCCTAAGACTAGGTTTTGTGTTAAAGGAATTGATTGTGTAAACAATGATGAATGAGAAGGCAAGTATATGATTTCATAATGTGTTTTGAGATAAAAAGGGTTATATATGTGTGCATGAAGTTTGAGGGAGTATTAGCTTGATATCCATTAGGTTTATGTAAAGATTCCATTTTCAAAGACTAGATAATGTTCCATGATATTGATATTCTGTTGAAAGAGGTATTGAGCATACATTTTTCCAATGAAGGAAAATTTATAAGTTGAATTGGTAGAGGTAATTAAATTTGTTTATTATTTTCACCCAATCAAGATAATTATAATAATCCCTCTGCATCATGTGGTATCATATTGAAAATGTTCTAGTTGAGGAATGCTAGTAAAGAGGTTGTAGGTATGAAAGAGAGGCAGTAATAAGTTGAAACAAATAAAATAAAGATAGGTGGCATATCCCTTAAGCTAAGAAATATTAGAGAGAAAAATATCCAGTGATAGCTCAAGAAAGAGAAGCTCAAAAGTGATCTTGAGAGAGATTCCTATTGAAAGGACAAGAGAAGAAGATAGAGTCCCAAGTGAGGACAAGAAGAGATTGACTCCAAAAGGGAGAGAGTCAAGTGAGAGACAAAGTGAATGGTTAAGAGGAAAAGATGGAAGACTTGTCAAGAAGATAAGAGATCATGAAGATGATTAAGGGCTTGATGTCTAAATAATGACACAAGAAGAAGATAGAAAAGAAGAGGATGGAAGCAAAACAAAGATGGTTGGATAAAGAGGAGATAGATGAGATGAAGGAGGCAATGGAAAGGCTAGAAAATATCTTGGAAATGCTGAGACCAAGAGTCATTGTGTGCATAAATAAGAAGGTGAGATGGCCTCTCAATCAGTTGATGGAAAAGAAGACAAGTGATAAAGATGAAATCAAGGTAGCCTAGAGAGAGAAACAAGGAGGCAAACAAGCCTCACAAAGTTAAGATTAATGACTTCTTTGAATGTTTGTATACAGATGAAGAGCAATGGAATCATGAGAAGCATGATACAATAGATGAAGTAGTTGAATGGAAATCTAAGTTTGGTGATACAATCATATGCTACCCTAAAAAGGGTGATCCATTAGATGAAGATGAATAATAAAGAGAAGTTGCAGTAGTAACATGCCTCATGACAGGCAAGAAGGAGGAATATTGTAGCCAAAAAAGAGTGGAGGAGAGTTTTAAAATAAAGGTATTAAGTTCTAATGAGTATGTTGATATAGGTATTGTTGGGGATGATTTGTATGAAATCACAATGAAACTAATGAATATGATAGTTGAAGGAAAAGAAGGTACAGTAGCAATAAGTGAAGTGTTTGACATAAATGAAGATACCTATCAGGGGGCAGCAAGAGGATATGAGGAAGAAGCATAAGTTGGAGTTCTTGAGAAGATTGAATTGTAGTAGGATGGAGAGATTTGTTGGGCCCCAATGGAAGATAAAAGTGATGTGGATAAGTGTACATCAAAAGAAGAGAAGTTATGGTAGTGGGAGAATCTAATGATATAAGTCTAATAAGAGACAAGAATAGCACCATGGTAGTTGAGTTAGCATTGGAGAGAATCTTGAGCTAAAAAGAAGAAGAGTTGGTAGGTAATAAACAAGGAAAACTCCAAGGAAGCAAGAAAGAAGTGGTTTTAGTTGACATGTTTGATTCATGAGCAGGTCATTTGAGGAAAGAGAATGAATAGTAGTTACCAAAGATTGGGAAGATACAAAGCAAGAGGAAAAGCAAGAGGAGGAACAAGAGAAAGAAGAATAAAGAAGGAGCCATCATGAGCAAGAATCATAAAGGCCTATATGTTTCAAATAGGCCTTGGGATCTAGGTGGACATGAGCTTGGAAGGAAGATGTTATAAATAACCATCAATGTCAAATCTTTTCACTTTCATGAAAAGTTTCTTGCTCCTCGGTAGTATGATGTAGGAGCATCACTACTTCAAAATACACAGATGATCCATTTTTACAAGTTTAGAGTCTTAAGTAGGTGGTCACTATAGGGTGGTCTTATGGTTTAATTTTTTAGTAATTTGTTATGTTAGGAGTTACATAATTTAGGTACTTTTCCAATGTACCAAAGTAGTTAAGATTTAGTTAAGGGTATTTTGGGAGTATTTTAAATAGATGTTTCTAGTTTGTGTAAAAAATCATGAAAAGTTAGATTAAGGGAAAGGGGTTATATTCTAGAGATAAATCAGATGAAACCCCCAAGAAACCATATGGAAAGTTCTTCATTTTGAAATACAAACTATTGATAAAGTTTAAGTTTTTTGTGTGCAAAAAGTCAGAAAGATGCAGACAAAATGTATAAAGTAAGCCTCAATAAAGAAGTGTTTTTGTTGTCATTATTATAAAAATGGTAAAGTGATTTTATCAATTTTATGAAGTTATTTATATCTTTTTAAGTTCCTTTCATATACACGAATGAAAAGTGTGTAACAGACTTACAATCCCCTGTTTGAATTGGATTATGTGATAAGATATATGGTATATGTAGTTCATGTGAGTAAGATTGATGATATTTTAATGGAATACATAAATTATATAAAGGTATTTGTCAATGTTCATTATGTATTTTAAGGTAATTAAATGCACAAGATTTTCATAAAATGAAGGTGAGCCTGCATGTTCTAGTATTCTCTACCAAACAATTCTACATAGTGGTATAAATGGTATGGTTATTGGACTAAGATTTATAATCATTATTCAGATGTCATTAGATATTAATTTAGGTTTTTAATCCTTTTAAAATACAATAATCTTGAAAGTACTTCCTCTCGGTGTATACAGAGTGTGACTATATACGTAAGTGGCACAAAACATGATTGTATCAACTACAAAAATCATACACATAGATGAAAATGTCTTTATAACTTTTGGTAAGGTTGAGACATTAATAATCAACTACCATATTCAATTGAAAATGTTATTGGAAATTGAAAACTAAACCTATTAGCTCTCGGTTTAATCTTATCTAGTGTTTCCAAAATAAAATTGATTTTTTGCATGATATAACTGATCAAATGTCCTACAAGTTGGTCATCAGTTAGGGATTACACCATAGTAAAGGATCTTGGATTATGTATGTTATGATGGTACAAATCCATACTAAAGGAAGTAAATGTGTATTATGTTGGCAGACTATTGCAAAATTTTGTATATGCCAATATAATGAATGTGCAAATAAAGCAAAGAAGAGAACGTAAATAAGAACAAGTTGTGACTTTTTTGTAATATATACAAGTAAGTGGATTTCAGTATATTAGTAAATATCATTATATTCTAATAATTTTGTTTCCAAGTACTAGTTGAGAAATGCAAAATAATTGCTTACCCTATCCTAAGACTAGGTTCTGTGTTTAAGGAATTGACTGTGTAAATAATGATGAATGAGAAGGTAAGTATATGTTTTCATAATGTGTTGTGAGATTAAAAGGGTTAAATATGTGTGCATTAATACTAAAGGAGTATTATCTTGATATCCATTAGGGTTGTGTAAATATTCCATTAACAAATACTGTTGGGATTAGTTTTCACATTAGGTGAAAATAGGTATTTACGAGATAGTAAATAATTTATATTTATCGAGAGGTAAATAAGTAATAGGTTAGTAATTAGTAAATTAGAATATTTTTATATATAATAATATTACAAGAGAATATATATATATAGAGAGAGAGAGATATATATATTATTGATATTTTTATAACAATATATCATGTGCTTAATTAGAGGGATTTTAGGAGAGAATATTGGGGAGAATTTATAAGAAATACATTTCCTATATATGTGTGTAGTATCTTGGAATGTATTATTATCAAAGAATTGAAATTAGAGTGAAATATATTAGTGTGTGTTAAAAATTTGTCTACATACTTTGTTGAGCTCTTTGTATGAGTTAAATCAATGTTTGGCTCCTCCCATTTCTATCATTAGTATCAGAGCAAGGATGGGCTCATGAAAATTTGTGAGGTGTAAACTCTCAAATTTTTCTAGTTGCCCCTGTGGATGAGTAACACAAGTTTTGTGAAAAGTTTAATATTTTAGATTTTGAACTTATTTAAGTGATTGCAATATACATAGCCTGATAAAAAGAGGCATCTAAGGTCTTTGTGAATATGGTTATACTCCAGGGAATGTTCCAAGTGCCAACCATTAACATTGGACTTTTGTTGTAAGCATATGCATTTTAATTTGTGTATATCGGTATTTATTATCTCTTGTATGTCACCCAGCTATGTGTATTTCTATTAGGCTTTGTTTTCAACTGTCAAACATGTAGCTCTCGCCAAATCATTGTTAAATTTGTGATAGTCTTCTATCAAGATTTTAAAAGCATACAGATTAGAAACATATACAATTGAAACATAGTTTTCTATTGCCATTATAACATTTCTTCTAAAGATTTATATTGGACGCAATTATCTTTTGTGCAAATCTGATACAGCTCTATTCTTTGAAGACATCAACTTTCTTGTGAAGCTTGAAATTGTTTTTGAAGGCATCATGTGGTAGATCGTAGTGAGATCCAATTTCCCATATATGGCTAAGATTCATGGAGATGTTAGACCTATCATTTTTCAATCTACAAAGATCAAACATCTGACTTCATCATTCAAGCTTAGTTCGAATGTTGGACAAATCATCCACCATTTTGGAGAATCTACAGTCTAGTATATATATGTGTCTAGGTATATTTTAGGAGTTTTCATTATTTTGTCAATATTGAATAAACTTTAAGTTTATTATTTTGTTTTAGTATTTTTTATTGTCTTAGTATATTTTTTCTTTATATTTTGAATAGATTATAATGAGACAGTTTTATTAATAGTCTTAAGTCTTATTTTTATATAGTTTATGTACTTTGGTTTTTTAACAATAAGTTTATAGTGGTAAAAATTGAGTTTTGATAGTGATTCAATATTTTATATAGATTAGACATATGTATTGTTTGGTTTAGGTTTGCCTTTACTTTAACAGCTCTTAGGTTAGGTAAAGCCTAAAGTCAAAGAGTCATTTTTTGATAATTGGTATTTTATCACTGTGTCAAAATTTAATATGAGTCAAGTAGTCATTATCATCTTAGTTGTCAAAATCAAAATGTCAAAGTTTTTATTAGGTCCATTGTCAATAAAAATTGTCAAGTCAATAGTTCAAGTCATCACTATCAAAAAATGTAAAAATATTAAAAAGAGTAATGGATGCATTTTTGCTTATACATGACATATACATTATGGGGGGGATTACCCTTGAAAAATCATGACTTCATCAGTTGAATAGGTAGTGATATACTGGAGGCTAGAGGAAGAAGGTCTTTCAGCAACCTCTCATTAGTCACCAACGATGGGGCCACACCAATGTTTTGGTGATGTGTGTAGTGTGTTACTTTTTAGTTTTTCAGTATGGTGTGTATTACATTTATGTTGTGTGTTACAAATAAGAAATGAAGTATATACATGTTCACTTGTGTGTGATATTCCCATGTAACCCTTTTGTATATTTACATTAAAGAATGTAGATCTAAAAATTATTGTAACAATCATGATGAAAGGTTAGGGGTAAACTTGAGAAAACCATTTTGTATGGTTAGTGGTGAACCTAATAAAACCATTGTGTAAGGTTAGTGGTGAACCTGAGAAAACCATTCTGTAAGGTTAGTGGTGAACCTGAGAAAACCATTTTGTAAGGTTACTAGTGAACCTATGAAAACCATTTTGGAAGGTTACTGGTGAACCTAGAAAACCAATTATGCGTGTGAAGGAATAGATGTGTGATGACACATGTATGCAGAGAAGATCAAGAGCACACGAAGGTGGAGCATGCTACAATCAGAAATAGAGATATATTGTACCATGTAAAAACTATGGGGGGGAATTTTCAGATTAGTTTTCACATTAGGTGAAAATAGGTATTTATGGGATAGTAAATAGTTGATATTTACCAAGAGGTAAATAAGTAATAGGTTAGTAATTAGTAAATTGGAGTAATGTTATATATAATAATATTATGTTATAATATATATATATATTGAGATTTATAATTTATATTGTTATAACAATAAATCATGTGCTTAATTAGAGGGATTTTGGGAGAGAATATTAGGGAGAAGTTAGAAGAAATGCATTTCATATATGTGTGTGTAATATCCCAGAATGTATTATTATCAGAGAATTGAAATTAGAGTGAAATATTTTATTGTGTTAAAAATTTGTCTACATACTCTATTCGACTCTTTCCATGAGTTGAATCGGTGTTTGGCTCCTCCTATTTGTATCAAATACTAGATAATGTTCCATTTTATTGATATTCTATTGAAAGAGGTATTGAGCATACATTTTTTCCAAGGAAGGACAATTTATAAGATGAATTGGCAGAGATAATTGAATTGGTTTCTTGTTTTCACTCAATCAAGACAATTAGAAGAAGCCCTCTGCATCACTAAGCCATAATTAAATGACAATTAAAAGCTCAAAATTTTGAAAATATCATTTTATAAATACTGAACCAACAAATAACAAAGATAATTCTAAAGTACATTATGCATATAATGCTCATATTCTTCATTCTACATATGATCATCCACTTGATAGCATCATTGGTATAGTTACAAGCAAATAAGCATCACGTCCTACAATTACATTTGATGATAGTGAATTTATTGATGATGATTTAGATAGACATGCACTCTTTATTCAAGCATATTTCTACAAGTAATCCATACATAGTGTTCTGATAGACAATGGATCCAGTGAAAATTATGCACCATAACACGTATTTACTCTCTAGGTTATATAGATGAAGATTTACATGATATCTATAAATCTTTTAGAGTATTTGATGGTCATATACAAGATACTCTTGGGCATATAGTGTTACTTTTACAAGTGAGACCTCTCACAGTTCCCACTATATTCTTAGTCTTACCAAACACATGAGTCTTTGATATTTTATGACAATGCCCATGGATACAAAAGATTAGATCAATGCCTTCTACAATACATAAATGTCCCAAATATATTCATGGTAAAAAAGTGGTGAAAATACTAGGAATATAATATAAATATCCTTTGGAACCATTGATATTTACTCCTATAAAAAAATTGGTTGACATATTCATTGAGCAACATCATAATGAACTAGTCTATAAAACTATTCAAGAGAATATTGCAAAATCATTTCTCCGTATACTTAAGAGCATCATCCAGTTACACATGAACATATTATAGAATTATTTTATCTATCTACTTATGATCATCATCTAGATACCCATGATCATATTAAAGAATTAGTTTCTCCATCTATGAGCATGACACATTTAAACATGAACATAAGCAATTAGTTCTAAAGAGCATAGTACATTCTCCTAAGCAAAAAAAGACGCCTAAAAAGAGATATTTGTTTCCTAAGTCATCATAAGTTATTTATAATGCTTCACCATGAGTACGTTTGTTACATCTTCTCCTATTTCATATCCAGAGATAAGTTTACATGGTTATATAAGTAGTGATTCAGATGGTTATATTATAACTTATCATTCATATTTAGATTCATAGGCATCTACAGTTGGCATTTCCTATTCACAAGAATTCACTACTTCATATAATTTAGTTGGGTATATATGTACATCCTCTTAATGAGATCCTTGGTTTGACATAACCTCTTACTTCCCTCTAACTAAATGGTTGGGTTAAACCTCTTTATCAAATACTTATACATTTTTATTTATACATAGTCTCTTTTCTTTTTGATTCATTGATACTTATTTTATCCATTATCTAATAATTATTTTATCCCTTAGCTTTGTTTTCACTTTGGGAACTTTCCCTCTTAATTTTTCAAACCAATTTGAATAATCCAGCACAAGTATCCTAAAATACTTACAATCCTCATTCTTTATGGCAGTCCACTTGCTTACTATTGCATATTTATCATGAAATGGATTTCATTACACTTAAGTGATCACATCTATCTACACCTACATTCTACATGAGCACACATATATCTACATGATTATGATTTAAATTCTCATACATTAGGGGCATAATGCTTGCCTTCATTTTTTGATACACTATGTTTTACCACCTTGTGGATTATTTGAATCCCTCCTCTTTATTTTATTTTCAAATACTTTATTATTAAACTTCATTACATTCAAATATTTCAAAAAATCAAAAAAAAAATCATATATGTCAAAAAATCAAAAATATCAAAATATTTTCAAAAAATAAAAAAATCAATATCTACAAGCATTTTCAAATGTTGTTAGCTTATTTACATATGTTATTTATTTCATGTTAAGTATATTGCATATTTCATTTATATATAAATACACAATATTTTTCACAAGGTATGTGAGTGTGATATAGCACATTATTGCATGGTTTTTGATGTAGGGATTCCTTTCTACCCAACAACCTTCCTAAGTTGGGGGCATCTTTACATTCTATATGAACACTTTAATAGGTTTTATTTATCCACAACCTCTCTACCATGTTAATATATATATCATACAAATGTTTTTCTAATCACTTATACTTTCCATCTTGTTACATGGCTATTTTATTTGCTAATAATGACATAGATATATATGGTGGATGTAGACTAATCTCATTTGCTCTATGTTGTTTTTCAAATTCTTACTTTACTACATGATAAGTTAGGACTTGCTTATTTATTTTCTATGGCCCTTGGCCTTGTGTGATCAATATTTACATGTTCTTTCTTCTATGGAATCATCATGTCATTTGTGTGTGGCCCTTGGCCTTGTATGTTTATGTGACACTGAAATGTCTTTTGTATATGGGCCTTTCGGCCTTATGTGTGACATTTTATACAAATTATTTAATATTTTGTGACATTAATTGTATTTTCATTGTTTTTTACTATGGTGACATGATTCATATCATGCATTACTTATATTTTAACTCTTGTGTCATGATACATATCATGCATGTGGTGTTTATGTGTTTCAATGATATATCGATCTAACATATGCTTCATATGTAATTCAATACTATAATGTATTAAATTCCAAATGTTCATATACTAATACATGATTACATACTCTACATTTCTCTTTTGAGATTAGTGATCGATAAGTAATGCCTCTCATCTCAAAAAGGGGGCATCATAGTGAGCTTATCTTGAGAATTCAAGTCCTCATGAGCAACAAATTTTAGATTTATGATAATATATAGTATTTAAAATTACAACATGATTTAGAATTTTCAGATTATAAGGGCATGTGATATGCACATGCACTCATTTATATAGTTAATTTAGTTCATATTCACAAATACTTGACACATATGCATAGGCATGTGCAAGACAGTTATAAGTTACATGTTTTAAATACTTACAAGTTCAATTGAAATTATATATCAATACAATACAAATATAGTAGGAATGATATCCATTCATGTTCATGTTTTTACATGAAAAATTAAAAATTAGCTTTTTAAAAGTTTAAAACTTTCAAAGGTAAAAAAAGTTTCTAATAGAATCTAGATTTATCTGCAATGGTGTGATTCATTTAATTGAAAATGGACCATGTTAGAGTATAATAACCCTCAACGCCTATTTTTGCACTTTAGTAACCAAAATTTTTTGGGTCCACCCTTTACTCCTACCACATTTGAGTCTAGTGACACTCAACGTCTATGGTACAATGTAGCAAGCCACATTTGGTGGTTCTACCCCTTCACTTTTTTTACAAAGTACTCTACACATTTAAATGAGAGTAGGAACATTCAATATTTCTAACTTGAGGGATTTAATTGGTTTTAAAATTGAGTTTTGATCACTCTTAATTCACCATAGGTTTAACATTTCTCCAAATACCTCAACAAGGGGGTATGCACACCTTTCCACTTTCAAGTTATAAAGTAATTACATTGCATGCTCTTTCAATAGTATTATTTCCTTGCTCTCTTTTAAAAAATTGAATTTCAAGTTTCAATTTTTTTATTTTAAAATATGGACAGTAAGCACTTTTAGTGGCATTATTTTAGGTCTTTTCATTAATTCATCTTACATGATCAAGTTTCACATCAAAATACAAAGTGTGTTTACACACTTAGGTTCACATATTTTTTACTCTAATATTTTCACTTTGTTACACCGCTAGAATGAGGGGGGGGGGGGGGGGGGGGGGGGGGGGAGGGGAAGCGCGGGGGGGGGAGGGGGTGATGTAAACACTCTAATTTAATCTTGACATCCTTACCTTGTTTTATCTATTCACCATTTTGTTAACTTAAAATATCTACGAGAGCCTTCACTAGTAAATTTACTTTATTACAAATTAATGTAAACATCATTTAGGCATCCCCTTTATACTTAAATCTTCATATCAACCAAATCCCAATAGCCTTTGTCTTTTTGGGAAAAGATCACACTAAGCATTTAGGGTCGTACCCTGGCTATATTCACTAGTGTGGCCTTGTCCCTTGCACTCCAATGATAACTTTTTGAATTAAAGACAATTAATATTAACTCTCTATAACTTTTATTATTGTTGGTTAATAAAAATATTACAAATATTCCTCTATACACTCATATCAAGGCCTCTCAACACATCATCTATAAACCACTTGGTAATTCTACTACACATCACGTAAAAGAGCACTAATCCTTTCAATTCAAGCTATAATTTATTCTAAAAGTCATAGACCAAGTTTAAATTCATTTTATTATAGCAAAAAGGCACTCATTGTCAAACATTCAATTCAATCTATCTTGTTGCATTGATGTAGGATATATCAAGATTCACACTCACTCTAGGATGGAGAACTATATCAACTTGAGGCCCTTTTGGGCTATGTAGGTAGCACTTACATTACACAAGGTTATATGAGGATAGATTGGATATTCCTCTTGCCCGATTCCCCTTTGTATTTAATATTTATTTGGTTTATTATGTAGGAACTAACATTTTGATTTTATAGGTCTTGTGTGCATCAAAATAGCTCTCACAAGTTATCAACAGACCATTACTAATAGCTACACACACTCAAGTAGAAACATTAATCACATGATTGATCTAGATGTGGTTGTAATTTACCCCTATCCACTTAACATAGTGTTGGCCCAGTACATCATAGACTTTTTTTTTGGTTACAACATAGTTTATAAATCTTTCCATTTAGTTTTTATCAGCAGTCAGCCTACACAATCAACATAAATCAAATCCAAGCTAGGTTTCACATTTCATTGAAATTTACTATTTATATATCATTTCAAATTCTATATTTTTATATTTAGATTTTGTATATTTTATATATCTAAATAAGTTTTCAATAGTTTAGCATTTTATTAGACTTCATTTTTAAATAAAAATAAACATATAAACTGTGGAATATGAAGGTTGGTAATTAATATTTGAAAAAAAATCTACAGAATAAAGATAAGAATTTTCTAAAATTTATTTTCCAAACCATGCTTGGTTTAATTTTGCATTTATAGCTTTCTATCTAGGTATTTCCTAGTGACAAATTGATATACCAAAAGAAATTTTGGCTAAAGTTTTCAATTGTGTTTTTTAATGTAATAAGAACCCTATTTAATGATAATTTGGATCAACAATTGTGCAATTCAATAATAAATCTAATATTTATCAATACCCCATCCCTTTTCACTGGGTATGAGATGCGAGTAATTAGTAGACTCTATATGCTCTTTCATTATTTTTCCTATGTTTTCTCCTTATACAAATGAACTCCTACCCATCTTTATTTATATTAAATATTTGAAAGTAAACTAGGCCTACCAAATTCCACAAGGTAAAGACTTAGAAAAGAGGAAAAAGAGGAATGCTTGTGCACATCACTTGGAGGAGGGATAAAGCATATGACAATGTGAGGATGAGATGGAAATTTTAAAGTTGATGTGAATTAAAGGATGCCTAATCAAAGGGGGATTTCACATAATGGAAGTCGATAAGAGGGCCTATAATCCTCAACTTTACACAAATATGCAGCATGAACCTAAACATGCTAAATCAATGTAATTCAACACTAAATAATTCCACATGATAATTTTTAGGTGTCTATAATGTGCTACTACATTGCTTCTATTAGGGAATGACATTGTTTTTGCTTCATTCATTACATATTTCCCATAAGGAACATATTATTATTATTTTTAGTTTTATTATACATTTCCCATAAAGGAGCATGATACTCCTACACCTAAATTGAATACACATTTCCCATTTATGGTAAGTGCATTACTAATATGCATACATTGCTTAGATTCATACACACACAAGTCAAATTTATTATTACATAAATGTTTTCACAAAGATATCTTATTATGATTATACTTCATTGATTTAGTTTTCCTATCTTATAAGTGGTACACATAATCCATTTATTTTGAGATATGTGATAGGTTCATCCCACACCTTAAAGGGGGACATATGATCTACCTATTTCATTTTCAATTATATGATGGTACAAAACATACTTTCCATTATTCTTGCTCATGAAATAAATCACATGGTGGCACAAAACATATTTTACATCAATCCTACACATGAAAGCAATCAAATGGTCATACAAAACATACTTCACTTGGTCTCATCATGAGACACACATATATCATGATACAACACAAATTATGAGATATGGATTTCAATAGTTTTTTGGATTTGTATAGACATTAAATTACATGTATACATTTCCCATATTTTTATAGGTACACATGTTTCCATGTCCTAAAATTAAGAGCATGAATGCTTGTTGCAATATCTTCATGACTTTTTATAGTGGCTATCAACTAACTTCTATTCCTTATAACTTTCAGATCATTATCATTCTTATTTTTAGTTCAAGAAATCTTGAAAGTTTGGATGATTGAGGAATAATATAATACACTTTTTTATTTTTATTTTATATGTATACACATACACACATCAAAATGTGGCATTATGTAGACACCTTATTTTCATCTAAGAGTAGTTTTAGTTGTTAAATTGCATTATTATAGGGTACTTGTGTGTTTGTCAGTTATTAATTCATATTAGGATCTTATTAATGCATGTTTCATGGGTTTTGGACCCATTTACTTCCCATTCCTATGGTTTTATCGCTCCTCCTTGGTTTTATTTATGTTTCCCTTAAATTTTGTTATTTTGGGTTTCCTATAAAGAATGTAGCATTAGATTATTAATATGCTAGAAAATTACCACTACATTCATGGTTTGACCAAGAACATTCTACATTCATATTCTTCTACTTTTTATGGGTCATTTGACCCTTACTTTGGTCCCCTAGTAGTTTTGGTATTTATTTACTTAATTTTCCCACCTATTATGTATTTTATTGAGTGTCAATAGGGTTTTGATTTGAATTTGAAAAGTTTATAAATATAAAAGTGCATTAGTGTGTATAGGAGAAGAGAGATGAGATAATTGAATGTAAAATATTGATAGTGATAAGAAAAATTCTAGAATTTACTGAAGAACATAAATTTATTTTTTAGATCATAATTTGATTCAATATTATATTCTTCATATTGCATTATTCCACTTGTTCATGCTAGTGAAAAGTTGTATAGGGATTAGGGATTGAATCCATGAATTAATTATTAAAGTGCATTGAATTTTGTTTTCCATGCTCCTTCTAGAACAAGGGCATCATAATTACTTATGGATAATACATTCCCCTCAATGACTCCCTTTTATTTAGGTTTTTCAAGGTGTTGTGAGATTATTAAGTTTTTAAGAAAGTAGATCTATTTCCTATAGATTTATGTAGAAATATAGAAAAATGAGTGAGGTTTTTAGATCTAGGTGCGTAGGACCAAAATCACCAAAAAAAATTGTAGAATTTTATAGTATCTAGGAACATATTGTAGATTCTATAAATGTCAAGATAGAAGTGGATGTTATTGGTAAAAATTATAAAGTTATATGTTTATCAAAAAAAAATTGGGTTTTGTTCACTTGTTGTTTAGACTTGTTTCCCACTAGTTTCATATTCTAGATGTCTAAATCTTGTGGCAATTTAGTATTATTCTCATAAACCTCTCTTTTCACATTTCAATTATTCTATAATATTACTTATTATGATTAGGTCTAATATTTATTGTAATATTAGGGTAAAACTAGCTAGATATGAATTGTGCATGTTTATGGGTAGATGTATTTAATTTTGATGTAAAACACTTTCCCATACTACATATAATTTGGACATTCATAGAATCAAAACTTGACGATTTGGAAAAACTCCTCCATTCATCACGAGTTTTTAATGTTCTTATTTGTCTTGCCATAAAACCCTAATTTTCAATTAGACTTCGATGACTATCATATGATCTCTTGATATTCAAGATACATTTCTAAACCATGTATTTGTCTTTATTTATCTATTTTTATAAAATTAACTAGGTTTGATTTACAATTTTACATCAAATTTAGACCTAATTAAATTTTTAGGGATATTTACATTGTAATTTGATTTAAATTCACTAATTCATAATTTATTTTGGTAAACTTGTCCTCTCTTACACTTCTTCCAGGGTTATAAATTAATTCATTTGTTCTCATGGTTAATCATTTAAAGCATTCCTTTACGTCTTCATAAACATCGATATGTTATGCCTTTCCTCCTAAGGTTAAATATTATTTCACATAGGGTTAAATCTAAACTTTCTTAAGGATTATGCAATTTAATGTTTGTATATTTAGTTATCCTATCACTTTTATGCTTAATTTCAACCCCTAGATTACTTATATGGTGTATTTTCTCAATGCTTGAATTATTATGTCATAAGTGATAAGTGATTACATCTAATGTTTCTAGGTTCAATTACAAATGTGTTCATCCTATTTCTTTGGTTAAATTTAGATCAAGATTGAATAAGAAAAATGGATTCCAAAAATTCATGTAATGTTGATTTAAATTTGCATTTTATTTTTATGAATTATTTTATATATAGTCTAACTAATTATTATAGATAGTGTTATTTTTTATATAGGTTGGTTAATTATTATATATAAGTTTAATATATAAAACCTATCATATTTAGCTAGGTTAGGTGGTTGAAATATTTATGTAGGTTGGGTTGTTGATTTGTTACAATACCCAACATTGAATATGATTTGTTGAAGTATTATAATCTTGAAGATAAAATATGCATTCTAGAAAGTAAGAGAATAACAAACTCACTTTATTGTATAAATAATCCTTAATATGGAAAGTATTGAGTTAGAGTATTTCATTATGTTTTTATTTTGTGTTTGTATGTGTTAATCTTTGAATAACTACAAAATTTGGTATTACATCAAAATATGTGTTGGTTGAATATTTTGTCTTCAACTAACTGAAGGTAAAATGGTTATATCGACCACAGTTTTTTGGTGACTCCACTAGGGATCGAACACGTAACTTGAAGCCTCACACTACAAGTTAAAGAATTTTTAGTTTTTTTCCATTTACTGCAAAAATTTGTTGAGTATACTACATTCTGTAAGATTCACAATATACGAGAAGTAAGAGAGCTCAAGGTATTATTGAACCTGTATTTGAGTTTATGCAGTAAAATAATTTTGGTCTTTTGCCTCTACGACCTCACCTTTAGGGAACCAAGAGTTTTCCTCCTACCAATGCTAGGTCTCCAATACTAGGTGAAGCTTCTAGTTCTAGTGCTACCAGAGTTTTGTCTATTCATACTCCACAAAGGTTTGTTATCCTGCATTTTAATCAATGCATCATGGCAGCCCAAGGCCCTTGGGGTAACACTTTTGGTCATCTATATTTAACCCCACCTTTGCATGAACTACCTCATAGTTCAAGAAAAAAAAATTCCAAGTTATATGGTGATGGGAAAGTTCACCCTGATGAACACATTGAGCTTTTTGTATACCCTGTGGTGTGATAGGTGTTGAACATGAAGATGTAGTAGTAAGGCTTTTTGTTGAAACATTGTAAGGTGTTGTTACAGATTGGTTTTATTATCTTCAAACTCAGACTATAACTAACAGGAACACTCTCAAGACCAAGTTTGAGTCTAGGTTTAAGCCTATAAAAGATGCACATGCCTTGTTGGCTTGGCTTACACAAATGAAGAAGGAGCCTTATGAGCCTATGCAAGACTTCATCACTAAGTTCAATAAGCTGAGAAATAAGATTCCTGCAACCACTCAGCCAACATCAGAGAATCTTAAGTGTTTCTTTATCAATACTCAACTTCCCAAAGTGAGTTTTCTATTAAGGTGGGTTGGCCCTATAGATCATCTTGTAGCTCATATTTTGGCTATCAAAGTCGAAGATGATCTTATCCTTGTGGGTAAGATAAGAAGAGATTCTAATAGAAATAAAGGTTCCTCTTTTACTGATAATTCTTCCACAAGCACCACTAACCCTATGGTGCAAAAGTTAGCAAATGAATTGTTATCTCTAAAAAAGCAAATTTCCCAAGGTATGTCTACCCTTCCTTCTTATCAAGATATACCAAAGAGGACATTTCCCAATAATTCATATCAAGTCAATGCTACTAAAAATCAAGGGCAACCCAATCATCTTCCACTTACACAAGGGAAGCTTGCCATTGAAGTAGCATCGGTCAACTCAGTAGTTGGCTATTATGAAACCAAACATGACCATTATTTCCAACCTGAGTTGGACTAGGAGAATGATGCTAATATCTTTGCAAAAGGAGAAGAATAACAAGCTGGTGACTCTACCATTGGCTTTATGAATTACCAAGATGAAGCTACAAAATGAGGAGAAGTATATGATGGAGCATATGCTATTTTTACTAGGTCTAAAAATCAGTCAACTCAGTAAGTTGATAAGAGAAAAGCAAGAAAAGAACCTCAACCAGTGATCTCAATTGCTAAAAGGGGAACTTTGCTACCTTTTCAATCAAAGGACCTGGTGGGCAATAAGTAAGTACATCTAGCAATCCTGTATCTTCTACTTTTGTCCCTCAGACTAGTACTACATTAAATAAAAATTAGAATGATGGATTTTCTTCCTCTATTTTGAGTTCATTCCAATTATTTGACATAATAAATCATGCTAGGAAGACCAAGATCCAAATGTCTGAAGTTGAGTATTTACAAGCTAATCTTGAACAGTTTGATAGGTTGGCTAAATACGTCAAAAAAAAATTGTCCCTATAAGACAAGATTTTCCAAAAGTTACCCATGACTCCTCAAAGAAAAAATCTACCCAAAATAATCTTGTCACTACTCCCCTGGTTGCCTCTAGAAAAATAGAACCTTTCTATGTTTCTCTATTGGTAAATGGTCATAAGTTGAGCAATTGTATATTAGTATATGGAGCCTCTGATAATGTTATGCCCACCAAGGTAGTATACTCCCTTGGTCTCACCTTAACTAAGACTTTTGGGAGATGTTTCTCCATAGAAAATAATCAAGTACCACTTTTAGGTCAAATCAAAGATGCTTAATTTGCATTTGTGGCTTTTCTAGATAAGAGGATTAAGATGACAGTCCTAGTAGCTGATGTTCTAACTTCTTATGACATTTTGCTCAGATGTAATTTTTGTAGGGATGTAGGTGGGGATTTGAACATGCATCTATTTGAAGCAAGGATACCTATTAAAGGCATCATGCAAAAGTTACTTCTTGAGAAGGAGGCCAAATATATTGTTACCCAAATAGCAAATCTTGAAGCACAAATTTTGTTTGAGTCCTCAGGAATGGGTAATTAGTTCTTATCCACTGAAGATGTTTCTAATTCATCAGATGAGAGTTCATCAAGTGATAGCTTAGATAATCCAGATGGAGAGTCAGAAGATTTTTCAAGTGAAATTTTAGGCGAAGGCATAATAATGCCAGATTCTTCCCTCATTGATTGATGAAGAGGAATCTTCTAATCAATGAAATTTAAAAAAATCAAATTCTAATGAGGTTTGGGTTTTAGAATTTGATAGAAGTTGTTCCTCTACCAGTTCTAGAGCCAGAATTGTTTTGATATCTCCACAAGGTGATATCTTCCCTTTCTCATATAACTTACAATTCAACAATATCAATAACATCGCTGAATAGGAGTCACTATTGCTCAGATTGAAAGCTGCTCATGCTAGAGGTGTTGAGATTCTTTGTGCTTGAGGAGATGTTGAATTAGTTGTTTTTCAAGTGAAAATTTTGTATCAAACCAACAATTAAATATTATGACATTATCGCAATCACGTATGGGATTGCATTGAAATTTTTGATGCTTTCAATATCTCTATAGTTCCAAGAGAGTTTAATGATCATGTAGATTCATTAGTTGTCTCTACCACTCTCATGGTTCCTTATAAATATTTTAAAGGAAACAAGTACACTATTGAGTTGGTCTTTTAACCAAGTGTACCTGATAATGCTAACCATTGGTAGGTTTTCAATGGTGATAATCAAATCATTTCTTTCTTGGAAAAGATGGATAGCTTTGATGAGCTCTATTTTGAAGGTAGTGAATCTCCACCATGAGAATATGTTTCTAAAATAGATTCACAAAATGGTGAAGAGTTTCTTCAATTAAAAGGGAATGAAATTCCAAAAGGTTTGGTTTCCCTTGAAAAGCTATTTGATAAGCATGATAGATATATCAAGCAGCAACAACAACTGGATTCAAATTCCTCTATGGAATTTGAGCAAGTAAATTTGAGTTTGGAGGTAGATCCCAAAATGGTCAACATTAGAAAATGTTGCACTGCTAATGAAAAGTTTAAATTCACTACTCTCCTTCACCATTACATTGATGTTTTGGAATATTCTTATGATGATCTGAAGTCCTTCAGGCCTAAGGAAATTTAACATGAAATTCCTTTTAAAGCTGGGTCATTGCCTCACAAGCAAAAATAAAGGCAATACAACCCCAAAATATTATGTAATATCCTTTCTAAGATTCAAAAGATGTTTAATGCAAAGATAATTTTTTTAATTCATCATTCCACCTGGATCATGAACATAGTTCCTATAAGGAAGAAGAATAGAGAAATCCATATTTGTGTTGATTTCAAGAATCTCAACCAATCTTCTCTAAAGGATGACTACCCCTACCCATCATGGACCAAGTGTTGTAAATAGTAACTGGTTCAGAAATCTTGTCTATGCTAGATGGTTTTTTGGGGTATAATCAAGTGGAAGTTAATGAAGTAGATCAGTATAAAACTACTTTCACTACACCTTGGGGCACATTTTCACATCGTAGAATGCCTTTTGGTCTGATTAATGTTGGTGCCACATTCTAGAGAGCAATGGACCTTGCCTTTAGAGATGAGATAGGGAAGTTCATTGTGGCGTATCTTGATGACTTGACTATTTTCTCCAAACACCATCATGATCATATGCAGCATTTATGATAAATGTTGGAATGTTGTCAGCACAATGGTATCTCTCTCAACCCTAAGAAGTTAGTTTTTAGGGTTACAAAAGGTAAACTTATTAGTCACATTATATATTGAGAAGGTACTAAAATTGACTTAGAAAGAGTCAAATATATTCAAAGTCTTACTCTGCCTACTAGTAAGACTATAGTTCATTCTTTCTTTGGAAAGGTGAATTTTCTGTGAAGGTTCATTCCTAAATTTGCAAAGAAAACCTATCACATCATCAACATGATGAAGGGTAAGTCTAATTTCCATTAGAATATGTAAGGTAAATTGGTATTTGAGGACATCAAGAAGGCTATTGCTCATGCTTCAGTCCTTTTTGTCCTAACTATACCAAAGATTTCATAGTATATAGCTACGCTTTTTAACATATACTTTCAGCCATTCTGGTTCAGCAAAATGAAGGTGGTGTGGAATCTCCCATATCATTTATGAGTTGTCCTCTCAAATCTCATGAATTGAAATATTTGAACATGGAGAAGCATGTTTATGTTGTGGTTAAGGTAGTAAAGCATTTTTGGTTCTATATCCTAAATTTACATACTATTTTTCTGGTGCTTGACACAATGGTAAAGTCTATTCGAACTCAATAGGAGTTCAGCACTAAAAGAGACAATTAGATTACTAAGATCCAAGAGTATGATCTTGATATCAAACATAATAACTTTGTGCATGGAAGAGGTTTGTGTCAATTTCTTGTTGATAACATACCAAAAGAGACAGGGGATGAAGAAGCAGAAGTTGATGACATGCCAATAGTTCTTTTTGTCACTACTACTAATGAGTGGTATTCAAAGATCACTCATTTTCTTACTTATGGTGAGTTTCTTATCCATCTATATTATAAGGATAAAATAACTATTAAGTTTAAGGATACTAACTATGTCCTATGGTACAATGGTTTATACAAAAGAAGCCTTGATGGAGTATTTTTTTGTTGCATGGATAAAGCGCAACAAAGTAGACTTCTAGAGTCTTTCCATAATTTGGCCTATGGAGGACATTTTTCTACACCTATGATGACTCACAATATTCTATGATCTAGATATTATTGCCCTACACTATTTCAAGATACGTACAATTGGGTACGTAGGTGTGAGTTGTGTCAATAGTTCTTTGGGAAACCTAAGTTAGCCACATTACTTCTCAAGTTGATAGTGATTAAAGAACCTATTCAGTAATGGAACATCAACTTCATTGGCACTGTGAACCCACCATCAAGTGTGGGACACAACTATGTTCTCACCATGATAGACTATTTTACCAAGTGGGTGGAAGCAATCCCAGTTAAGCATGCTACTTGTGAAGTGGTATGCAATTTATTTAAGGAAAACATTATTTCCTAATTTAGAGTTCCAAACAAGATTGTAGTAGAAAATGTTACTCATTTCTCTTCCCATGAGATTACTAACTTTTGCTACAAGCATGGGATCATTCTTTCCCACTCCTCATATTATTATCCATAAGGAAATGGTCAGGCAGAATCAAGTAACAAGAATTTGGTTACTATTATTAAGAAACTAGTAGATGAGAATCAGAGAACTTGGCATAAAGCATTATTTGATGCTTTGTGGGAAGATATGATTACCCTTAAAATGGAAATAGGTATGTCACCATTTCAGCTTCTGTATGGTCTGGATACAGAGATACTAATTACCTTAGAATTGTCAGCATTGAAGTTTACAAAGGTAGTGAAAGATAGGACTTTTGAAAGTTCTATTGATAAAAGGATCATGTGCCTAACTAAACTTGAGGAGAAAAAAACTATGGTAGTGGATCATATCACTGAGCATCAAATTTAGATAAAGAAACTCTTTGACAAGAAAGCAAGGACTCATGAGTTTTGAATTAGAGATCAAGTCTTATTGTGGGACAAGAGGAGAGAACCAAAAGGAATGCATGGAAAGTTTAATTCCTTATGGAGATGTCCCTTCACCATTCATCAATTTTTTGGTGTAAATAGCTTCTTGTTAGAATATCAGGATGGAACACCATTCTTCTTGCCTCACAATGGGCACCATCTAAAACACTTCAATCCTTGAAGTATCAGATAAGTTCATTTGTACATTTGTATAGTTTTGTGTTTTTATTTTTATGTTTTTGTTTAGTGTTTTATGTCTTTTTCTTTTTGGTAGCTTGACTCTGTAGCCCAATGGCATGGATGAAGGCACTTAGAGATTGGATTCTTCTCCCTTCAATCATTTCAAATTTGAATTGATGGAAGTTCCTCAGTTGGAGCCAATTATTGTTCCCAAAATCAGCTATGCTCATTTTATAGATAACCCCTATGAAATTTGTCTATTTCATAATCTAAACTCTAAGTTCATTGATTGAGACAATATTCTCTTGATCTCAATCAAATTCATCTGACATCCTAAGAGAGTTTGTAACATTATCCCACCATGATTTCTCAAAAATTGTGAAGCTTGTTATAGTCGTAAACTGATCAAAATGTCAATTTTGATCATTTTAAGGGTGTTAGTGAGATTTTGAATTTGCTTGTGTAAAGTCGACATTTTTTGCTGCTCTTACATGGTTTTTATTTTTATCATGCTCAAGAGGCACGTTTTTCCACCATTACATGTTCCCAATCAAAAGGGTATGTGCATGGTCAGTGGTTTTTACCACTTTTTATATTTTGTATAGGCACATGTTAGGTCAGCCAAAATCACCACCTAAGCAAGATCTCCAAGATCTTGAACTCCAATTGGCATTAATGGCCACTCATGCCAAGTATTAAGGGCTTATTTTCAATCTTTTAAATTTGTTATTTCATTATTTTTTCATGTTATTTCTTTTGTCAAAGTTTTTTAATTGATTCCTTGACCCTTCTCAAAACCGCTCAACCGTGGTGACGAAGGATTCAAATAGATTTCAAAATTCACCACCATCAAGCTTAGGGTTTCAAACTCAACAAGTAAGTCATTTTAACTATTTTTTACTTCTAGAGTTTTGTTTATTGAGCAATATCTATTGTAGATTGATATTTTCATTTTGCTTTGTCTTTTATGTTGAACCTTATTCTTCCATTCATTTATGTCCTAGATTATTTCTAGTAAGTCAAACCAGAGAAAATTGCCAACCATTATTTGTGCCCTAGGTTTTAAGTTGATGTGTGTCATCAATGGTTTAACTCGACAAGGCTTTACCCTTCAAAACACGTTAAGTGAAAACCAATTCTTACAAAACATTGTAATGACAGCTATATTAAAAGCTCTCACATCTTCCTGTTGTGAATAAGTCAAAAGCAAAATTAGCATTTTTCACCGCTTATGTATTTGAAGATGCTTTCAAGTGGAAGTGTATGGGTGGTGAAATCCACTACCTTTACATGAAAACCCTACAATTTATACCACATGTGGTAGCAGCATTATTTGTCACTTGAACATCAAATGCAACTCATACCGATATGTATTGTCAGCATTTTCTACCACTGATACAAAACACTTATGATCTCCTTATTACCTGCAGTGTCGACATTTTTTGCCACTCCAACATATAACTTAGATTTATTAGAATATGCAATAGTAGCAAATTTAACCACTCTGACACTTGTGAAATATCCCTCATATGTAAGGGCAGCAAATTTTGCCACCCATGCAAACATTCTCTCAAATTTTCCTAACTCTGGGATATTTTCAATTTTTTTTTTTTGAGCTTGCTTTCCTCTAATTTTTTTTGTCCTGCTCGCACTCTAGCCCTTTCAAGTGCATCTCCATTTTCATGATCATTGACATGCAATTTTCCTAGATTACCAATATTTCGCCTAACTGCATGATCATGATTTTTTTTATTGTTGTTTATTCTATGGATCTTTTTTCTTCATCGACATCCTTCTGGTGATAGCTCATTCAGATGACTAAGTTTTCTCCAAAGAATTTGAAAGTGATGAAGTACAAATATCAAGGTGTTTTTCTAATCACCTTAGTTACTTCTAATGTCGATGACATTCGAGATACAGAGATTGGCCATGTGGGCATGGCTGAGTTTGTAGATAAAACCAAGTCAAGCAATATCAACTCCAAAATGAAGAAGATAATTGACAGTAACATTTATTTGGTATCTTCTTTCCTAGAGGCAGCCCACAACATAGAATTTGTCCTTTAGTGTGCTCAGTTTTATAATAAAGATACTAGGGCTATGATGGATGATAGTGACAATGTGATAATCAGACTAGATCCTAAATTCATTGATAAGGTGTTTATGTTCCCTCCTACTAAAGAAGTGTTAAAGCTTGATTTTTTTGAAGCAAAAAAAGAGTGTGACAAAAATCCTAAAAAGGCAAAGAAGGTAATCAATAATAAATGGATCAAGACATCAAGGTTAAATTTGTCAAGGTGGCCACAGATTTTTCCTAGAAGTGACTTTATAGAAGAAGTTGGTGATCTGATAACTCTTCTCAACAGGATAATAGGTTTTTCCTCTTCCTCACTATTTCATGAATGGATGTATCCTTTCATCAAGTTAATACTCTAAGGAACAAACCATCTTCTAGGGAGAATAAATTAGCAATGCTTTGCAGAAACAATTGATGAAGGAGAGTAAATGATGCTTTCTTTGCAGTATTCTTATATCTTTTTTATCCTCAACTAAAACAAATAAGATTGTTAGATGAGGCTTAGATAATGGTAAATGATTTTAGATGCATGTTCTTACAGTTTCCTTCTTTCTCATACCTGAGGGTTGGCTTTTTCCAAGGTCATCCTTATATGCTTCCAAGATTCCCCTCAGACAAACTGGTCTTAATGGAGTTATGCAAACAAATGATCATCGTGCATATTAAACAAATGGAACTCAAGAAGCCTACTTTTAGGTTCCCAATTGAAATTGGTAGGTATTCAGTATTAACTATTGTAAAGGCTAGGGCCATGAAAACTAAGATGCAGCTTGTAACTATGAAGAAATTCAAGACAAGACCAAAGTTTGACTACAGGGGTGTGAAAGACAAAATCAAGAGAAAAATCCAATTCCATGAACCTATGGTTGAATATGTTTGGGTAGATTTGAGAATAGCATAAAATGTCAGGAAATTAGACTACATCTAATTATCTTTTGAGTAGATTAAATATCTAGGACTTGTTGATATTCCTGAGGATCTAGTAGATGATGCAGAGTTGGTTGATGATAGATATAATACTGAATAGGTTGCTAATACCCCTCTCCCTCCAATCCAATGGTCTCAAAAAGAGATGACCTCTTTGAGGAAAAGATTTGAGCCTATATTGGCAAACACCAATAATTAGCTAGCAAACAAGGGAATTGCTTTGAAAGAATTCCTCACATGGTCAAAGACTGAGATTCAAGAGTAAATAGGATAAAAGGTAAAGAACAAGATGAAGAACAAAAGTGATGTTCCCTCTTCTTCCAAGCCACATAAGCCTAAGATCAGACTTGTGATGAAGACGTCAAAAGCTGTGGAGAAATGGTTCGAGAATTTGAGGATATGTTCCAGAAAAAGTTTGAAGATAAAATATTTTTAATGGCCTCTATGGATAATATCCTGGACAATTAATAAAATTTGGATAATCTAAAAACCAAGTTAACTAATCATGCAAAATTAGTCACCACAGTAAGAGATGTCATAGTTAGAGCTAAGATGATTTTTAGGAACATTGTTAGTCTAGACAGTATCAGGATACAAGCAACTTTCACTATGTATGATGGTCACATGGAGAAAGATGGCAATACAAATTGAAGCAGTTTCCCCCCCTTAGTTTATTTTCCATTTTTCAAATGCACTTTTGAAACAACTTTAGACATATTTACATGTACTATTTTCATATGTAATTACATGTAAAAACATAAGAAGTCCCAAGTCAATAAGGACTCCTATTTTTGAATAGGTCAAAGTAGTTAGGTTTTTCCTAAATTTTCTCAAGGCCTCTCCATATAAATAAAGAGGGCCTCTATTGTAATTATCTATCTTTTAGTTATTGAAATGAAACTCTGCCAAATTGAAGAGCATTTTGAGACTTTGAGTTCAAATTATAAATCAAATTTTATCAAGTGAATAAGAAAGAAAGTGATCATTCAAACTTTGTGTTGAAATAACTTGTGTTGTATTAGAAATTGTTCTTATGTCCTTTTCCTATTATGATCTTATCTATTTGATTAAATAGTAGTGTGAGTGAGAATAATCTGGGAGATGTTCTAAAGTTGATTGTGGAGACTTTGTGCTACAATAATTATCTTTAGTTTGTGTTTTAGTGTTTTAAAGTAAAGGATATTGGAAAGGCTTTAAACTACTATTATCTTTTGTGATCATATATTTTATCATAGTTTTTGGTGAAGACTTTGGGCTGCACCTCATTCTACTGTGTTCTAAGTTATAAATCAGAAAAAGAAGCAATGACAGACTTTGTGCTCTCGTGGGTTTCCTGGTTTTTCAGTTAGTATCAAGAAAGTGTTATTTTATTTTGTAAACATCATTTATAAAAAAATAAAAATGGATGATATGGTCTCACCCCTGAATTAGTATTTAGTTTAAATTAGTTTGTGATAGTTTATAGGGAACCTCCCCTTGCTGAGAGGACAGATTTATCTCATTACACTGTGGTCGATATAACCATTTTCCCTTCAGTTAGTTGAAGACAAAATATTCACCCAACAATATGGTAGGAAAAATTCATTTCATAAATGATGCTTTTATGATTTCTAAGAGACAAGTCTAATCACTCAGTTGTCCCTGTCGATGATAGTTATTATAAGGTAAAATTAGTTTAAAATAGCTTCTTTTAGGAAGTTTTTAGAATTTGTTTTTTTTATGATTAAGGGTATAGATTAGATGAGTGTGTGAAGGTGAATCTATGAATTTAAAAAAAAAAATCCATTGTTATTTTGTAATTTGTAGTCTGATGTAAACACATATTTTTAGCATTTGTGTGGTAGAAAGTTTGTTATTAGAGGTGTTTCAAAAAATTATTGCCCATTAAAAAAATGGAAAGAAAAAGGTGTTAAAAGGGCCTAATTATTATTTTTATTTTTTTTATTACTCGACTAATAAAATAGAATCATCAATACTTTTGTTGTGTATGTTAGAATTGCACAATGAAAGATAAGAAAGATTTTAGTGAAACAATCAACCTGGAGGAGTTCATGTTTTTTGCTAATTAAAATAAATAATTAAATCTATATGGATTTACATCTAAATAAAATGTTTGGTGTGAAGGAGGCAAATAATAAATATTCAAAGCATGTAATAATTAACTAAAACATTTATGGAGCATGAAAAAGAGGCATGTGTGGAGAAAAACTCCAAACAAGTTGAAACACCACTAATAATAGAAAAAAAGGAGGCATCCATGTTGGAGTGTTTGAATTATATGTTATTATAGATTAAAAAAAGCATGTGAATATTTTATTATGTTTTTAACAAGTGGTACAAATTAGTTTTGTCATGAGAAGAAGCCCAACAGCAAAGGAGTCATGTAAAGGTGTAATAAATAATATGGCACTTCGCAAGCAAATCAATAATTTTTTTTATAATAATTATGTGAGTATTATATATATTTAAGGTATCAAGGCTTATTTATAAAGTTTTAAAATCATTTTTTTTAACTTTATACTTACCTAAAAATGTATAATTTTCCTAAAGATTTTATTATTGTGTCTAGAATAAACATACTAATTCCATATCCTTCAATCTAGTATGAGATTTTTCACAAAACCTTACTGAATTGTGTCTATTATCACTATGAAGTAAACTAAAAAATATTTTTCCCCGACAATTTTAATTTTATATATTTAATTATTCTATTGTTCCCATAATGTTCTTTTAGGTTTAAAACATTGCTTGAAAGTTTCTATTTAATTCCTAGTTTTTTGTTTAAGACCCAAAATATAACCAAAACTTACAAGATTGTTTAAAATTATAGTCTACACCTTGTGGAAAAAGGATTTAGCTTCAGTCTTTATTTATTTGTAATTTTTATCCCAAAACAAAGAATTGAAAGTCATATGTCAAAACCACTAAGTTGATAGTTTTTGTATAAGGGTGCATTCTTGGTAGTTCCCAAAACCATTACAAGTTTTTTAATTATAGAGGAATATTTTCCCATGGAGGAGACAAACACAGGGAAAAACATTGTAGCAGTCTATAGATCATAAGACCATCAAGATCTACCCATTAAAAAAGCATAGTGAGGACCCAACCTCACTACTTTTGTTTTTGTTTAACCCCTTTTAAAAAGAGTTAAAGAAATAGAATAGCCTAATTAACTAAGGAGTAAGCTATTATAAAAATTAGGTCAATTAAATAATTTAGATTCACAATATTCTGATATAGTACTAAATTATGGAAATTTGTTAAATGTTAAAATTATAATGTCACATAGTAATTTGAAAGTAGTAATGCAAAAGAGAAATAACACTTAGCTTATTCAATGATATGTAGGAAGATTTGAGAAGTCAAGATATAGGAGAAGACAGGTTGATGCTTTGTAATGATTATCCTGATTATAGAAATTAGTTTTATGTCAACCTAGACACTACCAAAGAAATGTGGACACTAGCATCCATGATTTTGTCTTGAATTTGACACTTTTATTTAGTACATAATACAATATATTTTCTATAAATTCCACCTATGCTTATTATGGTTCACTATTACCTCATAGATTTTTAATTTGGATTGCACGTACAAGTTTTAATTATCAATCTTTTGAACAAAACCCTAGGTTATCCAACTTGGGCATGTCACCTTGTAAAATCAAGGGTTAGAGGACTCAAGTGAATTCAAGATGACCTCAAATACCCCTTTTTCAATGAGCACTCCCTCAATATCTATATAATTTGAAGAGGGCCTTTGAATGATGTAGTTATCCCCCTTATGCAGGCTTATGTGTGAATAATTATGCAATATGTTAAATGTGAGTGTATGTAGTGATATAGCTTGTAACTTAAAAAAATAATATTCATGGGATAATATTTCAATTCTTTAGACATGTAAGAAGATTTCTCCTATGACTGATTTAGAAATAGGGAAGAATGGGATAGCTTTTTAAACTTGAGAGGTGTTTTTGCTTGGTATAAGATAAATGTGTGCTTGAAAAGTACTTGATGATAATGAATTTTCTTTTACTTATATTTATACAACACATTTTGAAAATATCTCATGGGAGGGTTAATTAAGACAAATAAACTAACTCATAAATGTCAAAAAAAATTCAATTTTGATCATTTGTAATGTTCAAACACTAGCATTAGACCAAGGACATTAACATTGATGCTAGTGTCCTAATATTGATAGTAGTGTCTAGAAGGATAGAAGGTTGCTGGAGATTTGTAACTACCAGAGTAGGATATAAATCAAGTTTTATGCAAATTTTAGGCAACATTTGATCTTGATCATTAGAATTTCATGGTTGAACTATAAAACAAGCAATTTGGCACAATGACATGGTAAATAAATTTTGTTAGAGTAGGGATTTTATTTTTTCCCATTTTTATTTATTATGGGATTTTTTCTCTCACTTAGAGTTTTCTTACTTTCATGGAGAAGATTGCTTATGTGTGCAGGTTGACTAGGTGACTAGGAAGTAACTCCCTTGATTACCTATTTTGGGTATGACAGTTACTCATATATTCTTAACCCTATTTACCACCTTTTGTGGAGGATTTACTTATCTATTTTGAGGGTCTGTTAACCACATTTTGTGGAGGAGTTACTTGCTTACTTTCTTATATATAATCATCTCATTTGAGAGATTTTCAACTTAATGAAAGATTGGTTTTTACTCCACTTTATTTTTATATCTTGTAATATTTTCTTTGAGTGATTTATTTTGAATCAACAACATCATGGTGTGCACAAACTTCATCTCATGTGATATCAACCTTTGCATTCACATTATCTAAAATTAGAAACATCTTTTATATGGTATTAGATCCACCTGTGGTAATCATATGTCTAGTTTTTTTTTGTTGTTAAACTATATTTTGAAATCATGAGATTTTTATTTGTAAAATAAACTTGGTATACAATCTATTTGTGGGAGTTTTCATCCTTGATGGTTCATTTTTTTAGATTTGGTTCATTGGAAGCCATTACCATAGTTTATGTGGTTTCTTTATGACTGATATTTTTGTGTGCCTTGGTTTATTTTCTTATAAAATACTTGTGTGCCTCCATATAGCCTAAGGTTTTATATCTTGTGTTTGGTATTGGCTTGTGTATTTGGCCTTAGCTCAGCCTTAGTTGGTTTTGTGTGTTTGGGAGACTATTCGACCCTAGTTATGTGTTAATTTTAGGTGGCCCTCATCTATAATATTTTCCCCTGCTAAGTCTACTCTCTTTTTTGCTTAGTCAGAACCACCATTCTATGCAGCCTCTACAAGACTCCAATAGATTCAAAAGGGTTGAGAGTTTCTTCCAAAATAAGCTAAGTCTATTCAAACTTTTCCCTAAAGTTTTTAGAAATTTATCATATTAAATCATTTTTTTTAGATTTATTTAATATAAGGTCAAATAAGCTACTTTTATTTGAATGCACAAGTAATGCATAAGAGGATTTTCAAGTTTAACATTGTTAGTGGAGTTTTTTTATTGTTTTTTAATAAAAATAATATAATTTGGGTAATATTTAAAGAATAATTGTTACTCATATTTTCCCTTGCTCAATTTGTGTACTCATCTTGGATGTATTTTCAGTTGAGCTTGACGTCCTCACCTAGTCTTGTAAATCATGTCTTTTTAACATTCGCACTGGTTTCTCTAGATGCATTTTCAATTGTACCTGACATATTTTGATAATGTATTATTTAAAACATTTTTGGGGTTCACCATTTCATATTTTCGGGGGTGTACTTAATTTTGAGTTATTCTTTCTTTTTGCTTGCACTTTCAAATTCTACAACTATAACTTGCACTACTACTACAACTCAGCTCAGCACTAAAATGGATTCAAGTTTAATCAACCCACTAACTCCTTTAACAATCACAAATGGAAAATCAAGATGACAATCATTCTAAAGAGTAAGGGTTTGTATAGGATAACCATGGGTGATGAAACTGAACCTAGAATAGATGCAGAGAAAGTTAAGTGGTAAAACCATAGTGATAAAGCCTATGGGCTATTTGTGTCTTTCTATAGCACATGATCTCCTATTTCACTTAGAGCTTACTAAATCACCCAATAATGTATGTACCATTTTGGTAAAGCTATTTGGGGATAAAGATGTGATGAGAGGTCACAAACTTGAGAATGAACTCATTAGCCTAAGTCATAGTAAATTTGACACACTTTAGGATTTCTTCACTAAGTTCAAGTCCTTGATATCTCAATTACAAGAATGTGAAATAAAAGAAGATGGCAAAATTATTCTTTCTATACTCTCTAAACTAGGTCCTAAATATTTTATCTTTGTCTCTACTTTCCATGCCACAAAAATTGACTTGGGCACTACATGCAAAATGCCCTCTTTATCTACTTTCATTGTTAACCTATCTAAAGAGCAAGACAAGTTGATCTAGATGGGAAAATATAAGTCTAAAAAACCTCAATCCCTAATTATTGGGAGTGGGAAATCAAAGACTTCAAACAAAGAGAAGAAGAAGAAGAAGAAGAAGAAGAATAAGGATCAAGAGAAGAAGAAGGAATCAATCTCTACCAAAACTAACACTAAAGCCTCCTCTTCCAATGAAAAACCTAAGAAAGATAAGGTTATGTGTGCCTACTATAATAAAAATGGGCATGATGAAAAAAAGTGCATGAAGAAGCAAACGGATCAACTAACTCATCTCCTAGAGAAGAGCAACATAGGTTTTCTTGAGTCTATTAAGCAGAATTCATCAACCTAAGATTCTACTAAGGTAAAAGGTAAGGGGAACAAAAAAGAAAAGGACAAGGGGAAAGAGAAAGAAAAGGGAAAGGCTTTTGTAGTAGTTGTAGCTTTGACATCTTCATGGGTTATTGACTCAAGTGTTTCTCACCACATGGGCTTTTCACTAGTTGAATTTTCTTCCTTAGATCCTTATAGCATGTCTTCCATTAGTTTAGGTGATGAAACTTCTAATTTATAAGGGTCCCTTCTCTTTCAAATAATCTTACATCAGTGTATCAAATTAAATCACTCATATCAACAAATACGTGAGAGTTGAGTTTTTACCAATTTTAGTCATCATCAGGGAGTTGCATAGTGATTTCACAATGGTAGTGGGTAGGGTAGATTACCAAGCCAAGTTATACACCTCAAATTTTTCACCTAATTCTTCTCTAAATACATTGTTGACACATTCAAATGGAGTTATCAAATTATGGCATGAGTGGTTTGTCCACCTTAACTACCACTACCTTGAACAACTTAGAAAAAATGACATAGTCATAGGCTTGCCTTGAGTCCAATTCTCTAAGGAACTTTGTGAGGGTTTCTCTCTTGGAAAGTATCCATAAGAAAAATTTGATAAAGCTAAATCTTGGAGGGTTTCACAAGTATTGGAATTAGTACATAGTGATGTGTATAGGCATTTTCCTAGTCTATCTTTTATAAAGGCTAAGTACATTCTCACTTTCATTGATGATTTCTCGAGATATACATGCATCTAATTAATTAAGCAAAAGTGTTTGAATATTTTCAAGACTTCAAGGAACTTATTGAGAACTAATCTCAAAAATCATCAAGGTTATTCAAGCTAATAATGAAGGTGAATATGTTAGCAATATATTTGAGTAGTTTTACACCATATAGGGGAGTAATTTACAGTGGATAAATACTTACTATCCTTCACATAATAGAGTTATAAAACACAATAACATATCCTTCAAAGAGATGGATAGTTGTATGATTCACTCTAAGTCCTTGGCACCTCAGTATTGGGTTGAAACCATTAATTGTGCTTATTATATTCATAATAAGGTTCCTCACAAAGATTTGAAAGGCATAACACCCTTTAAATCTTGGTATGAAAGTAGTCCTGAAGCTGAGCACATTAGTGTGTTTAAATCTCCAACTATGACACCTATACCAAAGAAGAAATGTAAATCTATGGAACCTCTATCCAAGTCTTGCATCTTTGTATGTTATCTAGATGGTGTCAATGGGTACTACCTTATATATCTAACCAAACATGAGTTATTCATAGAGAGAAGTGTTCACTTTTAGGAGAGTCCCAAAGGCTCAACACTTGACACTTCTTCTCTTTCATTAGATTCACTTAGACGTGATGATCCTTCTTCTGACTTGGATCATCAAGAGTAGGTTCTTGAGCCAAGGTCTTATTCTTCTTCTTCTAGTTCTAATAGTGATGGAAATGATGGTGAGTCTTCTACATCCACATCTAGTCATGTTTCATAGGATAAGGATTCATCACCTAAATCACCCACTTTTAGGCCCCTTTGGGCCAGACAGACACTTCAGAGTGTAGGCACTTGGGTAGGGATATAGTAGATAATAAATGTACTTGAGTAGATTATTAGAGTGGTCCATATGCTTTCTTTACTTTAGTTTCAAATCCATAAACATTCTAAGAGGCTTCAGACATACCTGAGTGGGATATTGTAATGCAAGAAGAATATTCTTCCTTAATCAAAAATCACACTCAAGATTTGACTTCACTTCTTAAGAGAAGGAAGATGGTTCGATGTAAGTGGATATATCAAACCAGGTTTATAGTAGATGGGTCCATAAATAAGTACAAGGCATGATTGGTCACCAAGGGTTTCTCACAGGTAACTTATATTGACTACTTACAGACCTTTTCACCTATTGTAGAGATGACTTCGATCTAACTCACACTAGCTATAGTTTCAACACAAAATTTAGATGTATACTAGATGGATGTGAATAGTGCCTTTCTTCTTAAGGAGGAGATCTACATGGATCAGCCACCTAGGTTTGTTTAGGATTCATCCTTAGTTTACAAACTTAGTAAATCCATCTATGGCGTTAAATAGGCCCTTCAGGGTTGGTATGCCAAGATGGATTCTTTCCTCTTTGTTTTAGGTTTCACCAGGTATCATTCAAACCCTAATATATACTTCTTATAGTAGGATGATTCTTTACTAATATTGGTATTTTATGTTGATTATCTTTTGATCACCATGAGTTTCTCATCATCTATTACAATGGTGAAGATAGCTCTACAAGACAAATTTGACATGACAGACTTGGGTCTTTGCATTACTTTCTCGGCATCGAGGTTTCACAGTCTAATTCATGGATTTCAATTCACAGCCTAAGTATGCTCTCAATATTTTGTCTTGGTTTCACATGGTTGATTATAATCCATCTCCAACTCCTTTTCTATTAGTATTCAAGTTTGAGTTTGATTTTTCTATAGTTTTGGATGATGCCACTCAATATTGACAACTTGTTGGTAGCCTTATTTATCTGACTAATACCAGGCTTGATATTTCATATATAGTGGGACTTGTCTCCAAATTCATGTAGGAACCCCATGAGCTACACTAGAAAATATCTAAGAGGCTCTTGCACTATATTCATGGCTCTTACATATTTAGGATTCATTATAAATTTAGCACAAAGGATGATTTGGTTGGTTTTATAGATTTAGATTGGGTAGGTAATTCTTAGAATCACAAGTCCACATTAGGTTATAGGTTTTCCTTGGGTTCTAATCCTATTATTTGGTATTGTAATAAGTAAAATGTTATATCATCCATAGAGTTAGAGTATAGGGGAGTTTTTAATGCAACTATTAAGGCTATTTGGCTTCAGAGGATTTTATTTGAGTTTGGGATTCTATTCAGGCAGCCTGCCATCATCTAGTGTGACAACCAGAGTATTATATGGATATACAAGAATTTAATTCAGCATTAGTGGACCAAATACATTAAGATTCACATGTATTTTATCTGGGATTTTATTCATGGTTAGGTCATCGACTTGCGATTTTTCTAGTCTTCAGAGCAACTTATAAATATATTTACCAAACCCTTCACTAAAAGCAAGTTCATTCATCTATGAACCCTTATTGGGGTGAAATTTACATTATCAACAACATCATATTCAAAGGTATCTTCTATCATCTTCTCTTTGTCTATGTCTCTTTTGGGGGGGAGTTTTTTCCTATGGGTTTTTTCCTTTTCTTTGCTTTATGAAAAATTGCTTTGTATATGGGTACCTCATCCGGCCTAGTTGTTGGGACCCATTTTTTTTTTACACTACCCAACTAAGATGTGCTTATGTGGGGTGTTATATTATGGGGTTTCTTTTTTCTCATATTTATTTATTATGGTTTTTTTCCTCACTTGGAGTTTTCCTACTTTGATGGAGAAACATGCATATGTATGCAGGTTAACTACATGATTAGGAAGTAACTCCCTTGATTGGTTATTTTGGGTATGGGAGTTACCCATCTATTTTTGGCCCTATTGACCACTTTTTGTGTAGGAATTACTTATCTATTTTATGGGTCTATTGACCACCTCTTATGGAGGAGTTATTTGCTTACTTTCCTATATGTACTCATCTCATTTGAGAGCTTTTCAACTTAGTGAAAGATTAGGTTTTGTTCCATTTACTTTTTATCTCTTGAAATATTATCTTTGAGTGATTTCATTTTTATTCAAATACATTATTGTGTCCACAAGCTTCATTTTGTGTGATCTCAACCTTTGCATTTGTGTTATCCAGAATTGGCAACATCTCTGATATCCTTATGGTAGATTAAAGGTCAAATATAGAAATGTTGAGCCATGATTGGTAATTGTTAAGTGTACAAGACTAGTTTATCATATAAAATTAGATTTTAGTATCTACATCCCCCCTCTTTAATCTAGTAATGCATATAAAATAAATTCCTAGTGTAAAGGAAGTGAATGCATACCTTGGTGTGTACAACACACCTTGCTTTGACTTGAGCCCTATTTGAATTAATTGTTTTGAATTACCTACAACCAAGATCATGTTACAAGTGTAATTTGAGCATATAATCTAAAAATTAATAATTAAAATGTTTGAAATTAAAGAGAGAAAGGAGGGACTACACACATGTGTTGCTACAACCATGTTACCCCTTGGTGCTTTGCTTTGGTGATGATGTTTTCTAGTTGAAGCATTGGAGAGAGAGGTTCACAAATAAACCTTGGAAATTTTAAGAGAGGAATTGGAGGGTGATCATTCCCCTAATCCAATGCATGGGTGAGTTGTGTTAAGGCCATTGAGAGCACTAAATCTAAATTGCACAACTTTGGTGTAAACATAATCTAGCCAATCTTTCCTGGGTTAAATGGTGTAACCATCTCAACCTAAAAAAAGGGGAGTAGTTCCAAGGCCATCAATGTCTTGAATATCAATAACACTATTCAAGGGAGCCAACTATTATAGTAGCTAAAATCTTAAATAGTGCATCTTGGTAACTTGGTGCATAAATATGTATATAATCTGAATATGTATCTATAATTTGGTGCATTTTCATGGCATATGCACCCTGATGTATCTCAAGTTGAAGTATCTATCAAAATATAACCTCTAATTTATAAATTATATATAAAATCTATCATAAATTCAAAAAAAAATTATCCCAAATATGTGAAAATCAATGTTAAATATATAAAATTATGTCCCAAATGTAAATCTGAATCATATAAATTGTATCAAATTTTTCCAATTCTACTAACTGTGTGTGTGGACTTGTGTCTCTATAACATGACCCCACTAATATGCCCTCTATTTTTAGGTGAGGGTAATTTCAACCTAGTAGTCACCTTATCTCAAAAGTATAAGCTAATCATGTCATATATGTATCAATCATGTAGTAACGTAGCATATAATGGTATCATGTATAAGTAGATGTATCAATGAATTTCACAGTAGACAATCACAACAAATCATAAGATGCATGATATGGATCATGGTAACATCTAGAAATAACAAGTGAAAGCTCAGTAAATAATCAAAAAACACATAAGAGTACTCAAATGTCACTCAAAGGGGGTCTGGGGAGATTGTAAATAAGGGGCTTGTTCAAATGTCGCACACTCAAAGGGGAGGACATGTTCAAATGTTCCACACTCAAAACAAAGTAGCAAATAAGATGCACACTCAAGTAATCAATTTGATAATATGAAATAAGATAAATATAAGCAACCAACATAAACACATCATACTAGTCCCTGCATACATGTATTAGCAAGATGCCCTTTAAAAAATCAAGTATAGCACATTATGTAAGATGTAAGTATGATTATAGGCATGTGTAATTTTTAGTATATAATATCAAATGATACTGTAAAGTGATCATACAATAATGAAACATGTATCAATCATGATCGATGAAGTAGAGGAATGTAGTGTGCCATGCAGGTGGAGGAAAGGTCTAACATATGTGTGCTTATGTATAATGTATCAAATGTATGTTTTTAGCACACTCAAGTACCCATGAAACATATGTGTGTATATAAATGAAATGATATGATATCTAATAACATAAAGTTAACAACATATATACAAAAATGAGTAAACATGTGTATCATGAATATTTTTGTTTTTTTTCTTTTATTTGAATGTTTTTTGTTTTTTTTAATTCATGACTATAATTATTAGGGTTAAACGAATAAATAATATTCATTAGGATCAAAGAATTTTGAGACATATAGGTACATAACATGTTTTTCTTCCCCATATGTTAGTTTATCTATAACACCATCAAGTGGTATGTGAATTAAGCATCCTTTAAGAGAAAATGTAATTTCATGATAATTAGGATATATTATGGCATCCTTTTAGTATAATTTTTTTCCCAATGTAAATTTATGTTGATTCAAATGAGGCATATCCACATGTTTGTAAGGACAACCTAGGGTCCACAAGTAATTTGTGATATGGTGTATCTCAAAGAGTCTCTCCAATGTCCCTTATGATGTAAGTCTTTGATAATATATCTCAATTGTAAAAATCTGCTCATATTACAATGACTTTCCTTTTGCATATAGTTAATATGATTATGTAAAAAACAATCTCCTCACACGAACACTATAATTGTTAAATCATTTTGGCAAAGGACATTTTTTACTTGTTAAAGTTGTAGGTGATGCTTATTGAATTTTTGCAGTAGAAAGAATATATCTATTTTGCATTACGCCAATGATGCCCTCATGTTTGTACTTTTGAACTTTTGCATGCAATGTGATATAATTATTTGTATCATTTCTTATGAATTGATGATAAGCATAAAAGGATTTTCCTTCATTATTTAGAATATGTATTGTTACATGATGTCTAGTAGTTGGTAATGTAATAAGTTTATTTTATAGTAACATCAAAAAAATTATTGAAGGTGGAATCTTGGTGTGGCGAAATTTGGATTTATTGTGTAATATATCCATATGATTTTTACACCTTATGGGTTACTTTATGCAAAGGTGTCATATAAGGAGTTGGTATGCAACTGCTTTTTACCTGATCTTATTTTGGAAAACTACTTTCATTATGCATATTTTTAACGCAACCTTTGTTTTACAATGAATAAACATTTAATTATTTGTTGTTTACTAGATAATATGCATATTTTTGGATATCTAGATATAAACTATCAAAATAAATATAATGATTATGTAATTTTCTTTCTTTAAGTGGAGAAAAAAGACCCTTAGTGAATATGAATTATATTTCTAAATCTGAAAGTCAAAATTTTAAAGAATATGATGCATTCTTAAATCAAATATCATAATCTTGAATAGACTCTTTATCATGTTGATTTAACCTTTATAAATGTTCAAATTATAATTTGGGAAAGTTATCTTTATTAAAAGCTAAGAGGAAAATGTCCTTTTTTTGAAATCTAGGAATGGCAAGTTTATCATTATTATTAGTTTGGAAAAACAAAGGAACTTTACTTAGTTATTACTCTTTACATTAATAAACATTCACATCATTTTATTTTTTCAAGGAAGTCGTGATATCTTTGTGAATTTTACATAAATTTGTATGATTAAATAAAGGAAAATTAGGCCCAATCATATATAATCAAGTTATGGTTGATGGAGGGGAACATATTGACTATCTCCATGATGTTATGACCTGCCTTATTATTTATTAATAGCATGGACCATGGGATCTAATATAATCTATGAGCGAATAGTGGAAGCAGAATGATGTTTACTAGAAACCATAAGTGTAGGGGTGGCAATGAAAGTTGTCAAACATGCCTTTTGTTTTCCACTTGGTTTTGGTAAGGTTTATGATTTAGCATTGCAAAAATGATAATGTGTTAACATTTTGGTTTTCCTTTGCTCAATATATATACCTTTGTAAATATATGACTCTTCTTGATCATAGGTTATGTTTGATTTGACAAATATTTTCATGGAAGGAGTTCACCTTTTATCTTTAGTTTTCGTATGATTCTGAGCAATATTATAATAAAGGATGGAATAAGTTAAATATGAAATATGAAACCTTAGAAACTTAAAAACTAGGTTTATGATTTAGTATTGCAAAAATGATAATTTGTTAACATTTTGGATTGCCTTTGCTCAATATTTATACCTTTGTAAATATATGACTCTTCTTGATCATACGTTATGTTTGATTTGACAAATATTCTCATGGAAGGATTTTGCCTTGTATCTTTGGTTTTCATATGAATTTGAGCCATATTATAATAAAATATGAAATAAGTTGAATATGAAATATGAAACCCTAGAAAATTGAAAACTTTAGATCAAGATATGGTTGTGTAAGGAGAGTCAGGTTCACAAAATGTTTAACCCTTTTTGGAAAGAGTTAAAAAAATAGAATGGCCTAATAAACTAAGGAGTAAGATATTCTAAAAATTAAACCAATTAAATAATTTAGATTCACAATATTCTAATAGTCTTGAATTATGAAAATATTCTAACTATAGAAAGTATAATGCCAAAAAGTAATTTAAAAGTAGCAATACAAAGGAGAAATAGTACTTAGCTTATTCAATGATGCACAAAAATATATGAGAAATATAGTATTAAAAGATAGGTTGATGCTCCACAATAATTTGCCAGATTTTGTAAATTAGCTCTATATCAACCAAGAGACTACCGTCAAACTATGAATGCTAGCATCAATGTTACTATCTTGAATATGATGCTTTTATCTAGTATGAAATACATTTTTTTAAAAAAATTCCACCTGTTCCTATTTCAAATCACTATCGCCCTATGGATTGTCGACTTGAATCATGCACACAGTGTTTGGATATAAGTCTTTTGATTAAAACCCCAGGTCCTTCAGCTTGGGCATGTCACCTTGAAAAAATGGGGGTTAGTGAGTTCAAGTGAATTTGAGCTAACTTCAAACACCCTTATGTCAATGATCACTACTTACATAGACATATATTATGAAGAGGGCCTCAAACCAATGTAGTTCTCCACCTTAAGTGGGTTTGTGTGTGAAAATTTTTGCAATGTGTTGTATATGAGGGCATGTAGTAATCTATCTTGTAACTTGACAAACACTGCTCATGGGATTCTCTTTGAATTCTTCAGACCTATAATAAGATTGCTCTTATGATTGATTTATAAATAATGAAGAATAGGGTAGTTTTTAAATCTTGAGAGGTGATTTTTATTGGTATAAGTTAGATGTGTTCTTGAAAAGTACTTAATGATAATGAATGTTATTTTACTTGTATTTACACAACACCTTTTGAAAATATCTCACAAGACGTTAACTAAGATAAATAGGCCAACCCATACATGTTAAAAAATTTACAAATTAAAACATTTGTAAATATCAGACACTAACATAAAACTTGGGACACTAACATTGATGTTAGCATCCTAATCTTGATGGTAGTGTTTAGAAAGATATAAGGTTGTTGGAGATATATAAGTAGGATATAAACCAGGCTTTATGCAAACTATGGGCTACAGTTAATCTACATCATCATAATATTAGAGTCAGACTATGGATAAGCAATTTGGCATAGTGACATGGTGAACATGAGCTTTGTGATAACAGGAAGGTCATGAACTAAAGTGTTGATCCATGATTGGTATTTGTCAAGTGTACCAAACTAGTTTATCATATAAAGTTAGATTTCAGTATCTACAGTTTCATAATTTTTTGATGAGGCCTAATCCAACTAGAAGAGCACTTGATATGAGACCCACTCCCAATTAAAGATGAACATGTTAGGAATAAATATAAAGATTGATGCAAAATAATTTCATGGAGTTGCAATAATAGATATAAATAGAGATGCATAAAGAATAGAAATAAACTTGCACAAAAAAAAGACTAGATTTAACATAGTTCACCCAATGTGGGCTACATCCACCAAGAAACACTTGCTCATATTTTATTACAAGCCATGAGAGTACAAACCACTCTCAGATTAGTCTTCTCACTATTATAATGCATAGATATTGTTTGGAGTTGTGCTCAATAAACCCTCCTAAATTCACACACTCTATTCTTCCTTCTCAAAACCCTCATTCTCATGATATATTACCTATGAAATATACGTCAATATATAATACATCAACAAAGAGGTATTACCAAATAATGGGTACTAAAACCATGGGTAGAATCAACCCAAAATGGTTTCCCATTAAAAAAGGGATCTAGAAAATTTTTTGCGGGCTACCACCCCCAAACCCCCATTTGTTAGGAGCTGCCGTCCCCAAATCCCCACTTTTCAAGGGCTGCCACCCCTGAACCTCGATGAGAAAAACATATAGAGTGTACAGTACATTTAAAATGTACAGTATTTGAAAATACATTGTAATTTAAAAATAGGCTCCACAACACAATATAACACTATGATATCCATTTCTCACTAAAGAGTAGGTGTTTTATGGTGTGGCCCAGTCTAACATGTAGATAAGATAGAGTGTCCCAATCCCACCATTTGTATTGATTTTCTTGATGTGAATAGTTAGGTGTAACCTTGATTATATGTGAAAAAATGTGTGAACTATTGTGTGTGTTCTTGTTCACACAAGAGAAAGTGCATGAACTATTTTGTGTTTGTCTAAGTTTATACTTATGTTGGTGTTTCTCGATGAATGATGTGTTTGTCCTTGTTCATTGATTATTTTTTTAAGTATAGTGAGGCCATTCACACTACTAATTGAATGTATGCCAATCTGTGTGTGTTTCGTATCCCATACAAGTGTGAAATTTATCCCAATGTTTGAACTATATGTAATAAAATGGGAATGTTAGGAATTATTACATTATAATTAAGTTAGTTTGTTGAGTTGTTATAAAACCCAATATGGAATATAATTTGTTGAATGATTATAACCTTAAATATATAATATGTATTCTTTAAAATAGGAGCATAACAAATCCACTCTATTGTATAAATAATCCTTCAATATTGAAGTAAAATAGAGTATTGAGCTAGAGTATTTCATTATGCTTTTCATGCGTGTTTGTAAGTGTTAATCTTTAACTAAATACAAAATTTTAATTGCAAAATATGTGTTTTATTTGAATGTTAATGTTATAAATGGATATCAAATGCATAACGTGTATGAATATGAAGATGATTATGATAAAACATGTGGATGAGAACATTGATGATATCAATAAATATGTTTCACATAATACCTCTAAGATATCTGAACTTATGAATATATTGAAAGAAGTTGTTTATCAAAATTTACCTTTTAATGAACTCATTTTGAGAACTATTTTTAAATTTACCCATGTCACTACTATTTATAATATTCTTCCTTCTCAAAATGCTACACGCTCAAATTCTCAATCAATGTTTAATATATATTGTCTTTCCTTCTTCTCAAAATGCAATTCCCCCATATTCTCAACATGTTTCCATTTCTTCTCAAGTTCTTCCGATTTCTCAATATGATTAGATAATCCTTCTTATGTTTCTCAACCTCTTCCAAATTGAAATGTTTCCCTATGACATACAAAACTACTGTTCATGACATGTCTCAATTAGCTTCAAATATTATTAACACTTCTCTTCCACAAAATGTTTACATTATAATATATTATGTTACTCCTCCTCTAGTCTCTTTATAAAGTTTCAAAATGACTACTATGATGCATACATTGTGTGACTTAGAACATCAAATTAAATAGCTTTATCAAGGGTCTCAAAATCCAAGTAGTAGGGTCACTTTTAATGATGTTATTCTAGACCCTTTGGCTTATTAAGTGCTTACATATCTAGTTTCTATAGGATTTATAGCTCCAAATTTTAAATTGTTTAATATAAAAAGTAACCTTCTCATCATATTAGAGCTTTATATGCCTTTCACTTATATTTTACGCATAGCTATAAATTACTAACTAATGTATCTCCAAATTTTCCCATAATTATAAATTTTGAACTAATATATTTCTAGATTTGACCCATAATTGTAAATTTCTAACTAATATATTTAGAAGGAGCTTCAAAGAGTGTGCACTTGATTGGTTCAATGCTTTATCATGTAGATTTGTATATTCTTTTGCAATATTAGTAAATAATTTTTTGGCTCATTTTTCAGTAAATATTCATATTAAGGTCACATTTGCACACTTAGCTCAAGTTAGGCAAAAATAAAATGAAACTATTAGTGAATATGTCATCCAATTCAAGACCATGGGTTATAACATGACTTATCAACCGCTAAATAGTGATATTTAAGGTATTTTTATCAATAATATACTATCAATTGTTAAAGATAAAGTGGATCTCAATGCCTATCAATATTTTGATGGTTTTTTTCATGCAACTAAGGACTTTAAAATAAAATTTTAAGATGCAAGTATGCTTAAGTATGGGTCAAGTGTTTCAATGTCTAATGGTGATTTTTATCAAAATAAAACAAGTTTTATGACTAGAAATAATGGGTATGAGCTCCAACATAAAATTTATATTAAGAACATGTTAATGGTATAGAAAAACCATCTAGGAGGTGTGTGTTACCTCAAAAAAAGGAGTATAGGTAATTCAATAGGCATAATAAGAGTCCAGAAAATGTCTTGAAGAGAATACTTGAATCCAATATGGTAACTTTACTTCCAATAAGATAATTTAATACTCTAAGACCATTGTCTATGTATTTTTTACACCATCGTATATTATAATTATCATATAATTCTAGGGCACTTGACAAATATATGCATCACTTTGAAACAAAAGATATAAGCTTTTATTGACAATGATCAAATTGGATTAGATGGCACAAATAAAAGGTCATGTACATTAATAAAAATATCATGTCAGTAGGATTAATCAATGAATAATATAAATCTCTATATGGTAGATAAACCAAATTATGACTATGTGCCCATGGATTATAAACAACCCACTCAATGGATTTCTTGGAGTAGTTGATTCAATCAAGAAAATGACATCGTTTATTCAAATTTTGTTTATTGGAGAGGATATACCACATGATAATTCATATGATGGACTATTATTTATAAGATCATTAATAGATGGTAGTAAAAAATATGGCATAATCTCTGACAATGGCTTAATTTTGAACATAGGTACCAAATAATTTAAATATAGTATTGGATTTAAACTAGATGATTTATCATATACTCCCATGGTTATTACTAGATATGATGGTATTGGAAGAGAACCACTTGGATGTATTATATTTCCTATTATAATGGGACCCAAGATAATTCAAACTTTATTTATTATGGTGCCTAATATTGGATCATATAATTATTTACTTGGTAGACCATGGATACATCAAATGTGATCAATCCCTTTTATTTTGCATCAATGTTTGAAATTTGGACATTGAGGTCCAATGGCTACAATTCAAAATGATATTACATTTTAAAAATAAAAAAATAATAATTAATTTGTATGGATATAAGAAACATGAGAGTTATTAAAATATCTACCTGAAGAAAGGACACATAAAATATAAGTACATAAGTTTAACCCAAGGAAAGTGAGTTTGTCATATACAATGTCTCCAAAACAACCACATGAACATAAAGAAAATAAATGTATATGATACATCAACCATTGGGATAGTTAATTGATAAACAATGTGACAAATAAATATGATGATGATGATATGTTATCCTTAGATTCATGGGTATCATGATGCCCTATGCATATTGCTAGTGGTCTTGGTGCTTCGACTTCTATATCACATGATGATTGTCATGGTACATGAGCACTCTTTATTAGTATTATGTATTATATTTCTTTGATTTTTTATAGTGTTATATATGGTTTATTATTTAGTATGTCACATGTTTATTATTTTCTTTATGTGTTCCCTTTGTGTGATATATTCATAGAATGTTACTACTATGTTATGTTCTTTTTTATTATTAAGTGATTGCAAAAAGATTGTATACTTTATGATTGTAGTAGAGCATGCACATATCACACATTATTTCACTAAAATAAACATATAAACACATAAAATATATTAGGCAAACACAAATTATAGAATCACAATTGGGGCACATAACCCATACAACTCATGTATATGGTTTAATTGAATGATCCACTCATCTATCCCCACTAGATTGTGGGGAAATAGATGGTTTTAGACATAATTATCTTATTGTGTGCCCTACCCCTTGATTATAATCTCATATTATCCTACTCTTTTAGCTAGGATTATTCACTATCATATCATGGTGTGCTAGTTCTAGCTCCACATATTAGGCAAATATTGTTTATATGGTTGCATAATTATTTGGAGGAGTGATAACCACCTCTCATATATATATATATATATATATATATATATATACTATCACAAAAATAGTACATACAAACATATATATATATATATATATATATATATATATATATATATATATGTTTGTATGTACTATTTTTGTGATAGTATGGCCTCAAGTTGAGATATTTATGCTTGTGTTTATGTGAGTTATGCTCTCAAATCATCTATACTAGAAACTATATTTAGGTACATTGCTTTAGCCCTACTAACTATGTCGAATAGGTGTCCATGTCTTCCTATTTAGAAGTCAACTCATTTGATCATTCTCAGAATGTATTTTAGAATTCCTCAAATCAGTCTCCTAAGTATAACCTTAATAATAAGGTCCAATTATTTATTATCATTATTTCACATCAAATAAATAATAATTAATAAATTCCCTAAACAATAACTAAGGATAATAAATTATGTGTATTGACATTTTTACCTATATCTTATTGTTTCTAGTTGGTATCTATTTTCATTTGGATTAGATTAATTCTTAGTGGTTCCTCATACATCCTCTTTATGTCATGCCCTCCATCTGCATAGGGTTCTCCATCATAGTTTCCCTCATTGAGATCATGTCTCTCCTCTTATGATATAAAAATTTGTAAGGTATGGACCTCAACCCACAATGTTGACCAACCCTTAATGGCTCTTACATCATCAACTCTTGGGTTAGGATGCTTTTCATTCTCCTCATTGTTTATGTGATTTAGATCCACAATCTACGGTGGATATTTATCTCTTCCCCTCTTATGGCATCTTTGTGTCCTATGCCAAATAAGCATGGCTTGGGACACGTCATGTAGTAGCTCGTAATGTCTTAGTACTCTCTCATATTAAAACCTCTCGATAATTACACCAAATTAGCATTAACTCCATTTGCTCACTCTAATTTACTACTTATATTTGGCATCCTCAACCTAATGTGGGAGGTATATATAGGGTCATCATATTATATCTCTATCTTAGAGAGAATCTCTAACCCTCATATAGTGTGTGAAATCCTTGAGTCTTTATATATTTGGTCCTAATGTGACCAATCTCTTTGTATATGGTATTTATTTATCCTCTGAGTCAAGTAATAGGTCAATAGGCCTAACCACTACTAGATTCTCATATGCCCAAACTTATAGGAGTGTCACTATTGTTATCTTATCACCACATGTCTCATACATGAATCTATATAGATCTTACTATAGATGGGTGAGCATACAACATCTCTAGACATACATTATCCTCCTCTTCTCCATGTCTTATATCATGTGTCAAATCCCATAGGTGCATTATGTTGTCCCCCAAAAATATCGCTCATTTTTGGGATAACATTTGAACTATTTTGGTTCAAACAGACCAAAATCCTCTCTCCCTTTCTCAAAAATTGTTTTGGGCATTCAAATTCTTCATTATTCAAGCTTTTTCAGATTTATACGGACTCCGCAGGCTTGAATCTACAGACTCTATAGGCTTGAATCTATGGACTCATTTCTACCAATTCATTTCTACGGACTCCACCAGTTCTACAAGCTCATTTCTACAAACTTCACAGGTTAGTTTCTACGGACTTTGCAGGAGAGAAATAGGTTCAACACTTAGCCATTTTTTCTATCGTGAAGAAACTGTGACAGCTACCAATTGTCATCTACCGAGACACATTATGATTTACTTCTCAAAGTAGTGGAACTTGCCATGTGTCCCTTGTAAAATAAATAGAGTGCACCAAGTGTCAACATCTACATGAATCGAAGTGAGTCCCAAGTGTTTCTATAGTGTTTTTAAAGCTTAGCAAAAGTTGTCACGTGTCATCTTCTGCAGGACTCTCAAAAGGCATCCAAAGTCTCTATAAGATAAGCAGATGCTACCATGTGTCACCTATTGAGATCGGCAAAAAATAGACTAAGGCAAAGCCAAAGGAAAAAGTGCCCTTATGAAGGGTAATGAACCAAGCTGAGTGCCTTTGCAGAGGCAGCAAGCAAAAGCAGACACAGAGAATTCCTTCAAAAAAGTTCCCACAACAAAATGGTTAAGGCAAAAATCCTTCAAACTTTTTGTTCGAAGAAATTCACTTGACAGAAAATCTAACGAAAAGCAGAGGCAAAGCAAAGGAAGATTTCCTTCAGACAAATTATCTGAAATAATTCATTCAGACTTTTTGTCTAAAGGAAAAGTATGATGAAATAGAAACCCACTGAGGAAATAAAATCCCAAAATGTGCCACGTGTCCCTCATCAAGTTGCAATAGAATTTGCCACGTGTACCTTACAAAGTGCAGTGGAAGCCACCACGTGTCATCTACTAGGACATAGTTACTAATAAGTTTCAAAGTAGTGGAACGCACCATGTGTCTTGTTAAAACTCAACGAAAGCTGCTAAGTGTCAACATCCACAACTTCTTCCTTTTGTTTTGTAAAGACTGTGGAAGGCCCCAGGTAAGTTGCTAGGGTCAAATAGAATGCGACAAGTGTCATCTTCCACATGAATCCAAATGAGTCTTGAATGTTTTTATAGTGTCTTTAGGAGCTCAGCAGAAGCCACCATGTGTCATCTTTTGTAGGACTCTCAAAAGGTATCTACAAAATAGTGGAAGTCACCATGTGTCCTTTGTAATGTACAACAGAAGCTGCCAAGTGTCACTTGCTGAGATTAGTGAAAAGTAGCCTCAAGCAAAGAAAGAGGCAGTGATGGATGGTTTCAAAGGTTCAAAGGTTCATAGGTTCAATGGTTCAAAGAAGTGTCCCAAAGCTGAAAGAATAAGTGCCCTTATGGAGGGCGGTGAACTAAAAACAAGTACCCTTGCAGAGGGCAGAAAACATTGGTTCAAAGATTAAAGAAAGCACTGGACAAAGGGATGGTTCAATCAAAGACCAAGAAAGTGATTGAACTAGGGAAGCGATTGAACCAGGGAAGCGATTGAACCATTGACATCCCTATAGACCTCAAATTTAAGATAATGAAATATCTGTTGATTTTCAAAAATAGCACAAATCCTGTGAACAAATTTAGCGATCGGCTAAAGAGATATCTCGAGAGCTCATATCGTATAGATAAGTATGAAATACAGCAAGGAAAGGGGGAATGATAGAGAAAGATCAGAAATATCTGTGCATAGGATATGTTTCTAGAAGGTAAAGTAGCCCACCAAGTGGACATTGAAAGAGCATGAACATTCAATGGTGTGACCCATTTTTTTGCATCGAGTAAAGCAAATAGCTATGCGCACATCAGGAAACACATTAGGCAGCCTATATTAAAGACTGATGCTCAATTCCAGCATAACCCATGGATAGAATTTAAAATGCATTAAAGGCATTGAATGCATCATAACACATTTTAGTGAAACAAAGTGCCCAAGTCTTTTTTGGAGTACTATATATTGGACTCTCTCTTATTGTTTTAGGGATCTCTCTCTGTTATCAAAAACAAAACTCTGCCAAAATTAAAAGGCATTACTGAGACTTTGAGCTCAAATTGTTGATCATATTTCATTATTTAAATAAGAAAACAAGTGACTTTTCAGACTTTGTGCTGGAATAGCTTGGTTGTTGGGGAAATTGTTCTTATGTATGTTTCCTTAATACATTTTTTGTCCATTTTAATTGAATAAGAAGAATTAGTGAAAATAATTAGGAAGGTGTCCTGAAGCCAAATATGAAGAGACATTGTGCCCCCACAATTGCCTTTAGTGTGTTTTCTTTATATTCCATGTGTAAAGGATCTTGGGACGACTTTTTGCCCTCATTATCCCTTCATATTCTGTTTCTATGTAAAGGACTTTGGGATGACTTTGTGCCCACATTTTCCTTCATATTTCACTCTTTGGCAGTTGACGTGGAGACTTTGTGCTACATTTCATCCTATTGTGTTACTATGCCTTGTTACAGTTACTTGTCACCACCCAAAAGGTTCTTTTTGTCTGTTGAACAATACTTCTGAAAGAAAGAGGCGTGTTTTCTATCATTTCATTAGGATTTATCTTTTGATTTATGAACATCATCTATGAAAAAAGAGAGATGGATGGTTTATCCTACCCCTAAGTGTTATTTTCTTCTTATATATATATAGTATATAGCTCCTACATATTTACAGGAAACCTCCCCTTGATGAGAAGAGAGATTTGTCCCCTTTTGATGTAGTAAACCTGCACATCTAGCTAACTAATTTCTCTATGTTGTAGTTGAAGAGACCTATTTTACTCATCAGTTAATTGATTGACAAAATATTCACCCAATAGTTTTTGGTGACTCCACTAGGGATCGATGCATAATCTGAAGCCTCAAGTTTTAGATTGAAGCAGTCCCTGCCCTTATCCATTATAAACTCTGCCAACTCCATCCTATGTCTTACCCATTATCATTATAGCCTTACCATATCCCTCTGCCTCCATGTCAACTGGAATATAATGTGTAGTTTAAAGCCTCAAGCTTCAAGATGAAGCAGGGCCAGTTCTTTCCCATTTTTATTTTATAATTTGGCAGATCCACGATATATGCAAAAATAAAGGGCTAAAAGTATTGTTGACCCTATATTCAATTTGGTATAACAAAGTAATTTTGATCTATTTTCTTCACCATCTCGCCTCCAACGAACCAAGAGCTTTCCTCTTACTAAAGTCAACTCTCTATTATCAGGCAAAGCCTCCATTTTGTACTATTAATAAAGCTTTGTCAATACTTACCCCTCTGAGATTTGTTATTACACCTTTTCATAGTCATACAATGGAAATTTGAGGTCCTTAGGGTAACTCTTTTGGCCCACTCAATTTAACTCCACCTCTACATGAGCTACCACGTAGCTCAAGAAAAAAATTTCCTAAGTTCTATGGTGATGAAAAAGTTCATCCTGATGAACATATTGCAGCCTTCAACATGCCCTATGGTGTAATAGGTGTGGAATATGAGGATGTAGTAGTCAAGTTGTTCATGGAAACTTAACAAGGTGTTGTTGCAGATTGGTTCTATCATCTACAGGCCCAGATTGTGACTGACTGGAACACCCTAAAATCCAAGTTTGAAGCCAAATTCAAGCCTACAGAAGATGTGCATGCCCTGTTGGCTCAACTCACACAAATGAAGAAAGAGCATCATGACCAATGAGGGATTTCATAGCCAAGTTTGACAAACTCAAGAACAAAATTCTTGCAATTGCTCAGCCTACACTTGAGAACCTCAAATGTTTCTTCATTAACTCTCAGTTGTCTGAAGTGAGTTTTCTACTGAGACGTGCTAGACAAATAGCCCTTGTTGTAGCTCAAAATTTGGCCACTGAAGTGGAAGATGACCTTATCTTGGTAATAAATATAAGAAGAGATCCTAACAGAGGTAAATCTTCTTTATCTTCTGAATAATCATCTACAGGTACCACTGATCCAATGGTACAAAAGCTGAAAAATGAGTTTCTAGCTCTCAAGAAGCAAATGGCACAAAAAATATCTTCAGCTCTTTCATACAGAGATATGTCAAGAAGGACATTCCCCAATCAGTCATACCAAGGCAATGCTACCAAAAATAAAGGATAGCCCAATCATCTTCCTTATCCACATGGGAAACTTGCCATTAAAGCACCCCCAACCAATTCAGTAGTAGGATATCTCGAAATAGAATCTGATTTCTCTTTCTAGCCTAAATTGAATCAAGAAAATGACATTGATCTCCTTGTATAAAACTAAGAAGAGTCAGCTGGTGACTCCAACATTAGTTTTCTAAATTACTAGGATGAACCCAAAAGTAAAAGTGAAGCAGTCGATGGATCATATGTTGTATTCACCTAGTCTAAGAACCAGTCAGCCCAGTAAGCTGATAAAGAGAAGATAGAGGAGCAATCTCAACTAGCAATTTTAATTGTTAAGCATGGAAGCACTCTGCCTTTCTAGCCAAAGGACCCAATGAGTAATAAAAAGATAAGTACATCAAACATTCCTCCATCTTCAACTTCAATTCTACAGACCAATACCACCCCTCTTAAAAACTAGAAAGATGAACTACCTTCCTTTGTTTCTAGTTCATTTCAGTCATTTGACATAATCGATCATGTCAAGAAGACCAAAATACAAATGTCTGAATTTGAATTCTTACAAGCCAATCTTGAGCAGTTGGACAGGTTGGTAGAGTGTGTGAAGAATAAAGCCATCCCTACAAGACAAGATGTTAAAAGAGTAACTCATGATCCCCCAAGGAACATGTCCATCCCAAATAATCTTGTCATTACTCCTCCAGCTACCTCTGGGAAAATAGAGCTTTTCTATGTTTCCCTGTTGATAAATGGTCACAAATTGAGCAATTGTATCATTGATTCTAGTGTTTCAGACAATGTCATGCCTATCAAAGTGGCAGAATCTCTTGAACTCACTCTGACCAAAACTTTTGGAAGATGTTTTTCCATGGAGAACAAATAAGTACCTCTATTGGGACAAATCAAGGACACCCAATTTGCATTTGTAGCATTCCCAGACAAAAGAATCAAGATGACAGTCTTAATGGCTGATGTTCTAACCTCATACAATATTCTTCTGGGGTAAAATTTCTTCAAGGATGTTGGTGGAGAATTGAGTATGGACCTATCTGAAGTAAGGATCCCTATCAAAGGCATCATGCAGAGGCTACTTCCTGAAAAGGAATCAAAATATATTGTCACTCAGACATCAGCCCCTGAAGCTCAAATTCTATTTGAATCTTCAAGCATGGGTAATTATTTTTTGACCACAGAGGATACTCATGTTTCAGCTGATAAAACTTTTGAAAATGGTAGTCTAAAAATTGGTTTAGATGAAACAGCAGAAGATGTGAGAAAGCACAGTGCAAGCACAAAAGAATTCCCCCTTTGAAGCAAAGAGAAATCTAAAGAAAGATCAATTTTTGATGATGTTTGGATCCTAAAATTCAATGGCAGTAATTCTTCTACCGGCTCAAGGGCTGGAATTGTATTGATATCTCTTCAAGGAGATATTTCTCCTTCTTCATATAAGTTGCATTTTAGAAACACCAACAACACAGCTAAATATGAATCTCTATTGCTTGGATTGAAGGCTGCTCAAAATAAAGGAATCAAACTCCTTCATGCCAAAGGAGATGTTAAACTAGTGGTTTGTCAGGTAAGGAACCTATATCAACCCAAAAATTAGAGATTATGTCACTACCATAATCTAGTCTAAGACCAACTTGAAAGCTTTGATGCTTTCAACATCTCTACCATACCCAGGGAATTCAATGACCGAGCTGATGCATTAGCTATTTCAATAACCCTCTTAGTTCCTCATTAAGACTTCAAAGAAAACAAGTACACTATTGAATTGGTTTATAGACCAAGTTTGCCCGATAATGCCAATCATTGGCAAGTGTTCAATAGAGATAACCAAATCATCACTTTTCTAAAACAAAAAGACCACTTCAAACATCTTCACTTCGAAGGTAGTAAGCTCCAGAAACTTGAATCAACTCCTAAAATGAATTCAGATGTAGGTGAAGAATTTCTATAGCTAAAAGGGAATAAGATTCCTAAAGGACTGGTTTATCTTGAGAAACTATTTGACAAGCATGACAGGTTCATCAAGCAGCAATAAATAGATTCAAACTCCTCCCAGGGGTTTGATCAGATAAATTTGGGTACCAAATAAAATCCCAAGATGGTGAGCATTGGGAAGTGCTGTGCTCCAGAGGAGAAACTCAAATTTATTGACCTACTTCACTATTACATGGATGTTTTGGCCTACTCTTATGATGATCTAAAGTCACTCATGCCTAAGGAAATTCAACATGAAATTCCTCTCCAAGATGATTTGGTCCCTTACAAGCAAAAATCTTGGTAGTATGACCCAAAAATATCAAGTATTATTCTGTCTGAGATACAAAAAATGTTGAATGCTAGGATAATTTTCTCAATCCATCATTCCACATGGATTGCCAACATAGTCCCTGTGAGGAAGAAGAATAGAAAAATTTGCATCTGTGTGGATTTTAGGAATCTAAATCAGTCATCTTTAAAGGATAACTATCCTTTGCCTATCATGGATCAAGTGCTCCAGATAGTGACCAGCTCAGAGATGTTATTAATGCTAGACGGCTTTTCAGAATATAATCAAGTTGAAGTTAGTGAAGTAAACCAGCACAAGACCACCTTCACCACACCTTGGGGTATGTTTCCATATAAAAGGATGCCTTTTGGCTTGATAAATCTTGGTGCCACCTTTCAGAAATCAATGGACCTTGCTTTCAAGGATGAGATGGGTAAGTTCATTTTAGTTTATCTTGATGACTTGACCATCTGTTCCAAGCATTGCCTAGATCATATATGCCATTTGCAACAAGTGTTGGAGCGCTGCTACCAGAATGGTATTTCCTTGAACCCCAAGAAGTCTATTTTTAGAGTAACAGAGGGTAAAATTCTCAGACACATTGTGTCCAAAAAAGGCATAAAGATTGACTCAGACAGAGTCAAGTCTATCCAAGAGCTTACCTTGCCTACAAGTAAGACTGTTGTTCACTCTTTCTTTAGAAAGGTGAATTTCTTACAAAGGTTCATTCCTGAGTTTGCTAAGAAGACTCATCATATTGTGAAAATGATGAAATGAAAAGCCACCTTCAATTGGATTGAAGAAGGCAAGTCAGAGTTTGAGGATATCAAGATTGTTATTGCCCATGCCCCAATTTTGGTTTGTTCAAATTACAATAAAGAGTTCATCATATACGGTTATGACTCTGAACACATGATTTCAGTAATTCTAGTTCAATAGAATAAAGAAGGTATGGAATCTCCCATTTCTTTCATGAGTTGTCCTCTCAAAGCTCATGAGCTGAAGTACTCAAATATAGAGAAGCATGCTTGTGCAGTAGTGAAGGAAGTCAAGCATTTTCACTTCTACATCTTGAATTCTCACACTACTACCTTGGTTCCTGATACCACAGTCAAATCCATACTAACTCAATAGGAATTTAGGATGAAAAGAGGCAATTAAATTGCAAAGATCTAGGAATTTGATCTAGTCATCAAATCAACAAATTTGGTATGAGGAAAAGGCCTATGTCAATTAATTGTTGATAACAAATCAGAAGAAATAGAGCATGAAAAAATAGAGCTGGAAGACACACCGACAGTCCTCTTTGTCTCCACCATGAATAAGTGGTATTTAGATATTGCCCATTTCCTTACTTATGGTGAGTGTCCTGCTCACCTATCTTACAAAAAAAGGAGGACTATCAAGTTGAAAGCTACCAATTTTGTCTTTTGGAATAATGGCCTATATAAGAGGATCCTTGATGGAGTATTCCTTCACTATGTAGACAAGGAGTAGCAAAGCCAACTTTTGAAATCCTTCCATAATCTAGCCTATGGACATTTTTCTGCTCCTGTAACTGCCCACAAGATTTTGTGAGCTAGGTATTATTGGCCAACTCTTTTCCAATATGCATATAAGTGGGTAAGAAAATGTGAACTATGCTAGCAGTTTATTGGGAGACCCAAGTTAGTTACCTAGCCTCTCAAGCCAGTGGTCATAGAGGAACCATTCTAGTAATGGGGAATTGATTTTATTAGAGTTGTAAACCCATCTTTAAGTGCTGAACATGATTATGTCCTTACAGTAACTGACTACTTCACCAAGTGGGTGGAAGCTATCCCAACCAAGCATGCTACTTCAAAAGTAGTAAGCAATTTCCTCAAAGAGAATATCATTTCCAGGTTTGGGGTCCCAACCAAGATTGTCATAGACAATGTAGCTTGTTTCACTTCCCAAGAGATTACTCAGTTCTATTTTTACTATGGAATCACCCTCTCTCACTCTTTTGATTACTTTCCACAAGGGAATGGACAAGCTAAATCAAGTAACAAGAACCTAATGACTATCATCAAGAAGCTGATGGATGATAACCAAAGGACATGGCATAAAGTATTAGTTGATGCTTTGTGGGTAGATAGAATTGCACCAAAAAGGGCAATTAGTATGTCTCATTTCCAACTTCTTTATGGGCTCAATGTTGAGATACCAATCACCTTGGAATTGTTGGCATTAAAATTGGCTAAGGCAATTAAAGGTTAGACATATGAAAGATCCATTGATAAGAGGATCATGTGCTTGACTAAGCTAGATGAGTAGAGAACTATAGTGGTGCACCAAATTGCTGCCCATCAAAGTCTGGTGAAGAAGCTCTTCGACCAAAAGGCAAAAAATTGTGATTTCCAAGTTGGAGATCAAGTCCTGTTGTGGGACAAGAGAAGAGAACCAAAGGGGATGCATGGGAAGTTTGATTCTCTTTAGAGAGGCCAGTTTATTATCCATCAACTCAATGGTGAGAACAGCTCCTTATTGAAATATCAAGATGGCATGCTCTTCTCTCTGCCTTATAATGGGCAGCATCTGAAGCACTTTAATCTTTGAAGTATCAAATAATATTAGTTTGTACATATGTATATTTATATAGTCTTTATTTCTATTTTTGTACTTTCATTTTTGTTTTTGTCACCTTTTTTTTTGGGTAACATGACTCCATAGCCCAATGGCATACTTCAAGGCACTAGATATTATGGTTTCTACTCCCCTCAGTTGTTTTAATTGAAGGAAGTTCTCCAACTAGAGCCAGCTGTTGTCCCCCAAAAATATCACTCATTTTTGGGAAAACATTTGAACTATTTTGGTTCAAACAAACCAAAATCCTCTCTCCCTTTCTCAAAAATTGTTCTAGAAATTCAAATTCTTCATTATTCAAGCTTTTTTAGATTTACGGACTCTGCAGGCTTGAATCTATGGACTCTATAGGCTTGAATCTATGGACTCATTTCTACCAACTCATTTCTACGAACTCCACCAATTCTACAAGCTCATTTCTACAGACTTCACAGGTTAATTTCTATGGACTCTAGAGGAGAGAAACAAGTTCAACACTTAGCCATTTTTTCTATCATGAAGAAACTGTGAAAGCTACCAAGTGTCATCTGTCGAGACACATTATGATTTGCTTCTCCAAGCAATAGAACTTGCCACGTGTCCCTTGTAAGATAAATGGAGTGTGCCAAGTGTCAACATCCGTATCAATCCAAGTGAGTCCCAAGTGTTTCTAAGGCTTAGCATAAGTTGTCATGTGTCATCTTCTATAGGACTCTCAAAAGGCATCCAAAGTCTCTATAAGATAAGCAAATGTTGCCACATGTCACCTATTGAGATCGGCAAAAAATTGACTAAGGCAAAGCCAAAGTAAAAAGTGCCCTTGTGGAGGGCAATGAACCAAGCTGAGTGCCCTTGTAGAGGGTAGCGAGAAAAAGTAGACACAGGCAATTCCTTTAGAAAAGTTCTCATGGCAAAATGGTTAAGGCAAAAATCCTTCAAACTTTTTGTTCGAAGAAATTCACCCGACAGAAAACCTGACGAAAAGCAGAGGCAAAGCGAAGGAAGATTTCCTTCAAACAAATTGTCTGAAAGAATTCCTTCAGACTTTTTGTCTGAAGGAAAAGTCTACCAAAATAGAAAACCTGCCAAGGAAATAAAATCCCAAAATGCACCACCTGTCCCTCATCAAGTTGTAGCAGAACTTGCCACGTGTCCCTTACAAAGTGTAGCAGAAGCTGCCATGTGTCATCTTTCGAGACATAGTTACTAGTAAGTTTCAAAGCAATGGAATGTACCACGTGTCCCATTAAAACTTAGTAGAATTTGCCAAGTGTCAACATCTGTATCTTCTTCCTTTTGTTTTGTAAAGACTGTGGAAGGCCCCAGGTAAGTTGCTAAGGTCAAACAAAATGTGACAAGTGTCATTTCTGCATGAATCCAAATGAGTCCTGAATGTTTCCATAGTGTCTCTAGAAGCTCAGCAAAAGCCACCATGTGTCATCTTCTATAGGACTCTCAAAAGGTATCTATAAAATAGTGGAAGTTGCCACTTGTCCTTTGTAAAGTATAGCAAAAGCCGCCAAGTGTCACTTGTTGAGATCAGTGGAAAGCAGCCTCAAGCAAAGAAAGAGGCAGCGATGGATGGTTTCAAAGGTTCAAAGGTTCACGAGTTCAATGGTTCAAAGGAGTGTTCCAAAGTTGAAAGAACAAGTGCCCTTGTGGAGGGCAATGAACTAAGAACAAGTACCCTTGCAGAGGGCAGAAAACATTGGTTCAAAGATTAAAGAAAGTGCCGGACAAAGGGATGGTTCAATCAAAGACCAAGAAAGTGATTGAACTAGTGAAGTGATTGAACTACGGAAGTGATTGAACCATTGACATCCCTGGAGACATCAAATTTAAGATAATGAAATATCCATTGATTTTCAAAAATAGCATAGATCTTGTGAACAAATTCAGTGACTGACTAAAGAGATAGCCTGAGAGCTCAGATCACATAGATAAGCATGAAATACAACAACGAAAGGGGGAATGATGGAGAAAGATTAAAAATATCCATGCATAGGATATGTTTTTAGAAGGTAAAGTAGCCCACCAGGTGGACATCGAAAGAGTGTGAACATTCAATGGTGTGACCCATTTTTTTGCATCAAGTAAAGCAAATAGCTATGCACACATCAGGAAACACATTAGGTAGCCTATATAAGACTGATGCTCGATTCTAGCATAACCCATGGATAGAATTTAAAATGTATTAAAGGCATTGAATGCATCATAACACATTTTGGTGAAACAAAGTGCCCAAGTCTTTCTTGGAGTACTATATATTAGACTCTCTCTTATTATTTTAGGGATCTCTCTTTGTTATCAGAAACAAAAAAATGCCAAAATTGAAAGGCATTACTGAGACTTTGAGCTTAGATTGTTGATCATATTTCATTATTTGAATAAGAAAACAAGTGACTTTTTAGACTTTGTGCTGGAATAGCTTGGTTGTTGGGCAAATTGTTCTTATGTCTATTTCTTTAATACAATTTTTGTCCATTTTAATTGAATAAATAGAATTAGTGAAAATAATCAAAAAGGTGTCCTGAAGCCAGCTGTGGAGAGACTTTGTGCCCCCATAATTGCCTTTAGTGTGTTTTCTTTATATTCCATGTGTAAAGGATCTTGGGACAACTTTGTGCCCTCATTATCCCTTCGTATTTTGTTTCTATGTAAAGGACTTTGGGATGACTTTGTGCCCTCATTGTCCTTCATATTTCACTCTTTAGCAATTGAGGTGGAGACTTTGTGCTACATTTCATCCTGATGTATTACTACGCCTTGTTACAGTTACTTGTCACCACCTGAAAGGTTCCTTTTATCTGTTAAACAATACTTCTGAAAGAAAGAGGAGTGTTTTCTATCATTTCATTAGGATTTATCTTTTGATTTATGAACATCATCTCTAAAAAAAAGAGAGATGGATGGTTTATTCTACCCCTAAGTGTTATATTCTACTTATATATATAGTATATAGCTCCTGCATATTTACAGGGAACCTCCCCTTGATGAGAGGAGAGATTTGTCCCCTTTTGATGTAGTAAACCTGCACATTTGGCCAGCCAATTTCCCTATGTTGTGGTTGAAGAGACCTATTTTACTCATTAGTTAGCTGATTGACAAAATATTCACCCAACACATTATACCCCTAAAGTGTCAATTATGATGAATAAAACTAGTAGTATAATCATGTACTTATGCAATAGTGGTTCATCCCCTTGTATGATATCACTCAGTAGGATCCCCCTTCACTATTTTCACTCTCTAAATATCCTTACACATAATATTCATAGGTCACTATATGCTTCACTTGCTTAGTTATCTCTAATTTACTACATTTATTCCCCTATTTTTTAACCTTGGTATCTTTTGTACATCCTCCAAGGTCACTATCATTTTCCTTATCTAAATCTAGAAGTTACATATATCACTAATCCACCACTTGGTCAAATTAGTGAGAATAGCTAGGTCATATCACATCTCATACATGCGTGTAACATGACCTAAATAAATTACATCTATATACTCCCACTCAACCTTATATATCCCTATTTCTAGTGTAGAGCACAAGGTCCTCTCATCCAAAAAATCTTGCATGTGTATGACACCATGAATCACAATAAATAAAAATAAAAAATTAGTATTTTCTCACGAATATACATTTATCATCAGCAAGGTTTAGTGTAAAATATCAAATAATGGGAAAATTTGAAAATTTATAGGACCATATTATTTCTTCAAAGGAATGTATTGTTACTTTAGGGCCATAAATTTTCTTTCCAAGAACATGTAATTTCCTCTGATTACTGTACAATCCATGTATAGAGCTTGGAGATGTTATCCAAAGCATGGAGTTTTGTAAATGGGTAAAAAAATTCCCTCCCCTATCCAGTAAATTTTAAAAAATCAAAAACAAAGGGAAAATGGAAATAAATTGGGTTTCAATATACTCACCAAGAATCCTTGATTGACTTGTACGATTGTTGCTCAAACATGATAGGGTTTAATGTGGTATTAATCCTCTTTACTCACCCATGGTATCCTTTTCCCAAAGATTTATTTTTAAAAATGTAAGAGGTAATAATGAGGTAAGTTTTTATGTTTACATTCACTTTGTCTTTATATATGATGGGGTGAAAACCCTAATTATATGTTATAGTCACTTATCATTACTTTATAAAATTATAACTTTGCAAGAGATATGTTAGTCTATGAATATATGTGAACTATTATTGTTATAAAGTGATGTTACATCATGTTTTTCATTGTTATTGGGTACATTATCTTCTCACTTTGCATAAAATATTGAGTTATTTGTGATGTATAACATTTTATATGTCATTAACTCATTGAGATAATATCACTAGTCTTTCATGAGATACATGGATCCTTGTTTACAATTTATTCTCAAAACTCAAGGGGAAATCAAATTCTCTATGTATTTATATTTATACTCTAATTGTTGTTGATGTTTAGTGAAAACATGACTATATACAATGACAGGGGTTGAAGGCATGATACTGACATGGTACATCAGTGTAATTCCCAATGGTTCTAAGACACATAATTGAGAGGTGGTTGAGTTGGTTTGACTCTATCAAATAACATGATTATGTTTAGATATTATTAGATGGTATATTGTTTTAGTGCTTCAATTTTTTGTAGGATTTATTATTATTTGGAGTTGACTCATGCATGTATATAAAAATAAAGTATTTTTACAAGATTCATAGGTACATTGGAGTTTTATTTATGCATTTTTGGAACACAAAATCTTATATCCACACTATGTATTCTTTACTTTGATATATAAAAACACACACATGAAAGTGGGGAATCATGTAGACACTAAAAATGGCCCATAAACATTTATTAATCACGAAATTACATAATTAAAGGGTACATGTGTATTTGTCAATTATTCATTTGAACTAGACACTATTGTTGTGTTTTGAGTTTTTCATCATGTCCCTTCTTCTCTCTCCTACCTTTCTCTCACTTGATTTCATGGTCCTTTGGTAGTCTTGCCTAAATTATTAACTTCATGTTTTGTGTATGTCAACAACATGGAGTGCACATTTTTATGGTTTTTTATGGTCTTAGTTAGTTAGGGTACATCCATTATTGTGGTCTTTTTATATTCATTTTTAGAACTACTTGATGGCGATTTATGTGCCACTCAAATCCTAATTGGAATTTAAGCAGTATAAAAATATATAAGTATCCTAAGAGTTCAAGTAGTCTAAAAATACACAAGTATCCTAGTGTATTTAGGCAATCCAAGATAAATCTATAAATCATACGAAAAATCATGTATCACTTGAAAGGAGTTCATTGTTGTTTGCACAAATTTATATAACATTTAGAGAAATCAAAAAATCATTAGAGTATTTATTATACCATTGAAGTTCATGTTAGCAATACATTGGATTACATGTGTTTGTTTGGCTGATGAATTATTAAAATTATTGTATGTTGTTTTTGATAATGTACATTATTGAGGGGTCTAACAAATATAAAGATAGTTCAAATATTCCTTGTTATAATGCAAGCCCAAAAACACATTATTTTCCTTATAGTTTCTCATATGTAGCTACCTAATTAGGGAAATAAGAAGTGCATTTTCCCAACAATCGTAATGAAGTTTCAAAAAACCAAGCAAGGTTTTTGTAACCCCATATTAGATGAACACTGAAATCAAAATAGTTTTTTTCCAACCTAACAATTCTTAGAAATGTGGACTCAATAATTTGGACATCCTTAGGTATTGAACTTGGAGTTTGAAAAAACTACTATGTTCATCATGATTTTTTGAGTTCTCACTATGTTGCCATAAAACCCTAGTTTTCACTATCAAATTTTGATGATTGTCCCTAATTTATCGATATTCAATATACATTTATAAACCCTACACTTTTCTTTATTTCTCTAGTTTCAAAAAACTAATAAAGTTTGATTTACTTTTTTACATATATTTTATCCTTATTCAACTTTGTATAAATATTTGTATTATTATTATTATTTGATTAATCATAGTTATATCAATGTGTTCCAATAAAATCAACCTATTTATTAAATATTGTTGGAGTGACACTTATACCCTTTAATCTTTACTTTACATTATATTTTTTCAATCTCATAGAGCAATTTATACATGTTTCTTTGACACTAATATTATTATCTTATCCTCTATTAATCTAGTATTAGTTTCAAACAAACACAACTAATCTAGTGTTCATATGGAGGGGTGATTCCAAAATCTACCCAATGATTATAAACCATTTCCATCACTAAATTAAATCCCTACATGTTTCAACATTTTATGAATGAAATAAAATATTGATGTATATATTATTCAAGAGAATTATACATAATAAGATGTTGCCATATGGCATAAATTTTCTTATAAAATCTCTCATTGGAATTATAAAGTTTGAGCCCCCTACCATTTCACTTATCTAATGAATTGGTCTAATAGAGGGGGGTACTAAAAACTATTATACTATTGTAGATGGTCTTATGCAACAACAAACTTTGAGTAATAGCCAAAAAATTATCTTTAACTCAAAAAGAAGAGTGGTGGGGATGAATATTTTGAGAATATTTGGCACTAAAAATTCACCTTACAATAAATCAGAATTTGATTTATAAATATATTTTACTTAATTTTTATTGAAATCATGTGATATATTTCATTAAATAAAACATAATACATGTTCAATTAAAAAGTTATGGGGAGGGGGGCCATGAAATCACAACCCGAGCAAAAAGCTCTATATAAAACAAATAAATCTCAATTACAAAGAATAATCAAGGCTAAACAAATAAATAATAAAACAAGAAACATTATTTTTTTAGAGGAGCATGTAACTCACTTAGCTCAACTTTCCTCTTTTGATTTGGGTTATTATTTCTTTATCTTAAGCGGATAAACCATTATGTGCATGTATTCAAACCAAGGATCTTGGATATCAAAGTAAGGCACTTAGTGAAAACAATAGGGGTCTATAAGGTTGGATTGTTGTAGGAAAAATTTGTCTGCTCTAAAACTAGGTCCAAAACCTTATGACTAACATAGGTAGTGGCCTCAAATAAGCAATTCTTATGCACCTTAATGGGATTGATGCTTACCTCATGATCGGTTTTAGTTTTTAGAGGTTTTGATGAAGCCAAAAATCCATTACCTCTGTCATCTTATTTGGTATTTAAAATTGCAAAAGGGTTAATACTCAACCCAACTATAATTATTTCCTTCCTTTTAACTTCAGGCTTAACATTTTTCTTTTGTTTTATTCTAACTAGCTTACATTCCTCTTTTCCTTCTATTTTTTAGTAGTTACAATTATGGGGCAATCCCGAGCTAAATAGCCATGGTTGTGACAATGGAAAGGAAGGATTTTGTGGTTCACAGGTTGTTCAAACATCTCATCTGCTAAAGATTTTAACAAAACTCTTCTCAGAAGATGTTTTCTTACACCCATTTGAACACAAATTTTGGCATAATCAATATGCATATTACTAAGGGTTGGAAAAGATATACAAATTATCTGCTCAAGGGAATTCATGATACTTAAAATAATGGACTCCACCCATAAATGTGTTGGGGCCTATGAGGTAAAATAGTCTCACCACATTGGAGATAACTTCAATTCCTCTTGTGAAAATTTAAAGTTGGGACTCCATGGTGTCACGAATAGCCTTGATCTACCAAAAAACTAAGGGTTATATTAAAATACATTGGATCAATATTCTTATGCTATAAAAATAATAATGAAAAATCCACTCATGCCAATACGTCAATACACGTGCCCTTTTACCTTCTAGTGATCCATAACCTAAGCTTACAAATCCTTTTCACAAGGCCCCCAACCCACAAACATCTAGATCAAATCTCATTTCATCATAGTAGTCATTTCTTTCTCAATCTCATAATGTTCAAAGGGGATAATTGACTCTTCCTCAATCACTTTAATATACCATGATTTCATCAGAAGGCTCTCATTCCTTGTATTTTTGGCATGGGCCCATAAATTTGCAATAATCCTTATCTTTTGAGGATTAAAAACTTGAAAACTGCCAATTTTAGGGTGAGTAGACATAAAATCCATCTATTGATAGCCTTTCAACGTAGGTGTATGATGTTGACAGGGTGTTGTAGGTAGTTGTTGCCACTGCTCTTTGAAAACTTAAATGAAGTTGCTCATAATGCATTCACAAGGCATTCACTGTATTTTAATTATTTTATATTATTTAAACTTTATACATATTTCTTCAAGATTATAATATTAACACATTTTATTTGATTATTTTTTATTATTCAAACTTCTTAATTTTTTTATATAATTATAATTATACCAGAGGTGTTATATTAGCATGGTGCTCCAAAGATTTGACTTGGCATCTAAAGATGTTAACTATGGTTTGGTTACAATTGGATAATTACTCTATAGTCATTATTCCATATGATAGTGTGGACGAACATCCCATTACTATCAAAGGTCCCAAAGAACAAAAAGTGTTTGTTACAATGTGTAGAGGCCTCACCATATTGGTGGCAATGTTGTACTTGACTATGTGCTCCCTACTAGGAAAATTATATTTAGTGCTCACGTTATAATAATATAGTGTGCTTATAATAATATTAGGATATATTATTATGTAAGTGGCTTGCTCACAACTCATGTAGATAGGTGTTGTTGTAGATTTTATAGGAGATATTAGGGGGATATTTATGGATATAAGATTGATATTGACTTCTTGAATCAATGAATGCAATACTTTATAAATTATAATCTCTTTATATGAATTAAACATCTTGAATAGAATATCATTCAATAGATTATTATTATTCTGTTGTAAGTGTGTAAATCTGAACCAAAAAAATTATCTGTTATCAAAGCTAGATGGTCAAATACGAGAGTTTGTTATGGTCAATAAGCAAAGCTCATAGTATTCATGCAACATGTGTCCTCGTCAAATCAACATTCTTTTCATGGATACATGTCTTCTCATGCCTAAATGAATAGTAAATATCTTCTCCATGGTGCCAGTGTTATATGAGAATGAAGAATTACATATAATATTTTGATACAAGGCAATCGACATGGATCTTTGCCTTAACATGGTAAAATTCCCACAATGCAACTTCTCAATAAGCTTGGATTTTTTTCAAATGAATTTCACTCTTATTAACTACATCTTTGTTTATTGATATGCATCCTTAGCTAGTTATCCAAACTTGAATCCTTCAGATGTGTAATATTTTATTTCGTGCTAGATATTGTGATGCCACTAGTTGCATTAGATCACTCAAATATCTAACTTTCATAATTGGCAAGTTTTGGTTTTGCATTAAAACAATCATATATCCACCAACTGATATTTGTATTTATGCCCAGCATACAGAATGTAGCTCATAGTTTTTAAACAAAGCAGTGGTTTTAGTTTTAGTTTTAATTCATGTTATCTTAGCTTCTAGTTTAGGTATTTAGTCCCCAAAAAAAATTAATTTAGGTTTAGAAATTAATACATGGTTTTATTAATAGTCCATTGTTATTTATTTCAGTATTAAAATTGTCTATGTCATTTAGGTTTTATTAGTTTAGTTTAATTATATATCCTAGAGTCATTAAAGAAATTGTCTTTTAGATTAGTCATTTTAATAGGATCTTGTCAAATATTTTTGCAAGGGGGTGCATTATCAATTGAAACCAACACACATTTATTATCAATTTTGTTGGGGGTAGTCATGGATAAACTAAGTCTTATCAAGAAGTCTGAAGGTAAAGATTTCCATACATGGAAAATACATATGCAATTACACCTGAAAGAAAATACATATGCAATTACATGGAAAATACATATGCAATTACACCTGTTTCCAATCTTTTACCCTCAAATCTTGAGGCTCTTTAGAATCCAAGGGATGTTGTTAAGCCTAATTCAGTGACACCAAATGCTAATGAACTTGATAAGTGGAACATCAAAAATCAAAAAACATTGGGGACTATTGGCCTCAGCTTATCAAAAGCATACCTGCACCATGTGGACTTCACACAATCTGTAAAAGAGATTTGGGAGACATTAAACAAGGTCTTCAGATCAGAAGTAGTGAGTGCCAAGACAACATTAAAGTAGAGATTGTATGGATTAAATATGGAAGAAGGTACAAAAATAGTGGATCATATAAGTAAGTTCCACTCTCTACTAAATCAGTTACCTAACATTAACCAGAAGGTAAAGTATGATGATGCAAAAGCAATACTTTTGAATAGCATGCCTAGGAGTATGTTTAGTATGGTGTTTACATTAAGTGTAGACACTATTTTATGATTGTATATCACCTCAATGTTGTACACTTGGTAAAATTAGACCTTGGTTGTTCCTCTCAATTATAAACCCTTCCTAGCTTCACAAGTCTTACATCTACTCTATCTTGTGCCCCTTGGCCTATCTCTTAGTCTGACTAGTCTTATGTTGGTGACATAGACCTTATATCTTTCTTATAATGCTTAAAATGTGCATATCTTCCACCTCTAGAAGTTATAATCATGTACCTATTTCCCTGCTCCTTGGACACTAATGTTTTGGATAGAAAGTAGCGTCAACAGTAATATCCTGACCTAACCCATGTGTCCAATGCCCTAAAAATCATCTAATTTTCAAATAAATTATATCCTAATGGTAAAACTAAGTGATTTAATGTGAGTTATTTCTCTAAAGGGATGGATATAAATACAAGATCAAACCTCACTCATTCCTCACCTAGTAACTTCTTACGTACTCGTAAGGTAACTTACCAAAAGGCATTCAATCAATAATTCAAGTGAGAAAAATGTCCCTATTTTCTCCTAATTCTATATCAATCATAGGGACAACACATCTAAAAGTTTCAAGTACTAAAGGAGTATCCCAAGAGCCTGATTTGCCAAGTTACAAGCTAGGTAATTATTGTACTTGCTTTCCACATATTGCATGATTCGTACACAAGCCACCACATAGGGGAGAACTACATTAGTCCGAGGCCTTCTTCTGGAGTATTGGCTATGTAGGCAATGCCAACTGACATTGGGGTCTTTAGGTTTAGCTTGACACTATGTGTCCATTAACCCATTTTTCCCCATGGTCACTATGAAGATAGAAAACAAGGGTTTTGTCATTTCACAAGGAGCAACAATTCATGACCTAGATCTAAATACACTAGAGCAAAGGCAAAGCCAAACCTAGAAGCATCCAGGTGGTTGCATCTTTTTTCAATAAGTATTCCATATAAGATAGTTACTTTGACCCTAGATAATAATGTTGATGTAATTGTCCCAAGCTGACGTTAGTGATTATGACTCCAGTCCCAAAATAGACAACTATTCTAGAATCACCTTGTAACCTACTTTCTGTTTGTTATAGATCAAGAATTACTATAGCATTAGAACTAACTACGTACCTTATTTTTTAAGTCATTTCCATATTTAGCATAGTTTTACTTTCCATATTTAGACTATTTTAGTTTTATGAATTCAACATATGTTTATATATGAGTTTAGCATCTAATTGGCCTTCTATAGATCTAATTATCACCCTTATGTATTTCACTTCTATAGACCCATTCAATCAAGATCTAGGGCTAACACAAAGTCTTTAGATCTATTTTAGGATTAAACATTTGGTGAACCCAATCTTTGAACATTATTCTTTTTAAGTATACCCTATAGGATTTTTATTACCTACTTTGTCATAATCTTTGTGTTATTCATCTCTATTATCATGGATGATATTGATTAATTTTATGACTATGATTATAAAACTCTCCAACTCTCCCTCAAGGAAGGAATTAAAATTGACTACTCTTTCATTCTTTCAAGTGCTAAAACATGTAATATAAAAGCCTTGAATGGTGGTAGATGTTATCCCTCTAATTAGGTCCATGTTCCCACCATCTCATGAGATGAGTTGATCCATATTAAATAATATCAAGATCCTTTAGCCATATGTCTTACACCACCATTATATGATTTTGGCATTCAATACTTTCTAAAGTATGGATACCAAGGCCAAAGATTGGGCAAACATTAGTAAAATATAACCCATCCTATATATCTTAAACATAACAATATAAATAGGTAGGGGTTGGGGTTTTCAAAAACATCCTTGAGTTACCAATCATTCAAGTCAACTAAACATGTACATTTTACCAAAAAAGTGGGTACATATGACCAAAAGGTTCATTCATTTTATCGTTAAAATTTTCTAAACTACATAAAGAAATTACGGCTGATTTACAAACAACTAATAAGGGGGACATGTCTTCAATCAAACTGATTCAAAACCCCATAATTTCAACATTCCCAAATAATATCCCTCTATTCAAGGGTGATGGTTTATTTTGACCTTCATTTAAAACAAATTCTATATCAAGAAAGGTGCCTTTACCAAAGATTTCCCAAGATAAGATTGTCATACCCTTACCAAAGATAAATGAAACAAATTCTTCAATTGATAAAAGCTATTCAAATGATATATCAAAATACCAAAGTTTAAATATTCCCACACCACTAATGAAATATTCTAAATTTAGTGATCATGAACTTGCACTTGTTATACACGATGACGATGATACTCATATGCCTAGATTCAAAAAAGGTGGTGGGTTGGAACCAATGATAACACCCATGGAAAACACCATTATTCCCATGGAATATCTAATGTTTATGATGACCACTATTGGGGATCTTTAAAATCAATTTCTATACTTCAAATGCAAATGGATTTCCATAATGATAATGCATATGTAACCTCATTTAATAATCAACCTCTTGTGAAATATATACTTGAATATCCTTATCCACCATGTTTTCAGATACTGTATTTACCTCTCTTTACAACACATAAAGACCCATTTGATCACACGATATGTTATGTACATTATTTTAGTCAATGGGCAAAGGATGATAAACTGCTATTAAAGGTATTCCATATGAGCATTTCAGATGAGGATCATAATTGGTTTTATAGTTTACCAAAGGGTTCCTTAAGTAATTTTCACAATTGAAAGAGGCATTCTTCATGTATTTCAATATCCACAAGGTGCCTAAACTTACATTAGAACATTTTAACAATTTTAAGCAACATAATGATGAATCCCTTTAAGATTATATTATTTAATTCAAAAGTACATCATATGAGCTAGCATTTAGACCCTCAAATTTGGAGTTGTAATTTATCTTTAGTCAAGGCCTTCTTTCCCCATTAAAGGAAATATCATTTCATAAACAATATGAGTCATTTACACATTTATATCATGATGTACATAGTTATGTTTCATTCATCATTACCCATTCAAGTGAACTTAAGATATCTCCCTCAAAATACAAAAGTTTTATCCCACAAATAAAGCAAGGAGATAAATTACCTAATGAACATTATAAATGGAAATGTGGCATTCCTAATCTCTATATGACCAATTTTAAAATGTTACTTAACATGGGGCCAATCCAAGGTCCATGCCCTACACAAGAATCTCAAGGTAAACAACACAAAAAGCATCCACACCAACAAGATTTGAAAATTACATTATATATGGGTGGTGCTTATTTTGGCATAACCATATTGATCCTACACAAACAAAATTTACTTTCAATTTAAGACATTTTCAACAAATGAGCCTTGAACTACAAAACTTATAAAACAAAGGAAGTTGGAAAAACTCCTTGTGCAACATAATAATACCATTTACTTGTGGTCCTAAACTAATTCAAACGTACATTTGGGTTATGCCTACCACATCTCCATATTAATTTACACTAGGATCTCTCTAGTTACACCAAATGGAAGCTAAAATTGATCCAAATCAGTAAATTATTTCCTTTTTTCATAAAGGCAAATTAATACATATTCCACACTAGCTCTTCTACTACACATCCAAAACATAAAGAGGAATATGCTATTTACCTTTTCAACTGATCCAATTATGATCCAAACGATGTAAAAGATCCAACTTAAGGTTGTAATGCATAGAGTGGTGGAGATACTTATGACCATCCAGTGGATAGGATCATGGAGTAGTCTCTTCAAAAATTCTAGAAATACCAAAAAATAGAAAACATTAAAAATTTGAAAAATATTTTTAACACCTATATATTTTATTAGCTCCTTGGCATCTTGGCATATTCATGCACTTTTACATATAAACATGTGTCACACTTATACTTAAGTGTGATATAAGCATACACATATATATGATTTATTCCTATTTTAGGTGTTGGGCCTTTCCTCTACATATGTCATGTGGACATTGGGGGCATCCATTTTCTTTGATCTTGATAAACACGTATTACATGGTCCGATGATCACATTCCATTATCATGTTTGAGCTTACATATATACTTATACATGCCCTTATCCATGATTATATCTTACACATGGTACTTGATATGCTATAAACTTGATTGTTTTTACTAACACACTTGATCCATGAGCTACTACGACATGTTTATTGGTAGCTTATGCTTTCCTTTATACACATATTTGAGTATCATGTCTTACTATTGTCTTATTTTTTCGAGCATTTGAATATGCTCCTTTATTTGTGACCCCCATGCCAATGTATGTTTTCTTTGACATTGGCATATGTCATTATTTATTGTATGGACATTTGAATATGTCATTCTTGATTTTATGGACATTTGACTAAGTCAAGTCCATTTGATTTTATGACATTTGAACATGCCCCTTGTTTGCAATCTCCTTGGACCATTGCCTTTTGACTTAATTTTTGAGTGATCTTGCATGTGTTATTGTTCATGCATTTTAGGCCTTTATGTGATCAAATTGGTTTTATGTTCTTTAATGATATATCTACCTATACATGTTCCTTATATATATTACATGCTTAATTCATAAATTATACAATTGTCTTATCCTTTTGAGGTGAGGTGACTATCATTTCCTATATTTCCTTCACCTCAAAGCGGGGGCATACCACATTGGCATGTTCTACTCACTTGGCACTATTTTTAGATATATACAATGAGGGCATGTTTTGGAAGCATGTTCTCTAGAATTACTCAATATTCAACATCTCCATTTTATAGTGGGGACATGTTTTGGAAACATGGTCTCCACATTGGTACTTGTATTAGTTTTCATATTTGTCCATATATAATGGGGGCATGTTTTGGAAGTATGCTCCCCATACTTACATAATTTTCCAAATTGTCCAAAGTGTATAGTTATATGATTTAGATTCATAGTTGTGGCAAAACTATACACATTGGTACCATTGTTATACATAATTTTAGTATGAGACATATCTAAGGTGCATATGCTATGCAACATGTACCTAACATTTCAAAATCCAAATCAGTTCCAGATTTCAAAACTCTTATATGGTCTATCACCATAACACAAAAATTTACGTATTGATACCCTGATTGAACCTTTATGGACTTTATTAAGCCAATTGACTACAGTAGTTAGTTCACTTTTTGGTATGGTTGAGGTGATAAAATCACTTAATCTTTCCAAGTTTTTAGGTTAGACTTGATTGTATCATCCAACCTCACCAGGTTATAAGTATCATTGGGTTGCACGATTGAGCTAATCTTAACTACCAAGTGGAAATTCACCTTTTATCCAAGGTTGGGGGCATGGGCCTTCCAATCTCTTTCTCTTTCCCCTTGAATGTATGAACTTTCCATATTTATCTATGTTTTTCCTAATCTCAGTCTGAGGGGCTTACAATGATACATCTTTTTCAAACCAATTTGCCAATAAGCAAGGCAGGTATATCAACATAGAGATGTACTCCTAAACCTTTCTCTTTTAATTTCAATCTTTTCAATTACTTTCAATTCCAAATTACATACACTGATTATACAATGTAACATGCTCTTGGTTGCAAGTCATTCACCAGCAAAACACTCAAGTTTGGCACATGCAAAGATAAGGTGTGCATACACACTGGGTATGTATTCATTTCCTTTAAACTAACAATTTCATTACTAGATTTAGGGGGATGTAGACACGATTTTATGACTATATAACAACTCAGTCTTATACACTTGGCAAACTCAGACCTTGGTTGTTCCTTTCAGTTTTAGACCTTTCCCACTTCTATAAATCTTATATTTGTTTTATATTATGCCCTTCTTTCTATCTCTTAGTCCAACCAATCTTTTGTTGATGACACATGTTGTTCCCAAAATCTCACTCATTTTTGGGACAACATATGAACTATTTTGGTCCTGCAGGCCAAAATTCTCTTTTCCCTTCTCAAAAAATTGTTCTAAGTATTCAAATTCTCCATTATTCAAGCTTTTTCAACTAATAGACTCTGTAGTCTTATTTCTACGGACTCTACAGGCTTATTTCTACAGACTCTACAGGCTGATTTCTATGGACTCTACAGGCTTATTTCTACGGACTCTATAGGCTAATTTCTACAGACTCCGTAGGCTTGGATCTACAGACTCCCTAGGCTAATTTCTAAGGACTCCACAGGTTGATTTCTATGGACTCCATAGGCTTATTTCTACAGAATCTGCAGGCTTATTTCTATGGACTCCGCAGGCTTGGATCTACGGACTCTTCAGGATAGAAATAAGTTTCCAACACTTAGGCAATTTCAAGGTCGATTCAATCAAAAAGTTCAAAGGGCAAGTGCCCTTGCAGAGGGAAATGAACTAAAGGGAACCAAAAGATATCTTTTAGAGGGATTTTATGTGGTGGAATTTTACAAGTGAAATCCTTTGGACAAATTGTCTGAAGTAATTCCTTCAGACATTTTGTCTAAAGGAATGATCAAAGGCCCAAAGAGAAGTTCAAAGGAGTCTTCCAAAAGCCCAAAGGATGAGTGCCCTTGTGGAGGGCACTTAGGTGCCAAAAGGACCTTTGTGACTTTTCCAAAAGGCAATTTTGGAGATCAAACAGCCCTTGCAGAAGGCAGGTGATGAGTAAAATGGACCGTTGCAAAAGGCCAGAAGGGTAAGGTTTTCTTTGAAAAAGTGAACAAGGCAGAAAAGCTGGAATTCCTTCATAATTGTTCAAGGCAAAAGACAAGGCAAATTTTTTCAGACAAAAAGTCCAAAGGAATTCACCAAAAAGAAAAAAGCCCGAGGGAATAAGTGGGAAGCGACTAAAGCAAAGTAAAGCAATCCTTCAGACAAATTGTCTGAAGGAATTCCCTCAGACATTTTATCTGAAGGATTTGAGGAAGAAGGTTGCTCGAAGGACCCCAAAGGGCAGGTACCCTTGTGGGGGGCTCTAGGTGACTAGAAAAAGGACCTCCCCTTAAGTCCTGAAAGGACACCTTCCCTTCAAAAGGATTCAAAGACTAAGCTCAACCAAAGGAAATCCTAAGGAAATAAAGCCAAAGGAATTAACCAAGGGGTGATGGGCCCATAGACGTCAAAGTTGGGCACTATGAACTAGCTGTTGGAATCTAGACATTAGGTGGCACCCCTGTAGACATCAAATTTAGGGCAACGGGATAACCATTGATCTTTAAAGGCTTAAGCGCAGACCTGAATGCATTCAAAGACCTTAAGGCCAAAAGGAAGAACCACTGAGAGGGAGCTGAAAGAGCTAGTAAAAAGGGAAAAGATAGCTTAAGAGCTCAAATTGCAAAAGGAAAGAGGGAAAGACCAGAAATATCTATAGGAGTTATTTTCGATAGGTGGAACAGTCCACCAAGTAGATATTTGAGCTTACAAACATTAAAAATGTGGCCTATTTTTCTCCCTTGGAGTAAAGGCAAAGTGAACAGTTGCGTAGACATTAGAAAAAGGATCAGATGACCCAGGCCTAGGAGAAGACATTTGAGATGAATCGACATGCCACAGTTAAGGTAGACGCCCTGTTCTAACATGGCCCTCTTTGACAAAATTGAAAATGCATTCAAGGCATTGAATGCAGCATGGGCCGTTCAATGAAACAAAGTGCCAAGCCTTTCTTGGCTACTATCTATTGTAATCTCTTATTTTATGAAAGGGGGATCTCTTTGTTATAGAAGTGAAACTCTGCCCAAATTGAAAGGCAATTACTGAAACTTTGAGCTCATATTGTTAATCATATTTTTTTATTTGAATGAGAAAGTAGGTTACTTTCAGACTTTATGCTGTAATAGCTTGTTTCATTTAGGAGATTGTTCTTATGTCTATTTCCTAAATGTGTTCTTGTCCATTTTAATGAAATAAGTAAAACTAGTGGAAGTAATCAGGAAGGTGTCCTAAAGCCAACTATGGGAGACTTTGTGCTGCCATAATTGCCTTTAGTGTGTTTGTCTATTTTTTGTTTCTATGTAAAGGACATTGGGATGACTTTGTACCCTCAGTGTCCTTCGTATCTCACTCTTGGGCAATTGAGGTGGAGACTTTGTGCTACACCTCATTCTACTAGTTATCGCCCCCTGTTACCAATTACTTGTTATCTACCTGAAAGAATTCTTGTTGTTAGCTATAGGCCACTTCTGAAAGAAGAGAAGTGCCTCTTGTCATTTCACCAAGATTTCTCCTTTGGCTGTGAACATCATCTCTGAAAAAAGAGAGATGGATGGTGTTGTCCTACCTCTGAGTGTTATTTTATGCATATATATATATATATATATATATATATATATATATATCTTCATAGTTATAGGGAACCTTCCCTTGATGAGAGGAGAGATTTGTCCCTTTTTAATGTGGTAAACCTGGACATTTGGCTGACAAATCTCCTTATGTTATGGTTGAAATCACCTATTTTTCTCATCAGTTAGCTGGTGACAAAATATTCACCCAATAATTTTTGGTGACTCCACTGGGGATTGACATGAAGTTCCAATCTTTTTCTAGTCTATTCAAATTGAAACATTTCATATCACTGGGGAACGACGTGAAGTAGGAAAGAACACTGTCAACTTCATGCCAACAGTTTTTGGTGACTCCACTGGGGAAGAGCGTGCAGTTTGAAGCCTTAAGCTTAAAGCTGAAGCAGGACCAATTTTTTTCTATTTTTATTCTACAATCTGGAAACTCCACACTATACAAGAAGCCAGAGAGCCCAAGATGTTGTTGACCCTATTTTTGAGTTGGTGCAGTAGGGCAATTTCAATTTTTTTCCTCCACAACTTCAAGTTCAACAAACTAGGAGTCTTTCTCCTATCAACACCAAGTCACCACTACAAGGCAGAGCTTCTTTTTCTACTGTTAGCAGAGTTTTGCCTATACATAATCTACCCCAATTTATTATCCCCACTTTCCATAATCAAATCATGGTAGTTTAAGGCCCCTGGGGTAACTCTTTTGGCCCACTCAATTTAACTCCACCCCTACATGAGCTTCCACACAATTTAAGCAAAAATTTACCCAAATTCTTTGGTGATGGGAGAGTTCATCCTAATGAACACATTATAGCTTTCAGCATATCCTATGGTGTGATAGGCATGGAGTATGAGGATGTAGCAGTCAAGATATTTGTGGAAACATTGCAAGGTGCTGCTGCGAACTAGTTTTATCATCTACATGCCTAGACTGTGACTAACTGGAACACTCTTAAAGCCAAATTTGAAGCGAGGTTCAAGCTTGCAAAAGATACACATGCCCTATTGGCCCAGCTCACACAGATGAAGAAAGAGCCTCATGAGCCTATGAGGGATTTCATAGCTAAGTTTGACAAGTTGAGGAATAGGATTCCTACCATTGCTCAGCCAACAGCTGAGAACCTTAAATGTTTCTTCATCAACTCACAGCTACCTAAAGTGAGTTTTCTACTGAGATGAGCTAGCCACATAGACCTTGTTGCTACTCAAGATTTGACCACTGAGGTGGAAGATGATCTCATCTTGGCAAAGAAGATAAGAAGAGATCCTAACATAGGGAAATCTTCTTCATCTTTTGAGAATTCATCTACAGGCCCCATTGATCAAATGGTGTAAAATCTAGCAAATAAACTGCTAGCCTTGAAAAGACAAATAGCGCAAGGGATGTCATCTACCCCTTCATATAGAGATGTTCCAAGGAGGACATTCCCCAATCAGTCATACTAAGGCAATACTGCTAGAAATCAAGGGCAACCCAATAGTCTTCCTCCCCCATAGGGGAAACTTGCCATTGAAGCAGCACCAGCCAACTCAGTAGTTGGATATCTAGAAATAAAATATGATTTCTCTTTCTAACCTGAGTTTGATCAAGAAAATGACATTGATCTTTTTACAGTATACTAAGAAGAATCAACTAGTGACTCCAACATTGGTTTTCTAAATTACCAGGATGAACCCAGAACTAATGGTGAAGCATTTGAGGGATCATACGTTATGTTCACCCGATCCAAGAATTAGTCAGCCCAACAAGCTAATAAAGAAAAATTAGAGGAGCGACCTCAACCTACAATTTCTATTGTCAAACGAGGAACTTCTCTGCCTTTCTAGCCAAAGGAGCCGGTGATTGCCAAAAAAGTAAGTACCCCAAACATTTCTGCACCTTCAACTTCAATTTCACAGATTAGTCCTTCCCTCCCAAAAAAACTAAAAGGATAAACTTCCTTCCTCTGTTTTTAGTCCATTTTAGTCATTTGACATAGTCAACCATGTCAAGAAGACCAAAATTTGAATTCCTGCAATCCAACCCTAAATAATTGGATAGATTAGTGGAATGTGTGAAACATAAAACTATCCCTATAGGACAAGCAATTTTGAAAGTAACTCCTAGTCCCCCCAAGAACACATCCACCTAGAATAACCTTGTGATTACTCCTCCTACTACTCCTAGGAAGACAAAACTATTTTATGTCTCCCTGTTGATAAATGGACACCAGCTGAACAATTACATCATAGACTTAGGTGCATCTAACAATGTCATGCCTACCAAAGTGGTTGAATCCCTTGGTCTCACACTGATCAAGACATTTGGGAGATGTTTCTCCATGGAGAACAAATAAGTGCCACTGTTAAGACAAATCAAGGATGCCCAATTTGCATTTGCAGCATTCTCAGATGAAAGAATCAAGATGACAGTCCTGGTGGCCAATCTCCCAACCTCATACGGCATTCTTCTTTGGCAAAATTTCTTCAAGGATGTTGGAGGCGAGTTAAGTGTGGACCTATCTGAAGTAAGGATCCCAATCAAAGGCATCATGAAGAGATTTCTCCCTGAGAAGGAGGCAAAATATGTTGTCACCCAAACGTCAGCCCCTACAGCTCAAATTTTATTTGAGTCTTCAGGCAGGGGTAATTATTTTTTGTCTACTGAAGATGTTCATGTTACAACAGATGAAATTCTTGTAGATGGTGACCCAAAAATTGATTTAAACAAGACATCAAAAGAATTGGTATGGCATAATACAGATGAAAAAGGATCTTTCATCTTTAATGAAGAAAAATCTGATAGAAGATCAATTTTTGATGATGTTTAGATCTTGGAATTTGATGGCAGCGATTCTCCTACTAGTGTTGGAACTGAGACTATGTTGATATTTCCTCAAGGAGATATTTTTCCTTCTTCATACAAGTTACAGTTTAGCAACACCAACAACACTCCTAACTATGAATCTTTATTACTTGGGTTGAAAGCAGCTCAAAACAGAGGTGTTAAACTCTTTCATGCTAAAGGAGATGTTAAACTGATGGTTTGTCAGGTGAGAAACCTATGTCCTACCAAGAACAAAAGGGTGCACCATTACCGCAATCTGGTATGGGATCAAACTAAAAGTTTTGATGCTTTTAATATATTTGTAGTGCCCAGAGAGCTTCATAGTCATGCAAATTTATTGGCTATCTTTGTGACCCTCTTGGTTCCTCACCAAGATTTCAAAGATAATAGGTACACTATCAAATAGTCTTTCGACCAAGTGTGTTTGATAAAGCTAACCATTGGTAGGTGTTTGATGTTGACAATCAAATCATGTGCTTCACTAGACCAGAAGAGCAACAAGCTATGGTAGTGAACCATACTACTGCCCACCAAAGTCAAGAAAAGGAACTCTTTGCCAAGAGAGCAAAGATTTATGGTTTTCAGATTGGAGACCGCATCTTGCCATGGAGCAAGAAAAGAGAACCAAAAGGAGTGCATAGAAAATGTGATTCCTAGTGGAGAGTTCCATTCACCTATCACCAATTTTGAGGAAAAAATGGTTTCTTTTTAGTTTATCAAGATAAAATGCCATTTTTATTGTCTCACAATGGGTGGCATCTGAAGCACTTTAATCCTTGAAGTATCATATAAGATTAGCTTGTACATATGTATAATTTTTGTATAGTCTTTAGCTTTTTTTGTGTTGTTCATTTTTATTGGTTATTTTTGGCACCTTTTTTTTGGGTAACATGACTTTGTATCCTAATGGCATACTTGAAGGCACTGGAGATTCTAGTTTCTACTCCTCTCAGCTGTTTCAAAATTTCAACTGAAAGAAGTTCCCCAATTGGAGACAGTTATTGTTCCTAAAATTTGTCACTCATTTTTGGGACAACATATGAACTATTTTGGTCTTGTAGGCCAAAATTCTCGTTTCCCTTCTCAAAAAATTGTCCTGAGTATTTAAATTCTCCATTATTCAAGCTTTTTCAGATAACAAACTCTGCAGCCTTATTTCTACAGACTCTACAAGTTGATTTATATAGACTCTACAGACTCTATAGGCTGATTTCTACAGACTCTACAAGCTTGGATCTATGGACTCCATAGGCTGATTTCTATGGACTCCACAAGCTGATTTTTATGGACTCTGCAGGCTTATTTCTATGGACTCTGTAGGCTAATTTCTAAGGAATCTGCAGGCTTGGATCTACGAACTCTGTAGGATAGAAACAAGTTTCCAACACTTAGGCAATTTCAAGGTCAGTTCAATCAAATGGTTCAAAGGAAGGGCAAGTGCCCTTGTGGAGGGAAATGAACCAAAGGGAACCAAAAGATATCTTTTAGAGGGATTTTTTGCAACAAAATTTTACAAGTGAAGTCCTTCAGACAAATTGTCCGAAGGAATTCCTTCAGACATTTTGTCTGAAGGAATGATCAAAGGCTCGACAGGAAGTTCAAAGGAGTCTTCCAAAATCCTGAAGGATGAGTGCCCTTGTGGAGGGCACTTAGGTGCCAAAAGGACCTTTGTGACTTTTTCGAAAGGCAATTTTGGAGATCAAACAGTGCTTGCGAAAGGCAGGTGATGAGCAAAATGGACCATTGCAAAAGCCCAAAAGGGTAAGGTTTTCTTTGGAAAAGTGAACAAGGCAGAAAAGTTGGAATTCTTTTGAAATTATTCAAGGCAAAAGATAAGGTGAATTCTTTCAGATAAAAAGTCTGAAGAAATTCCTTCAGACTTTTGTCCGAAGGAATTCCTTCAGAATTTGTTCTAAAGGAATTCGCTTGAAAGAAAAAATCTTGAGGGAATAAGTGGGAAGCGACTAAAGCAAAGGAAAGAAATCCTTTGGAAAAATTATCTAAAGGAATTCCTTCTGACATTTTTTTTGAAGGATTTGAGGAAGAAGGCCACTCGAACGACCTTGAAGGGCAGGTACCCTTGCGGGGGGCTCTCGACGACCAGGCAAAGGACCTCCCCCCAAGTCCTGAAAGGACACCTTCCCTTCAGAAGGATTCAAAGACTTAGCTCAGCCAAAGGAAATTTGAAGGAAATAAAGCTAAAGGAATTAACCAAGGGGTGATGGGCCCATGGATGTCAAAGTTGGGCACCACGAACTAGTCATTAGAATCTAGACATCAGGTGACACCCCTGTAAATGTCAAATTTAGGGCAACGAGATAACCATTGATCTTTAAAGGCTTGAGCACGGACCTAAATGCATTCAAAGACCTTAAGGCCAAAAGGAAGAACCACTGAGAGGGAGCTGAAAGAACCAGTAGAAAGGGAAAAGATAGCCCGAGAGCTCAAATTGCAATAAAAAAGAGGGAAAGACCAGAAATATCTATAGGAGTTATTTTCGATAGGTGTAACAATCCACCAAGTAGATATTTGAGCTTACAAACATTAAAAGCATGGCCTATTTTTCTCCCTTGGAGTAAAGGTGAAGTGGACAGCTGCATAGACATCAAAAAAAGGACCAGATGACCTAGGCCCAAGAGAAGACATTTGAGATGAATCGACCCGCCACAGTTAAGGCAGATGCCCTATTCCAACATGGACCTCTTTGACAAAACTAAAAATGCATTCAAGGCATGGAATGCAGCATGGGTCATTCCATGAAATAAATTGCCAAGACTTTCTTGGCTACTATATATTGTAATCTCTTATTTTATGAAAGGGGGATCTCTCTGTTATAGAAGTGAAACTCTGCCCAAATTGAAAGGCGATTACTGAGACTTTGAGCTCAAATTGTTAATCATATTTCTTTATTTGAATGAGAAAGCAAGTTACTTTCAGACTTTGTGCTGTAATAGCTTGTGTCATTTAGGAGATTATTCTTATGTCTATTTCTTGAATGTGTTCTTGTCCATTTTAACGAAATAAGTAGAAATAGTGGAAGTAATCAAGAAGGTGTCCTGAAGCCAACTGTGGGAGACTTTATGCTACCATAATTGCCTTTAGTGTGTTTGTCTATTTTATGTTTCTATGTAAAGGACCTTGAGATGACTTTGTGCCCTCATTGTCCTTCGTATCTCACTCTTGGGCAATTGAGGTGGAGACTTTGTGCTACACCTCATTTTGTTGGTTACCGCCCCTTGTTACCAGTTACTTGTTATCTACCTAAAAGGATTCTTGTTGTTAGTTGTAGGCCACTTCTAAAAAAAGAGAAGTGCCTCCTATCATTTCACCAAGATTTCTCCTTTGGCTGTGAACATCATCTCTGAAAAAAGAGAGATGGATGGTGTTGTCTTACCCCTGAGTGTTATTTTTTACATATATATATATAGTATATAGCTCCTCATAGTTATAGAGAACCTCCCCTTGATGAGAGGAGAGATTTGACCCCTTTTGATGTGGTAAACCTGCACATTTGGCTGACCAATCTCCTTATGTTGTGGTTGAAATCACCCATTTTGCTCATCAGTTAGCTGGTGACAAAATATTCACCCAACAACATAGACATTTTATCTTGCTTAAAATGCTTAAAATGTACTTATCTTCCACCTTTATAAATTTTGAGCCTACACTTATTTCCCTACTCCCTTGACACTAAAGTCCAAGGCAAACACTAGCATTGATGTTAGTGTCTTGACTTGATTCAAGTGTTTAATGCCCTAAAAGTCATCTAATTTGTAAATGAAATGTATCCTAATGGTGGGCCTAGTGTTTTAATGTGAGTTATTTATCTAAAGGGATTGATATAAATATAATATCAACACTCACTCATTCCTCACCTAACAACTTCTTACCTACTCACAAGGCAACTTACCAAAAGGCATTCAATCAAATAGTCAAGTAAGCAAAGCTTCCTTATTTTCTCCTATTTCCATATTAGTCATAGTGACAACACATCTATAGGTTTGATTTACTAAAAGAGCAGCCCAAGAGCCTAATTTGTTAATTTAGAAGCTAAGTCCATGATGTACTTGCTTTTCACATATTGCATAAATCACACACAAGCCAACATGTAGGGGAGAACTAAATCAATATGAGGTCCTATTCTTCTACAGTATTAGTTATGTAGGCAATGCCCACTAATAGTGGGGTCTTTGGGGTCATCTCAAAATTGTGTGCCCACTAACCCATTTTTCCCTAAGGTCACTATGAATATGGAGAATTAGGGTTTTACCATTTCACAAAAAGTGATAATCCATGACCTAGATCTAAATGCACTAGAGTGAAGGTGAAGCCAAACCCAAAAGCATCTAGGTGGTCACATCCTTTTCTAGTAGGTATTCTACATAGGACACTTATATTGAACTCAGATAATAATATTGATGAAATCATCCCAGGCTGACACTAGTATCTACAACTCTAGAAGTTGAATTTCTAGAATTAGACAACTGGTCTAGAATCACCTTCTACCATAATTTCTACCTATTCTAGATCTAAGACTACTATAACATCATAACTAGCTAAGTACCTTGTTTTCTATGTTATTTCCAAATTTAGCATAGTTTTGCTTTCCATATTTAGATTATATTAGTTTTATGAATTCAACTTATGTGTATACCTGAGTTTAGAATATAATTGGCCTACTATTGATATGATTATCACTTATGCATTTCATTTATATATACCCATTTAATCAAGATCTAGGGCTAACACCAAGTCTTATATCCATTTTAGGGTTAAACAAGGAGGTAAAAATTAGTCTTGAAGGAGTAATCTCTATTCTACTTGACCAAAATTAATATTTTTTTAGAAGAAGAATTATATAACAAGTCAAGTACATCTTTAAAAAAGGGTAAATACCAATCAAAGCATGTTCTTCCAAAAGTAAAAATCAAATGTTACTATTGTAAAGAAGTAAGGCATGTAATTTTGAATTGTAAGAAGAGGGCGCATGATCTTCTAGATGGTAAACTACATCAAAATGTTTAGTTATCAGAAGAAATTGATTGGAAAGAATATTCAAATGATGAATAACTATATTTCCCTCATGAAGAATATTTTCTATTTTAAATAACTACAACAAAGGTTAGAGGCATCTGAGGAAGGAGGTTAAAAAATGCCTCTCATCAACCACTAATGACGAGGTTATATTTTGTTTTGGTGGATTTTTTCATTTTTGAGTTGTTTATGTTGTGTGCAAAAATAAAACACTGTAATCATTCCCCTACTATGTTTGAAAAAGGAAAATGTGCATATCATTGATATTGTAAATAATTGTATAAGAGAGTAGCTAACTACATAGATCATTTGACTATCAAACTTCTTAGAAGTATGGTTAAATGATGATAAATTCATTGGAAGTGAAAGCAAGATAAACTTTTGTATGTAAGTGACAATATGCAACAAGATCCATATAGGATTATGCAGACCTAAAAGTATGCATTGGCATACGATTATGCTTCCAGTTCATATGATTTAATTTCTCCCCATGTTCGCACTAATAGGGGGAATGTTAATAAAATTTTATTTAGTGTTCACATTATAATAATATAGTGTGTTTATAATAACATTAGGATATCTTATTATGTAAGTGAGTTGTTCACAACTCACATAGATAGGTGTTGTTGTAGATTCTATAGGAGAGATTATGGGAATATTTGTGGATATAAGATTGATATTGACTCCTTAAATCAAGGAGTGAAATAATCTATAATTGTAATCTCTTTATATGAATCAAATATCTCAAATAAAATATCATTTGGTAGATTATTAGTTTGTTGCAAGTATGTAAATCTTAACTAGAATCATTACTCCCAACAATCTTCTATATTAGATGACATATTGTTATTACAATGAGGGTTGATTTTGATGATGTTAGATGAACTTGTGAGCGTCTAATCGAAGATGAGTGTTATGGTGTGAAGCTAAAAGCTTCAACTATTTGCAGACACAAGAGGAAGGATGCTGAAGAACTAGAGGAACTGGCATCGGTAGTATGACCGACGTCGGTCACAGACAGTGGAGAAAGAGATCAGCGACGGCAGGCAGTCGGCCGACGTCGACAGTACCAGACCAGCAGGGACCGGCGTCGGTCGCCTATGTATTTTTGGAACTGTTGTTGATGAACAGTCAGTTAAGTGAAGCGAGTGTTTGCATGACAAGCGACTAATTATAGTCACGAGCTGCGTGTCTAATTATTGTAACTAGAGTTCTATTTTTGTAAGTATGGGATCTTATTTATAGACCCATAAGGCATGTATTGTAATTATTCTAAAGCAAGTAAAAGCATTGAAGCTAGCAAGGTCAAGGAGATCTACAGGTGTAAGGTCAAGGAGATCAGCTGAAGCATTCAAGGAGGGATAGCAACTCAGGCTTTAGAGTTGTTGTGTTGAGCAAGAGAGAGAGGGAAGAAGTTCTTGAGGTGTGGCAAGCCTTTGAGGTGGAGGAAGAAGTGGCATCTTCCTTATTGTATTTTCTTCTAGTAGTATTTAATACAAGAGTGTGTATTGTCTCTCAAATTCTTTGTTGTCTCAAGTTTCTAGCTACTTTATCATTCTGGTATAATTTCGTGTTTAATTGCATATAAGAAAGTAATCAATTGTGCTCTAATTGGTAGAGCTAAGATCCCCTGACAAGTGGTATCAGAGCTACGATTTGCAGGAAGTAGGGTATTGTTCTTGATTACAGGTCATTCATAGGGTTTTCTGATTGAGTGGGTGTTTAGCAATGGCAGAAGAAAGTAGACTACGAATGGAGAAGTTTAACGGCAAGAATTATCAACATTAGAGGATGCAGATTGAGGACTATCTGTATCAAAAAGATTTGTACTTACCATTGGGTGGGGTTGCATGTAAGCCCACAGATATGAAGGATGAAGAATGGAACGTTCTTGATCGAAAGGCTCTCGGTTCCATAAGGTTGAGCCTTGCATCGTCTGTGATTTCCAACTTATCACAGTGTAAGACAACGAAAGAGTTGATAAAGTCCTTGGCGAATTTATACGAAAAGCCCTCAGCTTCTAATAAGGTATATCTTATGAAGCAGCTATTTACTTTGCAAATGTAGGAAGGTGGATCGGTACATACTCATCTCAGTGATTTCCATGGTCTGGTAAACCAATTAGCTTCAGTCAATATTGTTTTTGATGATGAGGTAAAGGCTCTCTTGATTTTATGTTCTTTGCCTGAAAGTTGGGATGGTATGGTTATGGCAGTAAGTAATTCTGCATCTGCTTCTAAAATCTTAAAAGTTGATGATGTTGTGAGTGTGATCTTGAATGAAGAAATACGCAGGAGAAGCACAGGTGAATCATCAGGGAACGCTCTAAGTGCAAAAAGCAGGGGATGGCAAAAGGAAAAGGTTGAGCAAGGGAAATCAAGGTCAGGAAGGAGATCCGAGTCTAAAGGTATTACCTGCTAGTTTTGTGGAAAGAAAGGACATACAAAGAAGGAGTGTTGGTTGAGAGATAAAGAGAATCAACATGTAGGTATGGAAGAAGCAAAGGATGCAAATATTGTGATGCAGGATGCTCTCATACTTTCTTCGGATAGTCAGGTAGGATCATGGATTTTAGATTTTGGTTCATCTTTTCATGCATCCCCAAATAGAGATTTGTTCTATGAGTATGAATAGGGAGACTTTGGAGTTCTTTATTTAGGAGATGGTACGCCTTGTCAGATAGTTGGCAAAGGGAAAGTGCAGCTGAGATTGCAGATTGACAACACATGGGTGTTGAAAGAGGTCATGCATGTTCTAATTCTGAAGCAGAGTTTGATTTTTGTAGGAAGGTTGGGAGATGAGGGATGCACAATAACCCTCACACCGGATTCTTGGAAGGTTACCAAGGGAGCACTTATTCTAGCAAGAGGTAAGAAAGTAGATACTCTTTATCTGTCTACTTGTATTACTGATTCCACTTCTGGTGTAGATTCGAAGATGTGGCCTAATAGGCTTGGTCACAAGAATAGGAAGGGAATGGAAGTTCTTGATTCAAAAGGTATGTGTTCAAATTTGGAAAGCACAGATACAGTTCATTGCAGAAAGAGAAAATTTGATGCTTTTGATAGGAACAAAGAAGCCTTGGTGTTTATGGAGGAGATGAAGGACAGAGATCAGTCACAGGGGCTGAATAAATCTGAGCAAGGTAGCATGGACAGAGGTATGATCCAAGAAGAGCTCGCGGATGAAAATTTCATCACTTACAGGAACACACAGACACCGATGTCAGTTGCTTGGCACCGACGTCAGTCATCCAGATACCGACATCGGTCATGTGCAGACCAGCAGGGTCGGTAGGTCGGACAGGAGAAGTCCAACGTCGGTCATAAGGACCGACGTCGGCAGGAGGGACACCGGCATCGGCCAGGGAAATGACGTCAATAGTCAGGGTCAGTGCAGGGAATCAACATCGGTCTGGAGCAGACTGGGAGATGGCCGAGATCGGTCACTAGAACGGATAGTGGGTGAATCTACTAAGTCTCAAACACCCATGTGGAGGTCAGGAAAGGTATGTGAACCTCATATTCATTGTTCACCTTCTTTATATTGCTTACTGATAGTCATGAACTAAGAAGATGGAAGAAGCAATGCAGGTAGAATCCAGAAACAGTGGGAGCTTGGCATGGATGAGGAGTGTGAGTCCTTGGAGAACCAAACAGGTATTTGTTGGTAGTGTTGTCAGCTGGAAGTAAGCACTAGATAGAGGGATGGATTCTCGTTTTAGAGAAGAGAGTGGATGGACACATGAGACAGAAGGCTATGGTATATGGTCTTGATTATGCTGCAGAACAATGGAGGTTTGACCATTGTATTTTATCTTTACCAGGTTGGATAATATTAGCTACATTATCCTGTTACTGTATTGTGTTACTTGTTGCAGGGTTTCATTTACAGGGAGTTTTTTGAGCTAAGGGTAGAGTTGGTTCAGAAGTATGTCATGGAGAATTTGGGAGCAGCAAAATTCTTGTGGCATAAGGTAGTATTGCATCACAGGTTTGCATGGTGGTTGGTCTTCAAGAGTGACATTGAAGAGGGATACAGAGCCTAAGGAACAAAATAGATGGTGTACAGGTACAGGTACAAGTTGCAGCTATTTATCTCCAAGTGGGAGATTGTTATGGTGTGGAGGCAAAAGCTTCAACTGTTTGCAGACACGAGAGGAAGGATGCTGAAGAACCAGAGGAACTGGCATCGGCAGTATGACCGACGTCAGTCACAGACAGTGGAGAAGGAGACCGATGATGGCAGGCAGTCGGCCGACGTCGGCAGCACCAGACCAGCAGGGACCGGCGTCGGTCGCCTGTGTATTTTTGGAACTGTTGTTGACGAACAGTCAGTTAAGTGAAGCGAGTGTTTGCATGACAAGCGACTAATTATAGTCACGAGCTGCGTGTCTAATTATTGTAACTAGAGTTCTATTTTTGTAAGTATGGGATCTTATTTATAGACCCATAAGGCATGTATTGTAATTATTCTAAAGCAAGTAAAAGCATTGAAGCTAGCAAGGTCAAGGAGATCTACAGGTGTAAGGTCAAGGAGATCAGCTGAAGCATTCAAGGAGGGATAGTAACTCAGGCTTTAGAGTTGTTGTGTTGAGCAAGAGAGAGAGGGAAGAAGTTCTTGAGGTGTGGCAAGCCTTTGAGGTGGAAGAAGAAGTGGCATCTTCCTTATTGTATTTTCTTCTAGTAGTATTTAATACAAGAGTGTGTATTGTCTCTCAAATTCTTTGTTGTCTCAAGTTTCTAGCTACTTTATCATTCTGGTATAATTCCGTGTTTGATTGCATATAAGAAAGTAATCAATTGTGCTCTAATTGGTAGAGCTGAGATCCCCTGACAATGAGCACTTTGTTGGTATAAAAGAGTGTCATATGCATTGAATAAACTCCTACATTTTTTACCAACACCTCTCATCTCCCTTTGAGCAACTAATTTCCTCCTAGTTACATATAATTATGTGAAAAAAAAATACCCAAAAAACTTGGATCATAAGCCAACATGATATTCTTAGCCCCCTCATTTTTTTCATTATGCCCGAGCTCCTGTGGAATGAAGGTACTAGTGTAATTGAATATCAAGTCCTCTGTAATGGTAGCCAATAATCTAAATTATGCTCATATACTAAAGAAATGACTTATTTCTCAAATGTTTTTTGTTGTTTTTGCATAGTGGCAACATATATGTGAATCAATTGTCAAGCATATGGATAAAATCAAACAAGGTGGGAATCAAGGGTTTTTAATGTATAAGCAAACATGTGGAATGCAGTACAATCCTATAAACATTGGATGGTGAGCTGAAATTGATCATAGACAAGTAGGTTTGAGAAAGACAAGTGCCCTAGTATCTAACATATATCATAAATTGACCATGTAGTCCCTTCCCCATACCATGTATCATAATATTTTCTTTATTAAATCTAAGAAATTAAGGAAATATGTTTTATAATGATTGGTGGTTATTGAAGGCAATCGACCATACATCTTATCAACAATTTAGAAAATTAAAAAAATGAAAAAAAAAGTTGGTCTTTCTTACAATGAATTATCATCTCAATTTAATATTATTTTTAACTATCTCCTAAAATGTGAAGTGCCTACATAGAGAATAGGCCTAATGAATGTGTCACTACATGAAAAATTAACATGTTTTCATTATTTAAAACCTTTCTATGATTTGATGTTAAATTATAAATGTTAGATGCCATGAAATTATTGAGAAAGGTAACCACATAATATGGAAGATATGATTTGATGTTTGTTGAAGGACTTTATGTTACAAAACTTATTTATTTTATGATAAGAGGTGTTTTCCATTGAAGAAGTTTTTTTATTATTATCATTTATTTATATTTTAATAATTAGTTTTAAATGACAACTTAATTATTTTATGATAAGAGTTGTTTTCCATTGAAGAAGTTTTTTTTTTTTCAAATAATTAGTTTTAGAGTCATCTAATTTGGGTTTTTTATACTTAACATAATTATAATTTTTGTCTATTAAGTTTTAAACTTGTCTATATTGACACATGGTGCATTCTCTATGTTTTTAAAGGATCCATTAGATCTATGAACCCTATTTCCATGGATATGACCCATGTTTCAATCATCTATTGGGTAATTGAAATAGTTTCATAGAAGCTATATATTGCACTGACATATGTGACATGTCAATGAACTGTGTACGTGTATTTGCCTTGGGTTCTTCGAGTCCATCAATGAAATATCTTGTCATTTCCCCTTGCCATCATAGCCTATCTCATCTTGAAATTTTTCACCACTTATATGTTTTATATGGCCTTGCCCTTCCCTACCACTTCACCATTGCTCAAATAATATAATATTCCACTGTCACCTCTATATAAATTATCAGATTATTGTTTCTTAACACTTTGTGAATAAAATGTGAGATGGGGTTAGTGGTCATGGGTTTCGAGTGTGATTTGAATACTAATTAGACTACCATAGTACATGAAGAAAACATGTTGAAACTGGGAGGGATTCAAATCTTGGTCTAACAAACTACCCAAATTTTGTAGCACTCGTGATTATAGGTGCAATTTTACCTTTCTTCCATTCAATAAATAAAGAGAAATATGCACTAATATTATGAATACAATTGTTATTGTTTGTGTTACTAAGAATGAGAATGGGAAAAACTTAGAAATATCTATATCCATATCTATTTGCATATAGTATCATGCATCAGTTAATTAGATTATATAAGAGGCATCTTTAATTAAAGAAGCCTTTACCAATTTTTCTCTAAATGCCTTTAGAGTCATCTAATTAGGTTTTATATAATTAACAAAATAGGGGACAAAAACATCAACCAAAAAAAAAGAATGAGAATGAGTAATCAAAGTTAAAATAATGACCCCAAACTGAGAACCACTTAAGGACAAGAGCAAGAACCATTCTGGACTCTCAAAGAGGGAGTCCCAGGTCCCCTAAGTAACAAAAGATACCAAAAGAATGAATAAAATTTGTAAGTTACATTGAAAGGGATGACATAATTTTCACTTTTGGTAAAGTGACATTTTGTAAAGTGAAATAGTGTAAATTGGTATTCGTACATCACTTGCAACCTGTGGACACTTACCCCATTTCATATTTTGCAAATGAAGTTTCAAACAACAATAATATGATATTTTTGGAGGAGGTGATAGTGGAAAATGAGGTTATGTGTTCCTTTATATGACAATGAGTTGTCTAGGGAGGAGGTATTTTATTTTATAGTGAATATGAGCAATGATGAACTTAAGAAAGGGCAAGGCCATACAAAACATGGAAATGATTAGATATTTTAAGATGCATTAGGTGGTGATGGTAAATGACAATGACAAGGTATTTCAAGGGATGGACTTGAAGAAGCTTTGATAAATACATGTAGAAATCTTTGTAACATGTATTATTAATCACATATTATATTATATTAAATATAATATATTCACATAATGAAACTTACAATGAATTATATTAGCATTTTAAGGGCAATGTTGAATAAAGAACCATCATCAATGGGGCAACCCAATAATAGGGTAAGTTATGATTTAGGGTTTCTCAAAGGACTTTGTGTTACAAAACTTATTTGTTTTATGACAAGAGGCATTTTCCATTGAAGAAGTTTTTTCTTTTCTTTTTCTAATAATTAGTTTTAGAGTCATGCCCAAAAAAACACACAGAATCCACCACTCATAATGATTATATAAGGAACAACATGGATAATTAAATCCTACTTGATTAACAACATCAAACGTGGCCTAAATGGACTTACATGGAGGAGTTATTCTCCCATACTTTGTAATGTCCTTTTTTCTAGATTAAAATAATTAATAATATTATTTAAGTTTGGCTGAGTCATTTCTAATTATTTGGACAACTTAATAATAATATTATTAAAATAAAAATTATTCTTAAATACTTAAAGTAAAAATAATAATATGACTAAGTTAGCCAAAAATAAATTAGTATTGGCAATTTATATTTTATTATTAAAATAAAGTAAGTTTGGAGTTGAAGTGGGAAAATGTATAAAAGAAGATGGAGGGGATCATTTGGGGGATATATTTATCATATATCAATTTATTAATTTGATGTTAAGCACATTTGATCTCACAATCATCACTTGGGGACAAAAACCATCATTAGCTTCAAGCATTTGAGGATGAAAACCCTTGATACTCAACTAGTGATCTTATTCAGAGATCACACTTGGACATAGAACAGTTGGATGTCCCTAGGAATTAGTGAATCAATTGGACAACTTCAAGAAGTGACAAATCAATTTTAAAAGCCCTTAAGAGTTGGGAAAATTAGTTTAGGAGAATTAGGAGGCTAGGCACAGTAGTAGGGTAGCCTTGGAGGGTCAAACACAACACTTTCAAGCCTATAGAAGGGTTGTGACTTGCCTAAAGGGTTTGAATCTTAGTTTGGTTCATGTTTGGTGGGTGGAAAATTCAATTTCTTCCATCATTGATTTAGTAATATTTATTATAATTTATAAGTCTGAAATCGATGCAAAAAGTTAACCTTGTGGTGTATAATAAATATATTAAATTTCCTTTTTTTTATGATGGTTTTTATGAAATTTGAAATTTATTTCCATGCTTAATTAGTAAATTTCAAAATTCTATAATTTTTTTTAGGGTTTTCTATAAATTCTAGATTATTTTGTTTTGGTCTAAAAAAGGATATTATAGTGGTATTAAAACATTGGATCTTGCCATCCCATGATTTAGAAGGAGAAGATAAAATAGTGGACATAATTTTTGATGATGTTAGGTTTGAGAGGTTTTCCCAAGGGCAAGAGAGATAGACTAATATAAATACATGTTTGATTCACACCATGCAAAATTTGAATGGTGAAGGAAGCTTTTCAAGGGAAAACAATAATATTTAGCCACTAAGGACCATGAGTGATTTTTCATCTAGGTCATTTTGGCCCACTTTCCTTCCAAGAGAATAAACCATTCTGGTGAGGGAAACTCAACCCTCCATAGTTGATGACATTGTTGCCAGCTACACTAATTATAAAGCCTTTCTAGTTGAGATCTGAGAATAACTATAATATACCAACTTCATGGGATTGAAGAAAGATCAAGTTGAAATTAGACCAAGGTCTAAAACATGAGCTACATAAGGAGACTTGTAGCATTCTTGAAGAAAGGAAGAGGAACATGATTTCCAAATTATAATGGTGGAGCATGAAGAAAAATCAAGGTTACAAGTAATGGAGAGGGAACAACCCATGGAGGCATCAACTGTACAAAAGGAATGTGGATAAAATATTTCAACCCAAGAGGAAAAAAATCTTCCCTAGTGATGAGGAAAGAGAAAGAAACCAAAAAACAAGAATAAAAGAAAAATGAAGAAGAGATCAAAACAAAAAGGGTTTTACTTGTTGAATGCAAAGAGCTCAAGATGGAGGAACATGCGCCATCCTTAGAACTTATATTAGGCCCCTATTTCATTAAGTATGGGATCCATGACAACATGAAAAACACCTCATCATGAGCCAATCACATGGCATGATTTTTTATTTTTGGCATCTTGGTGCTAGCTAGAGGTATCAATGCACATCTTGCACCAGCTAGCAAGCAACTATTTGACACCTAGATCTTCAAGGCATCTTTTAGGAGTGGTAACACATGGTAATTATAGTGTAAAAAGTGCAAGGGGATGGAGCTAGAGGAATGATTACTTGGGATCTAGCTCAACACCTGACATGCACAACTCCAACCTGGTAGAAGATGTTCTTGTAGGCTATAAAAAGAATCTCAAACTAGTGAAGCAAAAACATGAATTAGATGTAGCGAAGCTCTAGATAATTGAAGCTAGACATACTCTGCATACATTATAGCTATAATTAGTTTTAGGGATAGCTCAGATGCCATGAAGACTCTGTTTATATATGCCTAAGCTTGCATGTGAGCCTCTAGGCTAATAAATAGCTTAAGCAAGTATTTCCTTGGTTTTATATGTTATGAACTATGTTCTATTAAACTTTGATTAATGGCAATGGTGGTTGTTCTAAATGGTTTTCTATTTAATTTATACATCTTATGAATTTATAGTATAACATGAAAGGGTTATGATGTTGTAATTTAGATATAGTTATGTTAGGCATGTTATTTTCAAGATTTTGGTTCAAGTCATTAATGGAATCCCTAGGTTAAATGATGACATCAACATATTCTATAGAAATAACCTAATTGTAAAGAGAATCACATACCCAAGATTTGATACCCTCGCTAGAGGCGCTAGCCTAAGCATGAAAACTTGAAGTGAGAGCATTCCCTTGACCCTTCAAAGCACTGATATGACACCAAGCTTAGTGAAATAATGAACTGCACCCTTAAGACTATAGAACCACCTAAAATAGGTTTGCACCTATAGACCATCGGGCTTAACCCAGAAATGGCATGTGCCAATGAATATACCAAAGCCTATATTGATTTAACCAAGTCCCATGAGTAAAGTCTCATGCCATGGCACAACTAGCCCAACACAGGCCCTAGTCCTCTCTCTACTATGCTTTAGGTGAGCACATAAGGTTTGCACCTTATGTGAATTGATGTCGATGCAATCAAGTGTTAAATGTTAAGCACTATGGGAATATCCCATGTTTGTGCCTAGTTGGAATGTGTTCATAACTAACTAAGACGACCTTATGCCCCTAAAAGTTAAACTTTTCTATAACATTTTAGTTCTATTTCCAAGACCCATGTTGAATTTTATTACTGTAATGGTGCAATAGAACAATGATCCAACTCTCCTTGACTCTCCCTTGAAAACATCAATCACTGACTATAACAGATGGAAGATAGCTTTGCACTAAAACATCCAACCTGTAGATAACAAAATTTGATAAAGTGGGTTCAAAATAACCCATATGATGTTTTGTATGAGGTATTTTTTGTGAATTGCCTGAGCATGTGTATCAATGGTTGGATGCATATTCAACCCCTAGAAGATGAAGTTATGAATAGTGTTATGAGTGGATGAAGGAGCAGTTAGAGAGGCTTAAAACCCTAGATACCACTTGGACTAGAGTAATAGACAAATGGTGGCAATGAGTGTTGAACATTTACATGCTTGAGTTCGTTGTTTTAACATACTTGTGCCCTGAGGAAGTAGAGTATTAGTTTTTGTGAGAACCTAGAGGCACATTTATGAAAGAGTTTGATGTAGAACTCAAAAAACTAATGGTGAATAATAGATTTGAAACTTTGGGAATGTAAGGCTAAACTGTTTTTACATATGAGCAAGCATAAAAGGGGAGAAGGGGATATGTAGGTGAAGCACAATGGAAAGGGATGAGCAGATTGACACATGAGAGCTCAAGACATAGACTTATAATAAGAGATGACACAGATTGATGGAATATATTTAACCTAGAAGTGTCGAGAGATCCCATAGCAAGCAGGAAGGGCATGGGGAAGGATCTTTTGAAATACAACAGTGCTAGGAGGAGAGAAATAATGAAGTGATGGATTGAGCTCAAGAATTGATAGGTGTAGAATGCGTTAGGTTATATAAAAATTTGGTGACTAAAGAAATGCTTGATGTGCCTACCACCTTTGAACCTATAGCAAAGTTCATGCATTCGATCCCACACTTGAAGAAAGAACAAGAGTGATAATTGAACCTATTGTCAACATAAATTTTAGAATTTTTATAGATTTGGAGTGTAATTTTGTGATTGGATATGTTATTCCCTACAAGGAGTTGGGCAAGACTACTTTTAGACTATGGGTACTAGTTCTCCACAACAAAACATGAGTGCAAGCATACTAGCTCAGCCAATGTCAACTATACAGACTAGGCAACAACTCATAAGAAGTGGTCTAATGTCATAAGTCAGTAGTACAATGCCATCTACATCATCAATGCCAATAGTAACAATGGGGTCAATGCCTAACCTGATGGCTAGAGACATTGGAGGACTGCCTCCAAGATAGATTTAAGGGGATAAGCACCTTAGATGCCATTTGTACCCCAACAACAAGTATATTATGAAATGGCCATGTAATTGCCAGAGTACCATAACGTGAAGAATATCATAGAGCATATGCCAAAGAGTGAGCTATAATAGTGCATATGGGGCATAACCCAATCTGAACATAAGGCACCCTAGATCATGACAACTCTACTTACTCATGCCCATACTTGGTATAGGAAATTTGACCCTAACCAGGCTATGGTTGACTATGATACCCTAAAAGAAGCATTTTTTAAGGAATTCAACATACTAGAGTTTGAATAGTAGAGCATCACCATGCTCAAGGAGAATACCCAAGGACTCTCAGATAACATGCACCTATATGATGCAAGGTTCAAAACTCTCCTTTTTAAGCTTCATTATGACATTCACCCCTCCCAGCATGTGTAATGGTTCATTGGAGGGTTGTTAGTGTCATTCAAAAGATCACTTTCCATGAAGACTTTTATTGGCCCTCATGAAGCACTTGAAGCTGTGCTCAGAGCCAAGGTAGTCAAAAGTGTTGATACTTGGATCAACCTATTCATAAAGGCAAAAATTGCATCCATGGCCTCCTAACTGCAAAAGATAATCATTAGCTCATCGCAAGATGCTAAAATTGGATTATGTTGCACTGACTATGAAATAGAAGGCCATAATAGGAATAACTACCCTCAAAGGAATGTGTGCACATTACTTCTAAGCTATGAGTTTTGTTAAGAGGTGCATGATGTTCATAACTACCCTTTTTGTAATGCACCAACCATGTCAACACAACCATTTATTATCAATTGTGCAATACCTACACCCATACCACAGTCGATTACATGGTGATTGATGAGATGTGCATGAACATGGAGAGAGGCACAAGGCAAGCCACTACAATAGTCGAGGGGAAGGCAAACCAAGGAAATGAAGGTTATGGCCAACATAATATAGGCTTTGGGATGTAATGAGGTGCTATAATGTGAGGTGGAGGATACAGTGTTGGAAGGTTCCCATCTCGCTCATGTCACAAGTGTGGCTCGATAGAGCACTATTAACATGACTACCATACACATGTAACATGTGGGTATTGTTGATGGGCCTATAAGGTCTAAGAATGCCTTGACTTGTATAAAACATTAACCTAAGGCAGGCCTCACATAGATAAAGGTGAAGGAATGATCAGACATAAACAAAAAATGGAGAAGTGGACTCTGAAGGCATAACCAACTTGCATAAAGATAGTCAAGGTGCAAGTGACTACCTGCAATAGATTCATAACTCAACTACCAATTATGCCAACACTTGAGTTGTGCTTAGAATATGGGGAGAAGAGCCACACTAAGCACATAACATGGCATGAACCCAAAGTCACACCTTACCCAGACCCCACATGCTAGAAAGATGAGTAGGTCATGAATGTCATTCAGAACCTACAAGGGGAGCTCTAACTAGCGTAAGACCTTGAAGCATAGGTTATTGCCTCCCAAAAGAAGTAGGATAGCTAGGAGGTGGAGATGCAAGAGCTAACAGAGATCTTGTGCCTCTTAAAAATAGAAGGAATGTTGCCCCTATTGAAAAATTTGCTCTTAGAACATGTAGGGTAAAAACCAATTGAAGTCATTCCACCACACATGGAATGAGTGTGAGAAGTTTGACATATATAGAATGCAGAGTATGATGAATAACTCCTTGTGAATGCAACCATTGATGGATGGTATGTATGTGAGGTACTTGTGGACATAGACATTGAGGTCAATATTTTGACCAAGAATGCATAGAAGAAGATGGGTAGGCCAGCCTTGAGGCCTTTCACTCATGTATTTTTTATGACTAATAAGACTCGAGCATAACTAATTAGAATTCTAAAGAGCATTGTTATAGATATCATGGGCATCAAGTTTTATGCTAACTTTGAGGTGATCAAGTTAGTCGAACAAGACAATTATCTAGTGCTTTTGGGAAGGCCATGGTGCTATGTAAACAATGTGGACATGCACTTCAAGAGGCGCTACATGACCTTTGAAAATGCTAAGGAGAGGGTAGTTATCCCCATCTAAAATTACCAAGGACCCCCCTATGTATAAAGTTTGGATCTTGAGGATGAGATAAACCACATATACAACATCATGATGCAAGGCATTGAGACTCTCAAACCCAATGATGAAGGAGTGTTTTCTTAGGAAGATGGATGATCAATGTCGGACACCACCAACATTACTTGTGAACATTAGGTCAAGGAAGATTATGAGACCACTAGTCGAAGGTGTTACTTAGTGTGAGTAAAGCTGCCAAAATCAGTAAAGATAGGTTGGGTTCATATTGATCGCACTTTAAAAAGATGGGTCCCTTACGCTAAGAAAGAAAAAAGAGTTTTTCGCTTGAGTAAAGGTAAACTTTCAGAACTCCCAAAATATGAGGAGAGTAATACAATAGAAGAGTATGTTCATGACCTCAAATCATGCATCCCTAAAGAATTAGATAGAATGGGCGCACTACTGTATACATTACATAACACTATTGCTCATTGGTGGGCAGCATAAAGGCCTAGCTTGCCAACTTGGCAAGATATGAAAATAGCCATCTACATTAGATTTAGGAAGAGTAATGAGGACTTGGACATCTCGAGACTTTGACAATACAACACGTGTACTTATGCAAAAAAACATGGGCTATTTATGGTGAGAACACCCTAAGGATCCTATGGGCGCATGCCTTCTATAGGATTTAAGATGAAATTATGATGAAGTATTGCCTTTTTATTGAATAAGATGAATATATGAGGTAGTAGGTTCCATCGATTTCCTATGATTTATGACAAATAAATGTGTGTTAAGTGATGTGGGCATGATCATGGTACGTCATTAATGAGATGCACTATGAGAAAACCAATTGAGATGCACTTCAGGAGTGGTTCATGCACACCTTCTCCTTTTCTTTGCAAAACTTGGAATTGATTGAGCCACTACAGGTAATTTGAAGGGCAGTGTTTAAAGACATTGTAATCTTAGAGGAGCATTTAAAAGACATGTTCAATGAAAAGGGCTTGGCACTCCCAACTTTATTTGAAGAACAAATCCTTAATAGTGACTCTAGTGATGAGGATGATGAAACATGGAAGGTTCACAACTAGATAAACCTGATAGGCAAAAGTAAGCCAATGTGCCAAGTTGAGGATAGCACTCCAGAGGAAGAAGACATTACCCACCTTCACATAAAAATAACTAAGGGTAGTAGGCAAGTTGAGGATTCACATCAGGAAAGGAATGAACCCTACTACGTGCTACTCAAAACTACTAAGGTAGACATCAAATTAGAAGGGAAACCAAAGATTGCTACTTTGGGTGCATATTGCTATGACGTAGATCTAGTACGAATTGTTGATCTCGTGAAGGAATTTCAAGACTTGTTCCTTTGGAATTATTGTGATATGAAGGGCACCTACCCATCCCTTGGGAAGATGAGTATCAAGTTTATCGATGATGTAAGACCTGTCAAGAAGCACCCTTACAGAATGAACCCTAATCTTTGTGTTAAGGTTAAAATAAAGATTAATGGTATGCTAGTCGCAGGCGTCATCTACCCTTGCAAGAATCTAAATGGGTGAGCCTCATGGTTATTATCATCAAGAAATATGAGCACATCTATAATTGCATTGATTATAGTTTGTTGAATATTGCCTATGTCACTAACCCCTTCCCAACTCCATTTACTGATGAAGTCTTGGATGGCATCTTAGGCTATGAGATATATACTTTCACTAATGGGTTCTCAGGATACCATCAAGTCCAAATTGAGGAGGAAGACAAGCCTAAAATGACCTTTATGATAGAATGAGAATATTTCACATACAACATGATGCCCTTTGGACTCAAGAATGTGCTAGCCATGTTCTCTCAAGTGGTGATAACCGCATTTAAGGACTTCATTCACAAGTTCCTCCAAGTGTACTTAAACGACCGGACTATGTATGGACTAGTGAAATAACATTATGACAACTTACACCTCATGTTTGAGAGGTACTGGTAGTTGAAGATATCCTTGAACCTTAAGAAGTGCATCTTCATGACACCATTTGTCACCTTGCTTAGGCACATCATCTGTAAAGATGGTATGTTCATCGATCCATCGAAGATTGCCATCATCTTTTAACCCTATACCCCATCAACATAAAAAGACATTTATTTATTTCTCGATCATTATGGCTATTATTGAAAGTTCATAAGGAGTTATGTGAAGATTGTGGCACCACTAGAGGAGATATTATACAAGGATGGCCCATTATATTAAGGCACAATACAATAAGATGCCTTTGAAACTCTGAAGCTCAAATTAGCTAGCGTGTTGATATTACAATTTCCTAACTAGACAACTTCATTCCACATCCATGTTGATGCATCTAGCTCTATAATTAATGTCATTATAGTGTAATCGAGTGAAGGCAAAATAGATCATCCCATTTCTTTCATAAGTAGGAAACTGACCTAGGTAGAGCAGAACTATATGACAATTGAGCATGAGGTGTTTGTCATGGTCTATGCCTTGAAAAAATTTAAACAATACTTGTTGGTGACCCCCTTCATCTTCTTCACCGATCACAAGGTGCTTAAGCACCTTATGAACAAGTCTATTCTCCACTAGTGCATTTGTAGATGGATATTTCTATTTCAAAAATTCTAGTTCTAGATTGTCATGAAGCTTGGAAAATAGAACTCATGCCCATAAAATATGTCTCGCATTAACTCTGGTAATGTGACATTACCTATTAAGGATGATATGTTTGATGTTCAACTTTACAAGGTCCAACACATCCTAGAGGACTTGGTAGAGATTGTCACATTTATAACATCTGGGTCTATACCCCAAACTATAATAACCAAAGAAAATAAGTAGCTCGTAATTCATGCCACCCCCTTTTAGCTCATTGGTAGGGAATTGTACAAATTGAGTTGAGATGAAGTCCTACGCTGATGTGTCTTAGAACATGAAAGGGACTCCATCTTACAAGAGGTGCATGAGGGGATAGTAGGAAGCCATTGCACTAGAGATGCTACGGTGCACAAGGTATTGCAATTAGGCTTGTGGTGGCCAAGTTTGTTATAAGATGTGAAATAATACACCAAGACATGTGATATCTTCTAGTGCATAGGGAAACCTAACCACTGGGATGAGATTCCACTCATTCCTATTCTTTCCCAAGGACCATTTGAAAAATAGGTCATTGACTTTGTTGGGCCAATTACTCACATTATGAGGTATACGAGAGCACAATACATTCTAGCGACCATAGATTACTTCATTAAGTGTGCCAAGGTTGTGCCAATAAAAGATTGCACAGATGCCATTGTAGTAAGGTTCATCTAGGAAAACATTATTAGTCATTATGAATTCCCACTTAGTTTAACTAGCGACAAAGGTACACACTTCATCATTGAAATTGTGTAGATCCTATTGACCAAATATATGATGGCACACCATAAGACAACCCCTTATCATCCCCAAACAAATGGAATTATTGAGGCATTTAATAAGATATTGGGAATGTGCATCACAAAGATATATGATGTTAGTTTTAAAGATTGGGATGATCATGTGTCAGCAGTGTTGTGGGCCTATCACACCACATACAAGCACTTGAACAAGGATACACCATTCCAATTGGTGTTTGGTGTAAAGATCATTCTATTTATGGAGTTTCTAGTGCCATCATTATGAGTTATGTGTATTATTTGGTTGGATGACCAAGAATCATTAAGCACATGGTTGAAAGACTTGGAGTGCTTGGATGAGATACGCGCCAAAGTAAGATGGATCCAATAGATAGAAAAGGCATGCCAGAAGATCTGGCATGATAAGCATATTAAGCACAATATACTTATTGAAGGAGTATTGGTCTTACTCTATGACTCCAAGTACCTCAAGCAACTAGGCAAGTTGGAGATTAGATGGATGGGCCCTTATATCATCCATAACATATTGGATATTGACGCATGCAAGTTGCACTTGTTGATGGGTGAAATGTTCCCTAGGCATTTCAATAACAACTGACTAAATCCCTATAGACATTAGGATGGTGCTTACACCATTCGGCACCAACTTTCCAATCACATGTTGGTTGTTATGTGTTGACCATAATAAAGTTTGCCATAAGCTAAACATTTCCTTATGTTTTGTGTTGTTATTTATGATGAGTGAATAAGTGAGGCACTTTTAGACCCACAGGAGAATTCTAGTTCTTTCACACATAACTTCAATTAGGTGAGTCAAGCATGAATGCTTTCTAAGTACCTGAGGCTAGACACCTAAGTGTTTGGGTGCAAGAAGTTGTCATATTCAAAAAAATGTAAGTCCTAAGCGACAAAGGAAGGTGCACAGGATGACTAGTGTGCAAGAGATAAAAAGGAGGTGCATAAGATATCAAGAGAAACCTAGAGAAGGAAGCACTAGAGGGCCAATGCAAGTATTTGTATGGGGTATGGTAGACCAAGACAAGAGATGAAAGTACAATAAATCAACTAAAAGATGGAAGTGCACCTAAAAGGAAATATAGCTAGAAGAAGAGATGGAACTTGAAGAGGCTGAATCGCATGCATGTGAAGCGCTACACCCATATTGACATAAGAAGGGTGAAGGTTGCAGCAAGGTGAACAAAGTACAGGAGGAAGATCATCAAGACAAGTTGGCATTCACCCAATGGTAGGTAAGAAGTGGGCATTTAAATCACTAATCACTTCACTAAATATACCATTAAGAAAAGCTAATGTGATGATGGTGGAGCCACAAATATCCATAATAAATGTGAATGTGATGGTGTATTTATATGGATTTTCATGTTTAGTAGAGTCCAAGAAATCCATGCATTGTCACACCATTACTCACCTGTAATTAAAAAGGTAGCTAAAATTAAGGTATAAAAGAATAAACCACTAATAGTTATAGGTTATAAACCTTAAGAGAATTTAAACCAAATGTAGATCAGAACTAGAGCCTAACCAAATCCAAATCTTGAAAATTCTACCACGTGAAAACCTGAGTACCCACAGCTGCCAAATGAGAATGATTAAATAGGGAAAGAGATTGGGTTCCATTTGGGATTGGAATAGAGGCATGTAGAGCAAGAACTGTGAGAGAACCAGATAGCAAAAATACTAAGTGATGTTGAGGCCACCATTAATGGTAAATAAAGTTCAAGAGTTAAATTCATAATCATAGACCCCATGACTGTGAAGAAGCACAAAGCAAGATTAAGAGCTTTAGAAAAATGAATAGACTGCACTTCAATAGTAGCAGCTTCAGAATGGGGAAGAAACATCTAAGTTCTAGTCCACTATAGGCATAGAAGTATGCCAAAAAGGCACGAATGGTAGAGGAAATAACTACCACAAAGAAAAAGGGGCAGCTAGCGTAAGGAGTTAACATCGAAGTGGTTGATATGGAAGAAAGTGCAAAGCTTTTGCATAGAGAAATGAAGTTTCCCCCTAAATTCTTAGTGGGGGAAACTTGGGTATCATTCATAGATACATACAAGTTGAAGGAATACAACCATCACACATCGATCAATGCATAAGAAGTCAACCAAGACTATATGGTTGACATGGGAGAAAAGATAAAGGTGGATGTGATGATGTTTGACGTCTCCATCCAAGACAAGCTTGGGACCACCGACATGACCCAATTATATGAATTACTAAGTTTTGGAAAGCCAAAATAATTAGTACAATTCTTCCTCTTACACATCCATAGGGATCACCTCTACTTCATAAGGAGGTGCATATGGATATTGATGCACCTCATCGATAGGATCATAAGGCTCTTAGGCACAAGGATAGACATCCACTAGATGATGGATGATAATGCAGAGGTATAGAGGGTTATGAAATTGTTGGGTTACTACAAGGTAGGGTTCACATTCCTAATCAAAGACATGTATGACCATGGCATGAGGGCAACAATGTGCCTCATGAGTTCTAAGTTATGCCCTGACTGATGGTAGATGGACATTAGTAAGACCTATTTATGCATTGCTCACTATGTGGTGCAAGGGGTCAAATTCAATGTTGTAAAATTTATTGTTTAGAAGATGGTGAAGAATGCAATGGAATGCCACAAGGTGTGAGAGACCTTTAGGTGGGAGTCTATGCTAATATTGATAGTAATAGAGGAGATCAGTGTGCCCAATGGTGATGAAGACAATCTTTGGGTTTTTCCAGTGTATAATGACTCCCTGATGCTGAAGTACCAAGACTTCACTTGCCCACCCTCCTTCTCCCAAAAATATAAGAGCAAGGTGTTAGGATGGTGTGGTTGATACTTTGAGGCATTCAAGATTGAATGGTGCATCCCACAAGATCTCCCCAAGCATATGTTTGGAACGATGACCTTCATTGTCATGCAACACTTTTATGTAGTGTGTTTGGTGCTCATAGATGAGAACCTATCCAGTTGGATTAAACTACTTTACACATTTTTCATAAAATATTTCATAGCAATGCTAAGGAGGATTCCCAATGGGCAACAACTGGGTATCTTGATGAAGGTCATGGATGGAGAACGAAGTAGGTTGAGGTGCTAGTATGTGTACTGAGGAGAGAAATCCATAAAGGATGAGGAGGATTACTCTGACCGCATGAAACTCCATCCCATCTAGAGGGAATTTATAAATGGGTGCATCTTCATGTTGCATTATGAGATGAAGCCATGGAAAAAGGGTGCAAACCCTAAAAAAAATGATGATTGCCCCCTTTAGATTGATGATGAAGGGAAGCCAGTGCTAATAATGTAGTAGAAGTCTCCCCTAAAAAAGTGGGGAGAGACACTTGAAGAAATTGAGGAGTGCATGAAATTGAGTATTGCCTCCAATGAATAAGCAACACCTCCAACTTTGAAGAATCACATAACCTTCACACCAGAGACTGATTCCTCTAATAAGAAGCAAAAAAAGAAGTCCGAGACTAGTTGCGTTCCCTATAATAATTTTGGAAAAATGGAGGTAGAAGAGGCCCTCGTGTGCAAAAAGGAGGAAGAGATGGAGGAAGAAGGAATAAAAACTTACATTATGCAATAAAAAGAGATTGAATAAGAACCCTAACAGAAAGAAGGTGACGATGGCACCAAGGGAGTACACCTAGAGATGAGCACTAAAAAACCCCAAGAAGAAGAAGTGGATAAAGGGGAAAGTTTTGAATAAGAACCCCTTGTGAAACAAGAAGATGAGTCCTTAAAGGAAAGGACTGAAGAAAGTGGTGACGCTAGTGAGGAGGAAGAGGACCAAATGGAGCTAGTCATCACTGAAGAAGAAGGCACAAAGTTGATCATCAAAGAGAAAGTGTAGGATGGGTAGACGAATGAAGATTTCTATATGTTTGACTTCATGCCCCTTGAAGCCACCATAACTAGGACATGCAAACAACTTGCATTTGTATTTGATAGCTACATGGATGAGCTTCACTTTGAGCTGCCTTAAAAGGCCATATTGGGTGTAGATGAACCTAAGGAAGGGCATGACTCCCTCATCATAAACCCCCATGTCATGAACCCAGTCTAGTTTAAGAATGTGCTTATTTAGATGGCCATTGAAGTTGCATGCAAGAACATCATCAATGATGATAGAGTAAAGAAATGGAAAAAACTTTGTAAGGATGTCAAAGATGAGGTACAGGCCATGAAATTCAAGCTGTAGCAACTATGTAATTGAATAGAGATGACTGAAGCTTCCCTTTTGGTTAACGTTGATACATCCAACCTCTTTGAGGTTGATAAGATCTGTGTGCTAGTGGAGTAGATGCTCCCAAGGATGAAATCAAAGCTAGTGCAAGAAGAAGAAGAAAATCCCTGCACCACACTACAAAAGGAGCTTATTGCTAAGCTTAAAGAGGTGGAAGACCTCTTCACAAAGTTACAAGAGGGCATAGATGTAGTCGATGCCATCTTCTTAAGATTTTCCAACCAAGTGTCAATCATAGACACGCACCTTAAGCAGGCAAAGGAGGAAAAGGAGAAGTTGATGGCATAGGTGTACTCTATGAGTAGATCAAAGTGTGCACAGATAATGGGAAAGATCAATGCATTGAACACCCATAAAAAGACTAGGAACATAACTTGGAAGCACTCTTCCATGCCTTGTAGACTAAGGCCTATGACCAAGGAGCAATCATGGACAAAGGAGTGACAAAAGCTAAGGCAAACCTTAAGGCCTTTAGTAAAGAACTGGAAAACACAGATGTGCTTGTGCTTAGCAAAACCCCCATGGAAATAGATAACACTGCTGAAGAGATCAAGCTCGCTATCAAGTGCTTTGAAGAATTCAATGTTGAGATTAATGAGAGTGTGCCTGAATTATACGCATCAAAGGCTTTTATAGAATAATTTTAGGGTGGACTAGCAATTTTGTATAGGGTAATGTTAAGCCCCTATTTCATTAAGTATGGGATCTATGCCAACATGATAGATACCTTGGTATAAGGTAATCACTTGGCATGATTGATATTTTTGACATCTTAGCACCAATTGGAGGTATCAATGCACATCTTGTGCTAGCTGACATGAGACTAACTGGCATCCAGATCTTTAGGGCATCTTCTAGGAGTGGCAACACATGGTGACTCCAACATGAAGGGCACAAGGGGATGGAGCTGGTAGAATGATTACTTGGGCTCCAGCTTGACATTTGACATGTGTAGCTCCAACCTGGGAGAAGATGTTCATCTAAGCTATAAAAAGAAGCTCAAACCAGTGAAACAAAAATGCGAATTGGATGCAACAAAGCTTTGGAGAATTGAAGCTAGACATACTCTATATACATTATAGCTACCATTAGTTTTAGGGATAGCTCGAATTCCATGAAGGCTCCATTTGTGTATGCCCAACCTCGCCTATGAGCCTCTGGGCTGATAAATAGCTTAAGCAAGTATTTCCTCTATTTTATATGTTATGAACTATGTTTTGTTAAACTTTGATTAATGGCAATGGTGGTTATTCTAAATGGTGTTCTATCTGATTTATTCATCTTGTGAATTGTTAGTGTAATGCAAAAGGGTTATATTTTTGTAATTTAGATATAGTTATGTTAGGCATGTTGTTTTCAAGCTTTTGGTCTAGGTCATTAATGGCGTCCTTGGGTTAAATGATGATGTTATCATATTCTATAGAAATAGCCTAAGTGTAAAGAGAATCATGTGCCCAAGCTTTGATACCCTTACTAGAGGCACTAACCTAAGCATGAAAACTTGAAGTGAGAGCATTCCCTTGACCCTTAAAAGTGCTTATATGATGCCAAGATTAGTGAAACAATGAATTGCGCCTTAAGACTATAAAACCACCTAAAATAGGCTTGTGCCTATAGACCATTGGGATTAGCCCAGAAAAGGCTTGCGCCAATGAATCTACCAAAGCCTATGTTGATTTAACCAAGTCCCATAAGAAAAATTTCATGCCATGGCACAACTAACCCAACGTGAGCCCCAGTTCCTCTATCGTGCTTCATGTGAGCACATAAGGCTTGCACCTTATGTGCATTGATGTCAGCACAGTTGAGTGTAAAATGTTGAGTATTATGAGAATATCCCATGTTTACGCTTGGTTGGAATGGGTCCGAAATTGACTATGACAACCTTGTGCCCTTGATAGTTGAAGTTTTCTACAACTTCTTCCAAAAGAGGAACCTTTTATTTATTTTTAAAATAATATTGTGGGGGGACATGTAAAGGAAGAACATGCATTGCATGTTGAATGTCAAGCGTCCAAGATTGAAGTTGTTCCAACCCAATAAACATTACATGTTAATGTCGAGTATACAAAATCAAGGATGTTTTAGCCCTAGCAGCACCTATCAATCTTCCAAACATTACAAAGTTTGATTCATTACCGTATAAGATTGATTTTTAGAGTAACCATAGTGATGAGCATGTAATCGAGGAGAATGTTTCAATTGATGCCACTAATTTTAAATTGTGAATTACAAGGATGGTTGTGTCAAGGCAAATTGTTGGGGATATAAGAACCCAACTCCGAAAGCACACAATTGATTACCAACTTCAAGCAACTTAATATGCGGAAATAACCAGAATCAACAAGTAACTAGAATTCAGAATAACACAGAATATGAGAGACAATACACAACTTGTATTAATAACTCTTACAGAAAAGAATACAATAAAGAAGATGCCACTTCTTCTCCACCACCTCTTCAGAGGTTTCCCACACCTCAAGTGAACAGGAATTCTTTCCTCAAAGCTCTCTCTACTAGGTCCCAACACCCAACTCAAACACAGAGTTGGTGTTCACCTTACCCCTATGCTCCACGCACTCCACAAGTGCTCCACGCACTCCACAAGTGCTCCATGCACTCCACAAGTGCTCCATGCACTCCACAAGTACTCAAAGTACTTCAAGTAGATCTCTCATGAACCTGCAACAACCTGCAATTCAACAGACCATACTTATGGAAGGAACTGCCTTGCCTTCCTCTTAGCTCTCCATGTACTCCACGTACATAACAATGAGTACACACTGTACTCCAAGTAGATCCTGCTTGATCCTGCTCCCTGTTGTGTTGCTATCCTATCTGATCTCCAACCTACAGATCAATAAGTGGTTCTGCACACCTGTGAACCTCGACCTTGCGCACACACACACACACCTGCAGATCAACGATCTTACTTACCATGTAGATCTCCTATAAGCCATGCTCACCTGATGACCAAGATCATACATACATGAAGAATCTAGCTAACTCTCCAATCCAGCACCAACATGCCTGGTACTGCTGTGGAACTAGGAGGAACACCCTTGCTCACCTCACACACAGAAGGAGCAAACTTTGCTCAACTCAAACTAGAACACTTTTACAATACAACCATGAGTCTATTATATAGAACTCATCCAAACAATAATTAGACTCCTAGTACAATAATTAGATCCGCAGCTCTTAGTCTATAATTAGCACTAAGCATGCAAACACTTGGTTCGACACCCAACTGCCCGTAATAAGCTCGCAGTTGAACTACACAGGTGACCGATGCCGGTCCCTGTCCGCCTGGGGGTCGCCGATGCTGGCCGATATCTGACCGACGCCGGTTGCTCTCCTGCCCTATCCTGTCGACGCCGGTTGGCCTGACTGACGCCGGTGTCTCTGGCACTCCAGCAACACTTCTGCACCCTCCTCCGTGTCTGCACCCTCCTCCGTGTCTGCATCAGTGAAGCTTTTAGCTCCACAACCTAACAATCTCCCACTTGGAGATAAACAACTGCACTGTACCTGTACTCCGTCTAATCTATTTCTTAGTTTGTATCCCTCTTCAAGCTCAATCCTGAAGACATCCCACCACACATCCCGTGGTGTACCACCTGTCATCCGAGTACCCTGCCACATCCGAACCTACAAACCCATGTAGTGAAGTCCTGACCCTGCATAGCATGAATCCCTACTACTGGTCCCTCTCAACTCCCTGAGAACTCACTTCCCCGAATTGGCTTCTAACTCTCTGACAGCTCCCATTGCATGGGAATACTCAGGTCTATACAAGACCTTATGTGATTTCGGACACTGTACCTATCTAGCCCTTAGTGTGCTCCGGCTCTCCATCCTGAACCTCGCCAACACCTGATTCACATCAGCTCCCACTGGAGACAAAATCAACCTGTGATCTCCATGCCTCCCATGTCAAAGAATTCCGCTGCTCCAAAACTCCTCCTGACATGTCACTGAACTAATCTTACCCTTAGCTCAGCAAAACCCTATATGTACACCCCTGCTAGCTAGCATACTATCCACATACAGCAACAGAATGATGTTGCAATCATCATCCCCCTGGTAAGTCAAACCACAGTAGTAACCCTGACATTGACTAGAGTCATGCTCTATTCTCCACCTGTCAAAACCTGTACCACTGTCCTGCAGCTCCTCAAGACCATATGCCTGGTCTTTCGTCTCACATATCCGTTCTCTCTATTCTTCTACTAAGGAATCCATTCATCTCTGTGCTTTCATCCAGCTGGCAAACCTACCAAATCTCCCATCTGGTTCTGCAACATATCCCTGCCATGCTCCCACCTGTTTCCTGGATCCTTCCTGCTCTACAATCAGCAACAAGTATAAAGAAGAGGAACAATGAATTTGAGGGCCTACTTACGTCTTCAGTCCTCCGTATGGGTGTTTGAGACTCCTTGACAGCGTGCTGTCCACCCAAAATCCGTTACAGTGACCGACCTCGATCACTCCACAGTCTGCATCCGACCGGCGTCGGTTCCCATGCGTCTGTCCCTGACTACCAACCTGCCGTCGTCGGTGTCCCTGTTGCCGACGTCGGTCCTACTGATCGACATCGGTCTTACCCTGCCCGACACTACCGGCTTCGGTCTGCACATGACCGACATCGGCACCTGTCTGTTCGACGCCGATTCCTCCTGACCGACGCCGGTATCTGTGTTCGCTTGTGAGTGATGACTTTTTACCTGCGAGCTCTTTTAAATCAATCTCCATGTCCAAACTGCTCTTGCTCAGAAGTATCCAGCCCATCCACTGATTTCTGTCTGCCATCTCCTCCAAGAACACCAAGGCTTTCCAGTTCTTAAGCCTGTCAAATATATCCGTCTTTCGCTTAAGAACATGCATCTCCTTCCTGCTCATGTGACCAAGCCTACGAAGCCACGTCTCCGCTACAGAAGAAGAATCAGTAATATAAACAAGTAGATAAAGAGTACTTGTTTTCTTACCACCAACTAATTCAAGTGCACCCGCTGTGAGAGTTCTTGTGCATCTCTCATCACCCAATCTTTCTGAAGAAGTTAGCCATATCTCCAAACCTGGGACCTGCATGACCTTCATCAACACCTGTGTGTTGGCCCCCTGCAATTTCAGCTTCACTTCCCTTTTGCCAATTCTTTGGCAAGGCTCACCAGCTCCTCTACCTGGGGCTGCATGGAAAGAGGCAACCGAATCTTTTATCCAAGATTTAACTTTATCCAAGAAACCTGGAAACACATCTTGTGCAATAACACCTGCTACATCTGTATCTTCAGTTTCTTCATGCTGATCTGCTACCAACCAACAATCTTCTTTTACCTGCTCTTTCTTTCCATGGGACCTTAAGTAACCATCTGTGCTTTTCAACTCCTCCATCCTTAGCTTACTTTGATCTGCCGTTGCTCTACTCCCACTCAATCAGAAACCCCTGAGAGTGCCCTGTAACCAAAAACACAAAACCTGCTTCCTGCAACCTTAGCTCTGATACCACTTGTTGGGAAAATAAGAACCCAACTCCGGAAGCACACAATTGATTACCAACTTCAAGCAACTTAATATGCGGAAATAACCAGAATCAACAAGTAACTAGAATTCAGAATAACACAGAATATGAGAGACAATACACAACTTGTATTAATAACTCTTACAGAAAAGAATACAATAAAGAAGATGCCACTTCTTCTCCACCACCTCTTCAGAGGTTTCCCACACCTCAAGTGAACAGTAATTCTTTCCTCAAAGCTCTCTCTACTAGGTCCCAACACCCAACTCAAACACAGAGTTGGTGTTCACCTTACCCCTGTGCTCCATGCACTCCACAAGTACTCAAAGTACTTCAAGTAGATCTCCCATGAACCTACAACAATCTGCAATTCAACATACCATACTTATGGAAGGAACTGCCTTGCCTTCCTCTTAGCTCTCCATGTACTCCACATACATACCAATGAGTACACACTATACTCTAAGTAGATCCTGCCTGATCCTGCTCCTTATTGTGTTGCTGTCCTATCTAATCTCCAACCTACAGATCAATAAGTGGTTCTGCACACCTGTGAACCTCAACCTTGCGCACACACACACCTGCAGATCAACGATCTTACTTACCATGTAGATCTCCTATAAGCCATGCTCACCTAATGACCAAGATCATACATACATGAAGAATCCAGCTGACTCTTCAATCCAGCACCAACACGCCTGGTACTGCTGTGGAACTAGGAGGAACACCCTTGCTCACCTCACACACAGAAGGAACAAACTTTGCTCAACTCAAACTAGAACACTTTTACAATACAACCATGAGTCTATTATATAGAAATCATCCAAACAATAATTAGACTCCTAGTACAATAATTAGATCCGCAGCTCTTAGTCTATAATTAGCACTAAGCATGCAAACACTTGGTTCGACACCCAACTGCCCGTAATAAGCTCGCAGTTGAACTACACAGGTGACCGACGCCGGTCCCTGTCCGCCTGGGGGTCGCTGACGCCGGCCGATATCTGACCGACACCGGTTGCTCTCCTGCCCTATCCTGCCGACGCCGGTTGGCCTGACCGACGCCGGTGTCTCTGGCACTCCAACAACACTTTTGCACCCTCCTCCGTGTCTGCACCCTCCTCTATGTCTGCATCAGTGAAGCTTTTAGCTCCACAACCTAACACAAATTTCTCAAAATATCCTACTTGTAAATAAGAAAAGGTTGCAAGCAATTTGATTACAACCCAAGGTATAAAAAGGAAAGTCATATTTTATATTTATTACTTCTTAGTACGTCATTGCATGAAGTTTGTTATCACAAGGAACATGTTACAAATGGTGATAAGATGAAGAACATGTTGAGTATCAAGGGGCCCATGTATCCTTTCATATAAGTTTCAAATGGTGTGTGCATAAAAGAGTGAGGTTCAAGTGATCATTTGAGTTATAAGGACGATCACTCCTTGGAACCAAGTCCTACACTTGAAGACAAGGCTATGGAGAAAGTCACCTTTAATGGGGTAGCAAGATACTAGATGTGGGAAGGTGGTAAGAACAATATATTTTATGTGGTTGTTGTTCAAGGTCCAATGACTCAACATAACATGGTTTTGTTGGAGTCAAGCCACATACAGACTTGCCACCCTTATATGTGTGAAGGAGAAGTCAAGGAAGATGAGTCTACAAAATGGATTCACCATTCTAGATTGTATACCTACTGTTATTCATGTTTCCAGCTTGCCCAAAATTTTATTGGCAACCATACCAATGGTTTCGAGCATAAAGTTCAGTGATTTTTAGTTTGTCACTACTGTTGAAGTATTTTCAATCACATGGTGGAATAATTTATAGCCTACTGTCAAGGTTGAGGCATGTATAACTGGTGCAAATCAGTTTCTAACCACTATAAGTCTGATTCTAAGAAAGAATATGCAATGCTACAACCATGCTTGAGGAAGCATGAATGGACCTTTGAAAGTCCATCATATGAAGGGAAGATATGAAGAAAATGTAAGTAATGGAAGAAAGTTGGGCAACATGTCTATGAGGCATGATGAAGTGGTAGGAGTGATATTGGAACTCTTGATTTCCCTAATGTGTTTGTTCTATGTGCAAGTCTAGAAATGGAGAAGATAGAAAATAAAAGGCATGAGTGTGGCTCAATCCAGCATGCTCATAGGTATGAGAAGCAAAGTGAAGAAGTGAAACAAGATTATGGTATGGCAATGATGGTTGAAGAAATAGTTGATAAAGATATGACAACACTAAAGAATAGTCTTCCAGCCATCATGGAGACAAGAAAGGGTGGGAAAGTGATTGTACAAGGATGTTCCCAAAAGGACATGCATGATGAAGTCCAATTGTAACAGCTGGAGGTGGAAGAGAAGACTCTCACAAGAGAAATGAAAGAGATTGACAAGAAGAAGACCTTTTCTATGGGACAATGGTGGATGGAGAAGTATATGCATCAAATCCCCATCTTGAAAAGTGCATAAAGATAGAAACAATAGAAAGATAAAGTTCATGAATTATATAGGAAGGTGGATCCAAGGAGCACTTGGACAAGTATATATGAAGAATGTCACTCAAGCAACATGGAAATGAAGATTGTGGACATATTTCTACCAAAAAGATTGAAAGATGTGAGTTATGTTGCACATGTGGGACCAACCTATATAAGTATTGATGAATAGACTCTTATGAATCAAGGTATGCACAGTTCTCAGATGGATAAGAAAAGTGCAAGGTTATTTGCATGTGGCATGGGTGAGGGAAAAAAAGAAAAGTGTAGTCAACCTAGAAGGGAGGTAGAGAGTATGAAGGAGAAAGAAGATAAGGATGAGATAGAGTGGTTGAGTTTGTTGTCAACTCAAGCTAATGATGAAGAGTATAAAGTTGTAGTTGGTGCTGATGGAATGGAGGAGATGTTTCTCCAAGCATTAGAAACACATGGTGAGAAATATGGAAATGATGATAAGATGATATCAACATATGATAGCAAAAGCATACCCATGACAGCTATGGGCCTAATTTCCAACACTAATGCTACTGCAATTGATATTATCAACTATTGCATCATTATCAGCTATTGCATCATTATATGGGCACTCACACAAGTGTTTTTATAGGGGTTTCTAGTCATATGAAAGAGTGTTTTATAGTTGGTGATGACTAGTAGAGAGCTTTCGGTCCTTGTATGGCTACCTACTACTTCTACATCAATCACATTACTAAATGTTGGATGGGTTTATCATACTTATAGATGTTACATCATTTTTATATTTATGGTCTTAATATTTTCATTCATGAACTACTGTACATTTATGCAATTTGAGAGGGTTTCCTTGCATGGTAATGTTAGTGAAGGGGTGCTATTATGGAAGACAATCATCCCAACCATCCTAGTGATGATTTGGATGGAATTCTAAGTGATTTGTGGTTGTTGTAACTTGCCCGTAGCCAATCCATAGTTCGATTTTCACCATATATTGGGAGGAGTTCACCAAATCATGGAAGGATCCATTGGGACTCAAAGATTTGGTATTCTAGATCCTTCATTGCATGGGAGAGGCCAAGTGGGACAACAACTACACCATGGGGAGAACATATGACATCTTTCGGTCTTATGGGGGTTTTTGGGTGCCTTTAGGTATCAACAAATTTTGGAGGATCATCTTGAGGATGAATTGCATTTAGTATCCACTGGGGATATATCACACTATGTTCTTTGGCAGGAGCTATCTCATTTGATAGGTACATGGTCCAAACTCTACATGCACTACAACATGACTCATCGCTTTGGCATAATGATAATTGAGTATAGGAGGTTGCAATTACTTTAGGGCAAGCAATTTTGGGAAGGGCAGACTGCCATTTTTAGATTAAAATAATTAATAATATTATTTAAATTAGCCCTGATCATTTCTAATTTTTTGGGCAACTTAATAATAATAATATTATTAAAATAATAAGTATTCTTAGATATTTAAAGTAAAATTAATGATATGACTAAGTTAGCCAAAAGTAACTTATTGTTGACAACTTATGTTTCATTATTAAAATAAAGTAAGTTTGAAGTTGGAGTGGGAAACAATATAAAAAAAGATGGAGGGGATCATTTGGGGGATTTATCTATCATCTTTTAATTAATTCATTCGATGCTAAGCACATTTACTCGCACAATCAACTCTTAGAGATGGAAACCCTTATTTGTTTCAAGTATTCAAGGGCGAAAACCCTCAATACTCAAATGACGATCTTATTCATAGATCAGTTGGACAACCCTAAGAGGTGGCCAAATCAGTTGGACAACTCTGGGAAGTGACAAATCAGTGTTAACAACGTTAAGAGTTGGACAAATTAGTTTGAGAGCCTTAGGAGGTTAGGTGCAATAATAGGGCAACCTTGGAGAGTCAAACACAACACTTTCAAGTCTCTAGAAAGATGATGACTTACCTAAAGGGTTTGACTCTCAATTTGGTTTGTACTTGATAGATGAAAAATTCAATTTCTCTCTTCATTGATTCAGTAATATTTATTATAATGTTTGACTCTATATCACAATATATAACATAAATATATTAACAATATATTCAAAACTCTACATTCTAATCCAAAAAAATGAAGACAAATGGTGATAAATATAAAATCATTAATGAGATGATATGAACTCGAACCATAAAGTAAAAAAAAAATGACTCTCATTAAAATAATAATTGATATAGGTAGTATTGACAACTATTCACGGTTCATAACCTTTCACTTCTGCCGGCTTCCGGTGCAGCGTGGGGGACAATTGCTGGTTAATAATTTTTTTTTGGAATGTCAAAAATCATTCAGGGTTTTAAAATACTACCGATCAGCTACTCTTGACGCTGAAAATCACCCAAAATTATGAGCCACACATCACTGTTTGGGCCAAAACTTCTCTTCCAATTTAGAAAAATACGCATATCTGCAGAGGAAGGGCTCCTGGAACAGATTCAGAAAAAAAATCAAAAAATCCTGCAATTTAAAAAAAAAAGGCAAAACCGTCCACCAAAAAGCAAGAGAAATTAGGTTTTATCAAAAAGAATTATGAGAGGGTATCTTTATTGGATTGGAATGGTGATTATGAGGCAGTCTGGGACATTCTTAACGCAGAAGATCCCACTGAAAATGAGAATCTCAGCCCCTGGTCAAAGGGTTTTAGAAAAATGTGGACACTATTTCACGAAACAGGCGCATTTAAGTACCCAGTAACGCAAAACATCATTTGGTTTCTCCACGAAAACAAAGCAGAGCCGCTAAATATAGCTGGTAAAACTTCAACCCTAACTAAATTAGCCAGATTATTTGGCAGAATGCAGAAACGCGGAGGCCATGCAGAAACAGCGGCACGAAATACTTTTCTCTTCACGTTATCTGCGAGGCAGGCGAACCAAGTCAGGCCGATTCCCTTGTGAGGCATTTGAGATGTAAGATTTAAGTTAAATAAGACAAGTTGTCTGATTATTTTTAATGGGTTGTGTAAAACAAGGAGAATAAAGAGGGCTCACGAAGTGTTTAATAAAATGGCTGGCCGAAAGTGTGTGGATGTTGTGTTGTTTAATAAGCTTTTGGATGCAATGTGTAGGGAAAATGAATTTGATATGGCAAACGAACTAAGGGTAAAATTGGCCAGGAATGGGTGTTATCCAAATGTTGTTACTTATAATGTTTTGATTCATTGGTTTTGTGAGGCCAATATGGTTGAAATGGCTGTACAGGCCTATAAGGTAATGCTAGAGCAGGGTTTGGTTGTGCCAAATAAAGCAACATATGAAACCCTTATTAAAACGCTCTGTGAAGTGGGCAATGCGGAGCTTGCATGCCAAGTGTTTGATAAAATGTGTAGTGCAGGGTTTAGCCCATGTGTTGAGATATACAATTGGTTTATCAGGTATTACTGTAAAGAGAGGGACATAGAAACTGCATTGGGACTTCTGGGTGAGATGAAAGAAAGGGGGTTGCTGTTGTATAGAGAAGCTTATGAGCTATTGATCAGTAGTCTGTGTATGCAGGACAGATTGGATGAGGCACTTGTGTTGTGGAAAGAGATGAGAGCAGAAAGATTGATGAGTGGACCTGATTTGTATGAGTTTATGATTTGGGCTTTTTGTTACCGCGGAGAGTTGGGAAATGCATTTGGCTTGTGGCATGATATGATATGCCAGAGGTGGGTGCCTCAGTGCCACACATGGGATATGTTTTGTATGAAATGTGTGAAGGTAGGTGAAGTGAAGAGAGTCAACCGGTTAAAGGATTTGATGATAAAGATCGGGATTGATTTTGACATTGCTTGATACAAATGGTCTGTAAGCTATACGCTTTTCCTTGTTGTAGGATGCTTGTTGGTCTGTTGGTGTATATTTTGCTTCAGTACATTGTGCTAGCAAGTCCAGATCTAATGCAGGCATCTGAGGGATTGTTCTTTGTTTGCTGGACAGAGCTCCTCCACCTGTTAATACATGTGATGATATGAGATGTTACTTTGGTTTGGGGTAACATCATGCCTTCATCTGGATGATTATCCACCTCTTAGAATTGAGTGGGCAGCCTTGGCAGAGTGCATCAAATTTATGGAGGAGCAGCCTTCGCAGAGTGCACCGCATTTATGGAAGACCAGCCTTTGCAGAGTGAACCACATACATGGAGGATCAAATCCAGCTAGCTGTTCTGGAGTGTTAATGCTGGTTGAATCTGAATTAATCTGGAGGTAATGTAAACAAGTTGGTAGTTGGTCCTTTCTTTCCAAAATTTTCAAATTGCCTTCTGTAACCAATATTTTTTTGTAACTACTTTCATAACCAAGAAATTTTATCATAGAAGATTTCAGGTTTTATTATATCATGCTGTCAAACAAGTAAAGCAGTTTTTGCTGGTTTGTCTTGTGTTTATCAATGCCTTCCTGATTTGGTATTTTGACTGATATAAAGAACTTTTAATATGTTATTCTTTTGGAAATTTGTTTGTTAGAGTTGTTTTGGATCACGCATTTGATTTTGTTGACATACATTGCCAAGTATTGTGTGTTCGAGAGTACTGTAAGGAGTACCGACCCTCATATCTTTGGCACATGGTATGGCTCATACACTGCAAAATGAAATCAAAGATTTTGGTAACATTAGACAATGAAAATGGGGACTTGTGGGATTTTTTGGTATCCATTGAGATTTTGAAAGAAGGATCTTTTTAAAAATACTTAATGCCTATTGTTTTAACAAAAGCAGCATTACGCAAGCTGTGCTCAATGCAAAGACGCATCCCACAAGTTGTGCACATACCACAAGCTATACACAGTACATAAAACTCACAGCTCACAACGCATGTGGGAGTCTTCTTTTAGGCACCCACCGACTACTATTGACCTTTAGTTGCCTATCCAAATCTGTCTGGATGCTTAAAAATGTTAAAAAACAGTGCAAAGCAGACTGTTGTCTCGAAAGATGGAAAACTCTTTATACACACCCTATATATATGTTTCCTTGGATTGTTAAAGTGTCTTTGTTACGATATCTTAAGATTCTGCATTGTTTCAATCGGAGAAGTAATGCTAAAAGTGATTGATGGCATGGGCCTGTAAATCTGCAAGAATCCTTGTCTTTTGAGGATAGAGAACCTGAAAAACATCAGTGGTACGGCAATACACACATAAGCCATCTATTCATGGCCTTGTAGGGCAAGTGCAGGCCGTTGGCAGGGTGCTGTAGGAAGCTGTCCCATTGCCCTTCGAAACCTTATACGAAGTTGCTTGCAGTGCATTCACAGGGCATTCGTCATATTTCAATTATTTTATATTATTCAAACTTCCTCCAAATTTATAACATTATCACATTTTATTCATTTTTAAATTTTTTTTCAAACCTCCTAAATTTTCTCTACAATTATAATATTATTACATTTTAAAATCTAGGGGAGCATTGCTTTATAATCTCAATCGTGCCAATTACGGTTTCAGGAAAAATTATAGGGGAAGTAGCGCCACCCACGAGACCCCACTTAAGAAATTATTAAGCTTCATGTCTACCGGCTTCCGTTGCAGTGTGGGCGACAATTGCTAGTATTATTATATTTTAACATCCAGGGGACCATTGCTATATAATCTCAACCATGCCGATTACGGCTTCAAGGAAAATCGTAGGGGAGGCAGCGCCACCCGCCAGACCCCGCTTAAGAATTTATCAAGCTTCACGTCTACTGGCTTGCAGTGTGGGCGATGACGGTGGGTTAATTTTTTTTTTTGGGAATGACAAAGACCCAGGGTTCAGGGTTTTAAAATACTACTGATTAGGTACTCTTGACGTTGAAAATCAACGAAAGCTATGAGCCACACATCACGGTTTGGGGCAAATCTTCTATTCCAATTTAGGAAAATACGCATATCTGCAGAGGAAAGCTTCTTGGAACAGATTCAGAAAAAAATATCAAAAAATCCTGCAATTCTTAAAAAACAGGCAAAACCGTCCACAAAAAAGCAAGAGAAATTAGGATTTATCAAAAAGAACTATGAGAGGGTATCTTTATTGGATTGGAATGGCGATTATGAGGCAGTCTGGGACATTCCTAATGCAGAACATCCCAATGAAAATGAAAATCTCAGCCCTTGGTCAAAGGGTTTTAGAAAAATGTGGACAGTATTTCATGAAACAGGTGCATTTAAGTACCCAGTAACGCAAAACATCATTTGGTTTCTTCACGAAAACAAAGCAGAGCCACTAAATATAGCTGTTAAAACTTCAACCCTAACTAAATTAGCCAGATTATTTGGCAGAATGCAGAAACGCGGAGGCCGTGCAGGAACGGCAGCACTAAATACTTTTCTTCATGTTATCTGCGAGGCAGGCGAACCAGGTCAGTACGATTCCCTTTTGAGGCATTTGAGATGTAAGATTAAATTAAATAAGACAAGTTATCTGATTATTTTTAATGGGATGTGTCAAACAAGGAGAATAAAGAGGGCTCTCAAAGTGTTTAATAAAATGGCTGGCTGAAAGTGTGTGGATGTTGTGTTGTTTAATAAGCTTTTGGATGCAATGTGTAGGGAAAATGAATTTGATATGGCAAACGAACTAATGGAAAAATTGGCCAGGAATGGGTGTTATCCAAATGTTGTTACTTATAATGTTTTGATCTATTGGTTTTGTGAGGCCAAAATGGTTGAAATGGCTGTACAGGCCTATAAGGTGATGCTAGAGCAGGGTTTGTTGTGCCAAATAAAGCAACATATGAAACCCTTATTAAAACGCTTTGTGAAGTGGGCAATGCGGAGCTTGCATGCCAAGTGTTTGATAAAATGTGTAGTGCAGGGTTTAGCCCATGTGTTGAGGGATATAATTGGTTTATCTGGTACTACTTTAAAGAGAGGGACATAGAAACTTCATTGGGACTTCTGGGTGAGATGAAAGAAAAGGGGTTGCTGTTGTATAGAGAAGCTTATGAGCTATTTATTGATCAGAGGTCTGTGTATGCAGGACAGATTGGATGAAGCACTTGTGTTGTGGAAAGAGATGAGAGCAGAAAGATTGATGATTGGACCTGATTTGTATGAGTTTATGATTTGGGCTTTTTGTTGCCGCGGAGAGTTGGGAAATGCACTTGGCTTGTTGCATGATATGATATGCCAGAGGTGGGTGCCTCAGTGCCACACATGGGATATGTTTTGTATGAAATGTGTGAAGGTAGGTGAAGTGAAGAGAGTCAACCGGTTAAAGGATTTGATGATAAAGATCAGGATTGATTTTGACATTGCTTGATACAAATGGTCTGTAAGCTATATGCTTTTCCTTGGTGTACGATGCTGGTTGGTCTGTTGGTGTATATTTTGCTTCAGTACATTGTGCTAGCAAGTCCAGATCTAATGCAGGCATCTGAGGGATTGTTCTTTGTTTGCTGGACAGAGCTCCTCCACCTGTTAATACATGTGATGATATGAGATGTTACTTTGGTTTGGGGTAACATCATACCTTCATCTGGATGATTATCCGCCTCTTAGAATTGATTGGGCAGCCTTGGCAGCGTGCATCAAATTTATGGAGGAGCAGCCTTCGCAGAGTGCACCGCATTTATGGAAGACCAGGCTTTGCAGAGTGAACCACATATATGGAGGATCAAATCCAGCTGGCTGTTCTGGAGTGTTAATGCTGGTTGAATCTGAATTAATCTGGAGGTAATGTAGACAAGTTGGTAGTTGGTCCTTTCTTTCCAAAATTTTCAAATTGCCTTCTGTAATCAATATTTTTTTGTAACTACTTTCATAACCAAAAAATGCTTATCATAGAAGATTTCAGGTTTTATTATATCATGCAGTCAAACAAGTAAATCAGTTTTTCCTGGTTTGTCTTGTGTTTATCAATGCCTTCTTGATTTGGTATTTTGACTGACATAAAGAACTTTTAATATGTTATTCTTTTGGAAATTTGTTTGTTAGAGTTGTTTTGAATCACACATTTGATTTTGTTGACATACATTGCCAAGTATCGTGTGTTCGAGAGTACTGTAAGGACTACCGACCCTCATATATTTGGCACATGGTATGGCTCATACACTGCAAAATGAAATCAAAGATTTTGGTAACATTAGAAAATGAAAATGGGGACTTGTGGGATTCTTTGGTATCCATTGAGATTTTGAAAGAAGGATCTGTTGTCTCCAAATCTTGCACCCTAGAAGAGGGCTGTTCAGGCCTCCTCCAGATTTGGGCAATGTTGGGACATTTCCAGGCCTGTGGGTGTGCCTATAAGTGGAAATGAACCTCTAGGTTGAAAGGGCTAGCTCCCTGTATTAGCTTTTGTCCAATAAAATCTGCTGAACCAGCTTGTTTGGATGAAAAGGGTCAGAAATTTGCATAAATGAAAAGCCTAATCTAAAATGGTGATACACCAAAAGTTATTATCCGCATGTATGCCCTATACTTTTGCACAATGCAGCAGAATGCAAGCCTATTCTTCAAGCTCTAGAAGATTCTAACATAAATATTTCAATGTAGAGACAAAATGAATGAGATCACACAAGGTAAGTAACTGGAAAAACAACCTGTATGGTCCAGAAAAGGGTTACACATATGCTAAATCTCATACAGCTAGAATGCACTCTATCTGATCTGTTGGATCAACTCTTTGCTCAAAAGCATGAAGGACAGGGAACAAAAGGATAAAACATCACTTGTTGTCACTCTGTGTCTCTTGCATGCCTAGGCAAATGTCCGGAACTTAGAAAGAAAACAGTCTTATGCTTCTTTGCTCAAAGGCAAGAAAATGGCAAAACATTCCAGTAGGGCTTCGCCGTACTATATGTGGATGAAATAACAATAGCCCAAGGGTCTTATTTATAGCAAAGAGAGAGAGAGAAGGGAGGTCCCTTGCGCCAAAGAGAGGAATCAAATCTGTTGGAAGTCATTGTCCTCAGCTGCAACTTTTTGCCAATGATGCTTATTAGGGCACTCTGATTGATCCGTGTCACTTTTTTGAATGCCATGGGCTTGCCCCTCTGAAGATGCTTCCCAACCGCTTCTTGGCTTGTCGATTTGTGCAATGGTGTGGAAAAGGTCGCTTTCATTCAGTTTGGCTTTGTCCTTTCCTTTTGATTGGTCCTCAAGGAATGACTCGGATCATGGTTCTGTGCCGTTGATCAGCGATTTGATCAAGCTCATAAGCTAAGCAGTTCCAAAAATCCGATTTGCTTCTGTCTAGACCCTGTCGGGTTTTCTGAATGACTTCACTTATAAAACTCATAAGTCAAGCACTTGCTTAAACCCGATTTGCATCTGCAGACCCATTCGGGTTTTCTTGCCTATTTTACTTATAAAACCTTATAAGCAAAGCACCTTGGGATACCCAGTTTTCACTGCCAAGACCCTTTCGGGTTTTCCAAGCTCTTCTACTTATAAAATTCATAAGTCAAGCATGTTGGGAAACCCAATTTGTATTGACCCCAACGGCTAGTTGTCCACCTTAAATTTGACATCCTGTGGCACGTCATGCATCGACCCAACGACTAGTTGCTTGCTTTAAATTTGACGTCCTGCGGCATGTCATGGGCAATTTAGTCAAGTTTATTGCTTGGGCAATGGCTTGACAATTTTCCCGAAGTAATTCCTTTGGACAAAAGTCCGAAGGAATTCCTTCGGGAATTTTGCTTCCGGGCTTTGGCTAAGCCAAAGGTCCCTTTGGGAACTTTTCCCGAAGGACACTTGGAGGAAAGTGTCATTCGGAAAAGTTCCGAAGGACACCTGGGGGGGAACAAAAGCCCCTTTGGAAAATTCCGAAGGGCATTTCCAACGGAAATGGCCCTTTGAAACTTTTTTGAAGGACACCCTTTGGGAAAAAGGCCCTTCGGAAAAAATTCCGAAGGGTATCTTGGAAGAAAGTGGAAATGCCCTTCGGAACTTTTTTGAAGGACACCCTTTGGGAAAAAGGCCCTTCGGAAAAAATTCCGAAGGGTATCTTGGAAGAAAGTGTCCTTCGGAAACGTTTTGAAGGACACTTGGGCCAAAAGTGACCCTTCGGGAAAATTCCCAAAGGGCACTTGGACAAAAAAAGGTCCTTTCAAAAAAATTCCGAAGGGGCATTCGGAAAAGGGCCAAGGCAAAAGTGCCCTTCGGAAAAGTTCCGAAGGGACACTTGGGCAAAAAGTGCCCTTCGGAACTTTTCCGAAGGGACACTTTGACAAAATCAGAACTTTTCCGAAGGGACACTTAGACAAAAAGTGCCCTTCGGAACTTTTCCAAAGGGACACTTAAAAGAAAAAGTGCCATTTGGAATTTTTCCAAAGGGTCACTTGGACAAAAGAAGTGCCATTTGGAAAAATTCTGAAGGGACACTTGGGGGAAAAACAAGGTAAGTGAAGTGCCTTCGGAAAATTCCAAAGGGCACTTCGAAGGGAAGTGGCTCTTCAGAGCTTTTCTGAAGGGCACTTTGGGGCTAAGGCAATCTAAAGGGCACTCTGGGGCTAAGGCAAAAAGGGGGCTAAGGCAAAACAAAGCCAAGGGGAAAAACAACGAAGGGAAAGCAGAACAAGGAAAGACCAAAACAGCAAAGGCCCAAACACAGAAAACAAGCAAGGAAGAATGAAAACCAGATGAAGAGGAAACACAAACTGGCTATGCAGAAAAAGGGGCAACAGGATCTTCTTTAAAATACTTAATGCCTGTTGTTTTAACAAAAGCAGCATTGTGCAAGCTGTGCTCAATGCAAAGACACATCCCACAATCTATACACAGTACATATAACTCACAGCTCACAATGCATGTGGGAGTCTTCTTTTAGGCACCCACCGACTACTATTGACCTTTAGTTGCCTATCCAAATCTGTCTGGATTCTTAAAAATGTTAAAAAACAGTGCAAATCAGACTGTTGTCTTGAAAGATGGAAGCTCTTTATACACACCTCTATATATGTTTCCTTGGATTGTTAACATGTCTTTGTTACGATATCTTAAGATTTTGCATTGTTTCAATTGGAGAAGTAATGCTAAAAGTGATTGATGGCATGGGCCTGTAAATCTGCAAGAATCCTTGTCTTTTGAGGATAGAGAACCTGAAAAACATCAGTGGTAGGGCGATACACACAGAAGCCATCTATTCATGGCCTTGTAGGGCAAGTGCAGGCTGTTGGCAGGGTGCTGTAGGAAGCTGTCCCATTGCCCTTCGAAACCTTATATGAAGTTGCTCGGAGTGCATTCATAGGGCATTCGTCATATTTCAATTATTTTATATTATTCAAACTTTCTCCAAAATTATAACATTATCACATTTTATTCATTATTAATTTTTTTTTCAAACCTCCTAAATTTTCTATACAATTATAATATTATTACATTTTAAAATCTAGGGGAGCATTGCTTTATAATCTCAATTGTGCCAATTACGGTTTCAGGGAAAATTATAGGGGAAGTAGCGCCACCCACGAGACCGCACTTAAGAAATTAATAAGCTTCATGTCCACCGGCTTCCGTTGCAGCGTGGGCGACAACTGCAGGTTAATTATTAGTTTTTGAATGACAAAACCCAGGGTTCAGTGTTTTGAAATAGTATTGATCAGGTACTCTTGACGTTGAAAACCAATGAAAGCTATGAGCCACACATCACAGTTTGGTGCAAATCTTCTATTTCAATTTAGGAAAATACACATTTGCGGAGGAAAGCCTCATGGAACAGATAAAAATTATCAAAAAATCCTGCAACTCTTAAAAAACAGGCAAAACCGTCAACCAAATAGCAAGAGAAATTAGGATTTGTCAAAAGTAAATACAAGAGGGTGTCTTTATTGGATTGGAATGGTGATTATGAGTTAGTCTGGGACATTCCTACAGCAGAAAATCCCACAGAAAATGAAAATCTCAGTCCCTGGTCAAAGGGCTTTATAAAAACGTGGACAGTATTTCATGAAACAGGCGCATTTAAGTTGCCGGTAACGCAAAACATCATTTGGTTTCTCCACGAAAACAAAACAAAGCCGCTAAATATAGGGGGTAAAACTTAAACCCTAACTAAATTTGCCAGATTATTTGGCAGAATGCAGAAACGTGGTGGCCATGCAGAAACAGTGGCACTAAATACTTTTCTCCAGGTTATCTGCGAGGCAGGAGAACCAGGTCAGGCTGATTCCCTTTTGAGGCATTTGAGATGTAAAATTAAACCAAAAGACAAGTTATCTGATTATTTTTAGTGGGTTGTGTAAAACAAGGAGATTAAAGAAGGCTTTCGAAGTGGTTAATAAAATGGCTGGCTGAAAGTGTGTGGATGTTGTGTTGTTCAACAAGCTTTTGGATGCAATGTGTAGGAAAAATGAATGTGATATGGCAAATGAACTAATGGAAAAAATGGCCAGGAATGGGTGTTATCCAAATGTTGTTACATATAATGTTCTGATGCATTGGTTTTGTGAGGCCAAAATGGTTGAAATGGCTGTACTGGTCTATAAGGTGATGCTAGAGCAGGGTTTGGTTGTGCCAAATAAAGCAACATATGAAACCTTTATTAAAATGCTCTGTGAAGTGGGCAATGTGGAGCTTGCATGCCAAGTGTTTGACAAAATGTGTAGTGCAGGGTTTAGCCCATGTGTTGAAACTTGAGGTATATAATTGGTTTATCAGGTACTACTGTAAAGAAAGGGACATAGAAACTGCATTGGGACTTCTGGGTGAGATGAAAGAAAGGGAATTGCTGTTGTATAGAGAAGCTTATGAGTTACTGATCAGGAGTCTGTGTATGCAGGACAGATTAGATGAGGCACTTGTGGAAAGAGACGAGAGTAGAAAGATGGAAGACTGGATCTGATTTGTATGAGTTTATGATTCGTGCTTTTTGTTGCTGTGGAGTGTTGGGAAATGCATTTGGCTTGTTGCATGATATGATAGGCCAGAGGTGGGTGCCTCAGTGCCACACGTGGGATATGTTTTGTGTGAAATATGTGAAGGTGGGTGAAATGATGAGAGTCAACTGGTTGAAGGGTTTGATGATAAAGACCGGATTGATTTTGAGATTGCTTGAGACAGATGACCTGTAAGTTATATGCTTTTCCTTGGTGTAGGATGCTGGTTGGTCGGTTGGTGTATATTTGGCTTCAGCACATTGTGTTTGCAAGTCCAGATCTAATGCAGGCATCTGAGGGATTGTTCTTGGTTTTTCTGGACAGAGGTCCCCCACCTATTAATACATGTAATGATATGAGATGTTACTATGGTTTGGGGTAACATCATACGTTCATCTGGATGGTGACCTACCTCATAGAATTGATTGAGCAGCCTTGGCAGGGTGCACCACATTTGTGGAGCAGCCGCCTTGGCAGAGTGCACCACATTTATGGAGGATCAAATCCAGCTCGCTGTTGTGGAGTGTCAATGCTGGTTCAATCTGAATTAATCTGGAGGTAATGTAAAATTAGTTAGTAGTTTTTCCTTTTTTTTACAAAATTTTCAAATTGCCATCTGTAATCAATATTTTTTTTTAACTACTTTCATAATCAATTTTTTTATCATAGTAGAGTTCAGGTTTTATTATAACATGCTGTCAAACAAGTAAAGCAGCTTTTGCTGGTTTCTCTTTTGTTTATAAATGCCTTCTTGATTTGGTATTTTGGCTGATATAAAGAACTTTTATTATGTTATTCTTTTGGAAATTTGTTTGTTAAGAGTTGTTTTGCATCACGTATTTCATTTTGTTGACATACATATTGTCAAGTATCATGTGTTTGAGAGGACAGTATGGAGAACTGACCCTTATATTTTTGGCACATGGTACGGCTTGTACACTGCAAAATGAAATCAAAGATTTTGATAACATTAGAAAATAAAAATGCGGACTCGTGGGAAGTTTCGGGATATATTGAGATTGTGAGAGAAGGATCTTCTTTAAAATACTTAATGCCTGTTGTTTTAACAAAAGCAGTATTGCGCAAGCTGTGCTCAATGCAAAGACACATCCCACAAGCTGTGCACAATGCAAAGACACATCCCACAAACTATACACAGTACTTAAAACTCACAGCTCACAATGCACATGGATGTCTTCTTTCAGGTACCCACCGACTACTATTGACCTTTAGATGCCTATCCAAATCTGTCTGGATGCTTCAAAATGTTGAGAAAACAGTGCAAAGCAGACTGTTGTCTCGAAAGATGGAAAACTCTTTATACGCACCTATCGATGTTTTTTTGGATTTTTAATGTGTCTTTGTTACGATTTCTGAAGATTTTTCATGGTTTCAATCTGAGAAGTAATGCTAAAAGTGAATGAAAATGAGGTGAAAATATCCCAGCTTTTTATTAAAAAGGCTAGTGTAGGAGCTAGGGAGCATTACAAGCTGTATATTAGGCTCTGAATAGAGAACTCAGGATATTATTGCAAAATGTTATTAAAGTTTAAATAGTAATAGTGTACATCCCACATGCAAATAGCATCCTGTATGCTTATGAAAAGGCGTGTAAGCTGGGCTGAGCCCTTATATTAGGGCATGTTTTAGAATATGTCTTGTTGAATGATTTGTTGCAGGTAGTTTGTTGGCTACTTTTGGAGTCTTTTAGTCTTGAGATTGGCATCCATACCTTCTTATGGAAGCGTGTCTTCTTTATGTCCTGTTTTGAATTTTGTTCTCTATAACAATGGAATTAAGATCTGCTCGAGGGTTTTTCCTGATAGTTCAATATTTTTCTTGCTTTCTAGAATAGTCTAGATATTATCAGAATTTCATAGTTTGGCCTTTAAAAAATCAGATTTGCCTTTTTTAGTTCATTTTAGGTATTGTTTTAGCCATAGGGTTTGAGTTAATCTAACAGTCTTTTCAGATTTGGATAATAAAAATCTTAAGAGACACATGGTATCAGGTATGGGTTAGGCGGCACTAACCTTTTGTTGGCCTTTATTTGTTCAGGTAAGCACACTTTTGCAATATTGACAATTTTTACTGTTCATGTTAGAAAAGAGCCTAGATGCTCTGATATCTCGATATCACTGTTATGAACCAAAATGCTGAAAACAAAACTCTGAATTTATAATTCAAAATAAAAAGCATTAAACTCTGTTTTTGTACTACCAATAGAGAAAGCAGCCAGATCATTTCCAATTGTTAAGACAAATCATGTATTAAGTGCTTGACCAACAAAAGCATAGAATTTTGCATAAAGAAAAGATTGCCTATTAGTTCTTATGGACTATGAAGAGGTTTTTTATTTTTAGACACGCTTCTAAAGATAGGCTTCCTATAAAAAAGTTCTATCCTCACTTTATCCTCTTAAAGCATTCTCTAGTCTTGTTTGCCTTTATTTGTTTTATTTTTTAAAATCTATCGTTAGCCTTTCGAAGACTTTATTTGTTTTATTATACTTTTCTAGTATAGAGTCAATAGACGTATGCTTTATGTTCTTATTTTTACAAAATAATATTGTGCTTTATTCTTATTCTATCCTCCTAGATTAAGCTTATTATTTGTTCACATTTAACATCAAGAATCCTCCTAGGGGAAGGTATGGGCTCATTAGAAATACCTCCCTCCTGAATTGCTTTGCTCAGTGTTGAACTATTATTGGGCCTTTCACAACTTGTTGAAGCTTCTTCAAATATTGCTGGTATTGCCTATTAGATCAAATGGCCAAAGACATTGATCCAGTAGATTCATTAGGAAAGTGTTGATAGGATTGTAGCTTGTACAGATCTAGGAGAGCTTTCAAGAATCTTCATCCATGCTCAGGACAGATATTCCAACTCTCAACTCTCAGGAAAGAGGATACTACTATATTATCACCTGCTGAAATAATGGATCCCAACATTTCCTCAATTGTCTAACTTGTAACCAATAGCTGCAAAGTTTGATGTGTTTTAACAAATAATATTTATGGAGGACAATGCAGAGCTCCAACCCGTTACACTTCAGTAAATAAGGCTACTGCATCTTGTTCCCCCCTTGGGATGTTTCATCAACAAGTTTTCTTGGAATCCTAGACCTTCCTGTTCAACTTCAATGCAAATCTTGGGTAGAGGCTCAAAGCATGGAAGTGCTGCAAATGTGGTTGAAAAGTTTTTGAACAGTGGAGCCATGATTTACAGTCTAAATACAGCAGCTACATCTTATTCTACGATTTGAAGCATATATGGTTCGAGAGTAGGGGCATCAATGGCCTTGTTTTGGAGGTTGCTCATTTCCTTTTCCCCTTTCTTTGTTGGAGTCTCTTCTCCAAGGCATTCTCCAACAACAGCTGGGAGATGATAATGACCACAAAAATTGAGTAAACTTCTAACCATATATTCATTGGTAGACTCATAATCTTGTACAAAACTATGTTTCAAGCTATGTTCCATCCTTGCTTATGGCATTGACAGCAAATTATTCAAGTTACAATAGTCGCCTCCTCTGTTAATTTTTATAAATTTTAACAAGATCTGAAAAAGAGGGGTCTTCAGGGGATACTCTTATTATAAGTTTTCCATAATTTCGGATTTTGATCATTGAGGGCTATTTGGATCTCTACTTCCCTAAAAATGTTTTCCATTCCTAGGGCTTTTCCCACAGGGCAAATAAATGGCTCCGATACCACTGGACTGATCCTAAATTATTTGATGCTTTTGAAACGAGACTGTTTGTTCTAATACCGTTGTTATGAATCAAAATCTAAAAAATGAAAACAGAATTTTGGATTTTAAAACCACAATAAAAAACAACATAGCTCTGTTTATCAATATAATATAGCTATGTTTTTGGTTGATGTAGGATTATAAGTGAACCTGGATGGAGTTAAAAAAAAAGCACTTTGCATTTTGCATGAGTATTTGCATGCAGTTTCTTTGTACTGTTTTGCACCGTCTTGTGCCTGCGCATTTGTTGTTTGTTCTTTTGTGCAGCTTTGATGGTGCCCGCAGTTTTGGTTCCTGTTTGTAGTTGCTTGCAAAGCTTTGTAAAAGCACGTTTTGAAGGTCCTTGTTTGGTTCAGCGCAGCAGTGCAAATATGAGAATTGTTGTGCAAGAAGTCTGCTGTGTATTGTTTGGTTGCAAAGTATTGTTTCTTGATCGGCACGTTTCGACCTGTGCACAATTGATCTTGCGCATAGTTTGATATGGGTGCATTTGTTCTTGTGATGTGTTATGGGTAAAGAGTTGTCGTAGTTCCTAACCATTTGGATTTGATTCCATGATTTGTGGAAGGTTGTTATGGATTCATTTAATATCACTTTGTGATGTAGTATGCCGCAATGCATTATGTTGTAATGTGCTATGGTGCCTTGGGATTGTATTGCGTATTTAATGTTTGTGGTGCATAGTGATGTGTTACAAATATTTATTGTTTGTAGTGGCTTGTTGAGAGTAATATTGTAAGTAGGTGAGCATTGTGTCTAAATAAACATGCCTCTACACTTGAGTAGGTAGTCAATGAGCTTAAGGATATAAATCACAGTGACTATTATGAGAGATAGCTATACTTGCAAAGACTGCCAGTTAGCGGGGAAAGCTCTGAGGGTCTGTTGTAACACCATCTCATTTGAGATTGTTGTGTTATTGCTATTGTGTGTGCAAGGTGTAATTTCTTGTTGTTGAGATCAAATAGAGAACTGTGTTTATTGTTGTGGCATTTATTTGCGTTATTTTCGTTGTGTAATTTTGAAGGCTGCGTGGTCTACGGCATCTCTTAATTGAAACCTCCTAACAACGACTGCATCATTTGATATTAAAACAAGGTTTCTTCCCTGCAGGTGAGTGCATATAGTTCATTTTTCCGCATTTGCGACTGTAAGTAGAAAATGGTGCAGACATTTTGACATGAGTGTTGGTAGAAGATGTAGTGATTGTTATTTGATTTCATGAATTTGACACACACATGAGGTTTCGTTGCAAGAGCATCGAGAATCGCTTGAGTGTCGAGACTTGCAGACTTGGCATGATTGATGAGAGATATGCAAACCTGTTTAGAGGCTATAGAGGCCGCACAACTTGAGGCATAGGGATGGAGGAATGATGAAAGTGATGTTGAAGTCGCAAAAGAAGCGCTTGAGAGGAAGAGGTCGATGAACCTAAATATATATTCCTGTGTGCAGTTGCGAGGATGATTAATAAGCCGAAGTTGGAATTCATGAAGTTTGAGTTCTAAAGAGCTCGTTGATTGCATCATCGAGTTAGAGAAGTATTTTGATTATGAAAGTATGGAAGATCCCATGAAAGTCAAATTTGCATGCGCAAAGTTGAAGGGTCTTGCATCCTTGTGGTGGGAACATGTGCGAATGGAAAGTGTCTATAGAGGTAAAGATAAGATCAAGACTTGGTATAAACTTGTTGCGAATTTGAAGGCTGAATTGATACCTTTTGATTACCAGTTAACATTGTTCAAGTAGTTACAAAATTGGTGACAAAGGGAGATGATTGTTAAAGATAACACTAAGGAGTTTTGTAGACTCACCATGAGAGCGGGTCATGTTGAAGATGACACCGAGAGGATCTCGAGGTACTATAATAGGTTGCGCATTTCCATTCAAGAGGAGTATGGTATGATTTGGTTGTGATCTATTAGAGAAACCTATTAGTGCGTGCTGAAGATAGAGGAGAAGATATCATGGAAACAAGTCACAATACGAGGGAAAGGAAAGTTTTTGTGTGCGAAGGACATGAAAGAGTGGCAGAGGCTATTTTGGGCAAGAAGGAGAAGCCAATACTTATCAGTGCAATGATTATAGTGTGCAAAGAGGTAGAGGAAATCTTACTAGAGATAGAGGATCCTATGGACAAGGTAGAGGAAGAGGATTCATGGGTACATGTTTCCGATGTGGCGAAATTGGACATAGAGCATTTGAGTGTCCACATAGGCACAATGAAGGTGGTAGGAGGAATGATGTGAATGCGCATATTGCGCAAATAGATGAAGAAAGTACTCGTTTATTTATAACATAGATGAACCAAAAAGTGGAAAAATGCTTAAGATGAAGAGGGTGTTTTTGAAACCAACAAAAGAAGAGAATAGTCCCTTATAAAGGAAGAATCTGTTCAGAACCATTTGCAAATTTGGAGGTAAGAGATGCAAGTTAATTGTTGATAGTGATAGTACAAACAATTTTGTTTCACGAGAGATGGTAGATAAGCTTGGTTTGAAGAGGATTGTCCATCCAAAGCCTTATAGTGTCTCGGTTGTTGAAGGGACATTAGGTTCTACTGAATGAGCAATGTTCGGTAAGTTTTTAGATTAATTTTTATAAGGATGAAGTTTTGTGTGTTATAATGCCCATGGACATTTGCCATGTGTTACTTGGAAGGCCTTCGTAGTTTGATAGGAGGCTGCAACATGATGGCCATGCGAAAACCTATACGTTGGTGACAGATGGAGTAAAACACACTTTAAATCCCCTAAAGGATAAATGCGAAGAAGTGGACAAAGGTCCAAAGGTTGTGATGATATTGGGAAAGGAATTCTTGAAAGAGGTGAAGGAGAGCGCATGTTATGCGTTAATCTTGAAGCTTGCGTAGGTTGTAAGCGTAGGTGCAACAACATAAGAAGCACTTTTGCGCAAAGTGAAGGACTTGCTAATTGTGTTTGCAAATATTGTTTCTAATGATCTATTTGATGGGTTGCCACCCTTGTGAAGTGTAATTCATTGAATGGATTTAATTTTAGATTTGAGTTTGCCAAATAAAGTGGCATATAGGTTGACACCTAAGGAGAATGTAGAGGCGCAAAGACAAATTCAACCGTTATTAGATAAAAGATTGAGAAGAGAAAGTTTGAGCTTGTGTGCAGTTCCTATAGTGTTAGTGCCTAGGAAAAATGGAGACTGGAGGATGCACATTGATTCCAAAGCCATCAACAAGATTACCAAGTATATTTTTCCATTTTTGTGCATGGATGATTTGATGGATTGCTTAAGTGGAGTAGGATATCTCATGAAGATTGACTTGAAGAGTGGATATCACCAGATTCGCATAAGGGAAGGTGATGAGTGGAAGACATCATTCAAAACGTGTAATGTCCCTTAATGGGATGAATTAGGGCAAAGGGGGTTTGCCCCAAAATCCCTAAATCTGAAATGAAAATCAGCAAGCCTTTAAATTGAGAATTTAATTCTCTAAACCTTTATTTAATTCCAGAAACCCTAGACTCAAAAAAAGAGTGTTTTTATGATGAATTTCTGCCAATAAAATGCCTTGAAATAATTTGAAAATATGTAGTAAAATTCCAGATTTAAATCCACATAAATAAATATCTTTTTTTTCTCCTTTCTTTTGCACTTTCCATGCCAAAAATGGATGAATGAAAAATTAGATTTAATACTTAATTTTTTGCTGCTGTTCAGAAATAAAAAGATCTTCAAACCCTTGCTGAAAATCACTGCCAACCTTCGAAAATTATAGGAAAAATACCAGTGCCTTATTTTGGCATGAAAATTGCCAATTTGATCCTCCTAGGTCAATTGCCCCACTTTCAAGAACCCTGGAAAAATAACAGAAAAATAAAGGGACTATTCTTGTCTTCCACGAGCAAGAAAATATTCAAAAACCTGTTAGAAAAATTAATAATAATTCTGCAAATTATTAAAATTTGTCTTCAAAATCCTTCATAGACCATTCAAAATTCCACAACAATAATCAGAAAAATATTAAATAATTTCAGATAATTATTTTGTGAATATTTTGACCAAATAGAGCCTTCAAGCCCTAGTGCCAACCTTTCCAAGTGGTTTGCTCCACTAGCAAAATTAGTATAATAATTTAGCAAAGCCAAAATGCACGTAGAATATCAACAAACCCTCAAGGACAAGCATCCAAACCCTCCAAAGTAGTTCGCCCCACTCCTTAGGGCATAAACAACCTTTCCTTTCACTAGACGGTGTCAAAAGACACCTTTTAAGATTGATGAATCACCAAAGTAGAGAACCTTTATTGGGCATGCATCCCAATAATCTTCTTCACGTAGGAAGAACAATAATATCGATTTCAGCACATCCTCCACTGTAGCCTTCGCCATGTATTTATAACTTTTCAAAGGGGATGAATTGCTTTGGAAAGATAAAACACAATTCCTTATTTTCACTTTAGCTCCCATGCCAAAATCTCCTTTTTGAACAACATATTAATTATTGGCCTTAATTAAAATAGTAATTAAAATTACTTTAAGGCAAATAAATTAATATTTAATTTACTTAAGCACTTTAGTGGTAAATTCCACTTTTAAAATATTTTATTAATTAATTAATAATTGCTTTATGATTAAAATCACTTTTTCGACAATTAATAAATAATCAATAAAATAACATTTCCCAAAAAGGCTCCTTTAGTCTATGGGGATATAAATTAAAGGTCTTCAATACCTATTTATTCATGAGGGAAAAATGGGGACATTACAAAATGTAGGAATGATTGTACAAATGGTTAGTCATGCCATTTGGACTCAGTAATACACCAAATAAGTTTTTGAAACCCATGAACGTGTTGAAACTGATTTTTTGTAAATTTGGCATAGTATATCTAGATGACATATTGATTTTCAGCAAAACAGAGGGAGAACACTTAGTGCATTTGAGACAAGTGTTGCAGCAGTTGCGAGATGAAAAGTGGCTAGTAAATTAAAAGAAATGTAGCTTCATG